>VXAB01009747.1:895469-1085631 GCA_013399175.1 Odontophorus gujanensis | reverse complement strand
TTTTTTTTTTTTTTTTTTTTTTTGTAATGTAGAAACTGTAGCATTTTCAAAAATTTCTCTAGGATATGGAAACTTGCATTTTACCAAATTTTACTCTCATGCCCTATGCAATACATCTATAAACCTCCAGTGAGTTACATATTAGAGCAACTGTGAAGTTTCATATGGAAGTCTATCTTACTAGGGAATTATTCATTAAATTATACTCCTTTATTGAACCTGAATTTAGATGCTTGCATTATTATTGAAATTTTTAAAGCTTATTGCTACAAAAACACATAACTGCCTTCTGATAGGGAAATACACATAATACTTGTCCCTCTGCCATCTTCTGTGTGTCTTCAACCACACTCAGGATGCAGACCCTATGAGAGATGGAGAGGCAAATATTTGGTAGCCTGAAGTTGCATAGTAGATTCTACTAGAGATTTGAAATAGTTCCCTGTGAAATGCAGACTTAAAAAAATATAATCATAAAATATCTAAGAAGTTGAATATTCTCGCATTTTTACTAATGCCAGCAAGCATTTGGCATTTAAGGAAACATGAACGACAGCTGTTTAAACTACACCTTTGTTTCCAATTGCACTGGTATGACTGAAATTTTTAAACTAACGTATCCAACAGGGAGAGCAGACATTATAAAACTCCAAGTTTACCTTAAGTACAAGGCATGGCTGGCTGGTCATTTCTAATTTCCAGGAACCAGCATAAGAGCATCAGTGAACTTCCAGGAAAGTTAGTACCTCAGCAAGTTACAGTGAAGATAGCTGGTACTGTTTGAGCACTTTCAGGGAGAATCATTGTAGTTCTTTGAGGAAATTATTAATCACGTGTTCATTTTGCTTCTGGAGTACAGGAAAAATGTGACCAGATTTCCCACATCCTGGAGTAGAAGTAGGTGGGCCGTTAGTTCAGTTCCAGAAGGTGATACTGATTTGGGCTTAAATAGGTTTATTGGGTTAGAATGCATGCTTGCTTGTGTTTGTCCATCATGAAATAAATTAAGCATTTGATCTGTCTTTTTATTATTATTATTATTATTATTTCTACAACTCTGAGCTCAGGTTTGCCTTGAATTATTTACAAACTCCAAAAGATTTAATTCCTGACTCATAGCAGATACCTCAGTTTTAGGGCCAGTTCTCTTTATGTTTTCATAAATGACTTGATTGTAGGATTAGAAGGTGTTTTAAGCAAGTTTGCTGATGACAGTAAACTGGGGGGAGCTGCTGATTTGTTGATTCTGTTGAGGGTGGAGAGGCTTTGCAGAGAGACCTAGACAAATCAGGGAGCTGGCAATTTCCATTTGCATGAAATTTAACAGGATTTTGCACCTGGGAAGGGACAATCCTGTCTAGGGTTGAATCCCCAGAGTAGGGGATGAGATGCTGGATAGCAGCCCCGCAGAAGGGATCTGGGTGTCTTGGCTGACAGCAAGTTGAACATGAGTCAACAGTGTACTCAGGCAGATTGGAAGGCCAACCATCTGCCGGGGTGCATTGAGCATGGCATCACTTTATCTGCAATATTAGACTAAGTTAATACATTAGTATTAGATTAAGTTGATACATTGCTCAACACTAAACAACAATGAAATTTCCTTCCATTTTAAAGTATGCTTATTCACTCCTATAGAGTCTTCCTGTATTTCTTTATAGAGACAGCATGTTTTTAACAGATACAATAACAGAATTTTATCAACACACCGTGCCACATCACCTATTGGTGGAAATCTCCTTGCAACCTCCTGCTGTAAAAACTGCTTTCTCCTACCTTCCCTTTCCAATATTTCATCTGGTGACTGACTTGAAAAGGGTTTTGAGGTATGAACTTTGAGAGTCTCTTCCACAAGTGACTGTAGAAGTGAAAAATATATTTAGTTTTTTAATTACAGTCTTAGCTTCTCAGCACCCCTTGCATACCCAGGACATGCACTAGCTGCACAGACACTTGACAAGCTTTCTATTCCTGCTACATTGAGGAAAGAAACTATGGTTTGTTTTGGTTTTGTACTTGTGCAAACACATCTTCAAACACATATTTTTGGTTCTGACTTATCATGATTTCAAATGTGAATTGCAATAGTGTACAGGCTTTGTCACATTCCTCATCTGGATGTAGCTTTTGCTTTTTGAATGATGTCTCCCTGCCACTAAAAACTTCTTTATCCTTCTATTTAGTGGCTCTTTGCTCTTCCATATCTTTTCCAATCTTTCCTTCTATCTATTCCAATCTTCTTGGAAAGATTATGCAATTTTTCTGTGCCCAAAAAGTGGTGTCTTTAAGCAGTCTGCAGCTTTCCTGCAAGGACTAAACTCTTAGAAGCCTCATTTATCTTCTTTTTAAGCAGCTATGTAGTATCTTTATAAAATCAGTCCAGCCGTGGCACAATTTTTATCATTTCTCTTGCAAGGACATTGTGTTTTTGTACATTATAACATTACAGCTGCTCTTACAGAACAGCTTTTGATCATGACTTTTTGAAACTGGTCTGGTGTGCTACTCTAGTCAAGAGACTCTTCTGAGGGGCTTACTAGCCAGTTTCTCTGTGAAGCATTATTAACTGTGCCTAAAAATCTTTGTTGCAATATTATATCTCATTTTACATGAGGATAAATTGAAGCCTTTTCTGGCTTGCCTTTCATTTTTTCTCTGATCTCTTCCAGCATCACCATTTGACATTTTGAGAAATAAAATGACCATGAGCTTTGTACCTGCAAGTGGTCTTCTACTACTTAACTGTAATATAAACTATTTTTTTCTACATTTTTCTCATTTAGTACTGGGATTTTAGTTCAGAACTATCCTGTTACTCATTGATGTACTCAGCTTGTGACTCTAACTCAATTCTAAGCTTTCTGTAGCTTTGAGCATATTGCTCTTTCCTCACTGCTGAGATTGTAGGGTTTATATCCCGACTTCATGGTGTTCCACTGGTTGCTACACCAAATTCCTGCTATGGTATCTTGGTTACTCTTACAAAAGTTTAGACCTCATGCTTATGTAGGTGTCAAGAGAGAATTTCTGTATCCTCATCTTTAACCGAGATATTGTCCAAACATACATGTCTTTGTACATCTAGGCTTCATAGAATTTTGTGACTATAAAAATAACTTCTGATGTTCTTGATTTCTACATGGCATGATTCAAATAGAAGACAGTCCAGAATCCAACATGTACATTAAGTTACA
The DNA here is from genome assembly GCA_013399175.1 of Odontophorus gujanensis. Classification (NCBI taxonomy): domain Eukaryota; kingdom Metazoa; phylum Chordata; class Aves; order Galliformes; family Odontophoridae; genus Odontophorus; species Odontophorus gujanensis. The sequence goes on along the minus strand of VXAB01009747.1, from coordinate 1,082,437 downwards.
TTAAATAAGGAAGAGGATACCAATAAAATAAATACTGTAATTTTTAAGTTACTGTTTGATAGAGAGACTGCATCTGTAACTCTTTCTACCGACAGCTAAGGAAGGCTATATGCTGAGGTCATGAAGAAATAAGAGTCCATAGAGTTTTAAAGGCTGCAGCCATTTTGCTGATTGTCAGAGCGATACAAGATATTTGATATTGGTTGTTTTTGTTGTTGTTTTTGTTAATGTGTGCTCAGCACTTAGGAGGAATAAAGCTAAACTGCTTGTATGATACCTTGCTGCTGACACCACTGGAATGCCCACAGCATGCTGTTGAACCAGTTGCTCACAGTGTGCGCCCTCAAATACCTCTGAATAACCCATGCAAGGAACAGTGCCACACTGCAGCCTCAACCTGCTGACAGACAGGGCCTGGAGCAACAGCACTGTCCAGAATAAAAAAAGTAATTTAAAGGGTGGAACAATTTACAAGGCACAAAAGTTACATCCCCTCTTTTGTTATTTTTAGACTACTATGATGAAGGGGTAGATGTACCAGCATCTCTGGGCTATTATGCTCTCATATAACGTTTTCTGGGGTGTTTTCTGGGTTAATATTTCTGTTTTTTTTTTTTTTAATTTTCAAGTCTTGTAGAAAACCACATGTATACCTGACTGTGGTTCTTCTCTATTCTTTTACATCTGCCTATATATATTATTTTCTATCAATCTATGTCTATTTCTTAAATAAGTATAATAAAATATGTTCCTGTTAACTAGAATAGCTTTTAGATAAAATATTAAACTACTAAAATAACAGTTTATTCGATGGATTTTTCAGAATGTAAGATCCAGGTTTTGTTTTAATCAAAAGTTGATAATTATCTTTCTTTCTTTTTTTCCTGGGAAATGCGTTCCTAACTGAAAAATTTAAGTAAGAACAAACTCTGCATTGCTTTATAATTCTCAGTGTACTGAGGTTGCCAGCTATATATTAACTATTCTTGCATTAGAAAAGCAATAAATTACTCTTAGTCTTCTGTCAGCCAGAAATTCTAGACATTTATGGCCCAATATTGTTCCCATGGAAATGTATTCCAATTTACTGTATATTCAAAGACCAAGGATTACCAAAATTATTATAATTTGGTTTCATTTAATGAATAGACAATATCTTGGTTTTCTCTTCAACCTGGCTTGTTTGTCCTACATATGAACACGTTGAATTTTGCTACCTACATTGTACATTCTATAGAACATTTGATTTAAGGTAAATCAGATATATTAATCCACCCTGTGTAGGACTAAATACACAAAATTACATGTACTGTATTAAAAAAATGTTCTCTAGGTCACTGTTAGAATTTAGCTACCTGACTTGGCTAAGGTGGACAACACAAGAATAAATATTCAACTGACTGATGTATGAGTGTTTTCTAAAACAGTCTGTAATTATAAAGTTTATCTATTATCCTCTCTCAAATTACATGTCACTTTCTGTGCCCAGGAAGGGTCTCTGACAACTGGGAGAAAGAAATATGGGACAGAAGGAGATTTCTGGAGTATTCTTTTGAACCTCTGTGGTTAAAAGCATTCAGCAACTGAGGACATGAGTTTTTAAAAAGCTCATAACTTAGTCCATTGAGATCAGAATGTTTCTTGCCTGTTCTGCCTCTACAACCGACTTTCTGTGATGCTGGCCCATTTATTTAAACTGAGCTGTAACGTTGGTATTTGTTTCCTTGGGTGTGACTTGAAACTTTGGGAACTGGCTTGTTGAGTGCTTGCAGCTGAAACTGAAATCAACAGCAGCTGTGCTTTGAATTGCATACAGAAAGCCATGTATTCTCAAATAGTCAAATCTTAAGACATGCTATATCCATCATACTGTTATTTTTAAACTTTGTCTGCCTTTATTTTCCTTAAATCAAGATTAAACTTCACCCATTAGAGGGATTTTGTGGTTGTGAAGTAACTTGGTTTTGTGAAGCTTTTGGGTACTCCTNGCCCGTAAACCGTTGACAGATGAGTAGCATTGAAAAGTTCACAATTAAAAGTAACCATTCTGTCTTCTGAATTCACACCATGAAGAAAACCTAGGGCTATTGAATTAGCATAAAACACATAACATAAGGTTGACATAAGTTACATACAGGAAGAGATGGCATCCTCTATACTGCCAAAAATATAGTGTCTTTGAACAAGTATATGTATACAATCACGAGAAGTGGAGAAGTATTTCACAAAACCCACTAAAAAGATAAACCTGATTCAAACAGAGTATGAAAACAAGGACACAGAGGACAGAGAAGCATGTGCCACGATGATGCTGATCAATTAGCTGTATATGCAGCACAAATGCCAGGGCAGAACCAGCACAGAAGTCAATCAGTGCACACAGGTGTTACACAGCTACTCTGAAGGCAGGGTCTTCTGTGACCACAGGCCATGATTCCAGTACCTAGCACTACATCACTGAGGTATGAACCTTTCTCCATTAAGCCTGGAAAAATATAATACAAACAAGTATGTGAAGAGAGAAGTGAAACTTATCAGCTTGCTTCTCCTAAAAGTAGGTGAGACACAGACTCAACTCTTTCTCATCAGTCTATTTATTTTACTAATTTAGCAGAAAATGAACCGAGCTGAAATTTGATCATTTTCTGCTGAACTAGTGAGTTAAATAGGCTGAAGTAATTATCTGACAAGTTTGGTTAATGTGAGGGGAGATGTGGAACTGCTCTGCTGAAAAGTTGAGAAATGACTAGGAAAGAAGGATTACAATTTACCTCTTTTGATGGGAAGTGTATAACTGGGAGACTACAGAATCTAGTCTTGGAAAAATAAGATCCCTTTCTATATGCCATCCAAGTATAGATGCCTTCCTAGTGTCTGTCAGAAGCCAGAAGTATCTAAAAGGACTATGAAGGGGGAATGTCAGCCTTGTTGCACCCACCAAAGGTGGTGAGGAACTCAGCCACAACAAGTAAACATGCAGTCTTCACTGAGTGTGGCCAGTAGCATCTAGAAAGTTCTATCAAAATATATGAATTGTGGTTTCAAAGTACTTCAAAGACAAAGAACATGTGAAGGTTGAGTGATAATGGTAATTTGTTGAGGGATGGTGAGATAGAATGTACCCCAGGGAGAGCCTGGAGGAGGGTGTGAAGATCTAGTTTTCTTGGGAGACTGAGAGAGGAAGTAGTAATGCTGCTGAGACAGATCAGATCTACCAGGATGTATTAGATCAGATTCTGTGCTGTGTGAATGCAGCTGTACTGTCTTCAGGGAGAATCCAGATTTTGAGGCTATGCAGACTCTTTAATGCAACACAGAGTTAACAGTGCTGGTGCAGAGCCAGCTGTTCCCAGAGCTGTGACAAGTCAAGGGACCCCACAGGCTCTCATGACTCTGTTTTGTACTAGTGCCCATCCCAGGAAGCCCTGCATCTCAGTGAAAGCAGAGCTGTGGGGCAAAGCAACAGGTGCTGAGGACCTGGCACCTTCACCAGTAGATTTTTAGGAGGTTCTGCTACTCTCTGGACTGTCTCAGGCACTGTATCCCAGTTGGAGTGCATTGGTTTCTCTCCTGGAGTTCATTTTCTGGTTTAGCTTTGTGGAAAAGGAGTTCAGCTCATGACCTCAGAGACTACTCAGTGACTTGAAGTACCGTAAATGCATGCGGTTGGGAGAATTGTTTTAAAATCTTATTTTTGAACTAGAAAGCTAATTTAAGCACATGCACAAGAATCAAGCATTCTAGATCTACTTTTTTTTCCTTCAAAAAGCATCCTGGTGGCTGGATATAGTTTTTGCCACTTTTCTGGGCTCAAGGGGATCATTAAGCTTAACACAACACTGGGACAGTACAGCCTTTTGCTGTTTTGTCCCTTTGTCTTGGGGGACCCCGGCAAGGCTGCAGAACTGTGCACAGCTGTTAGGCTGCCCCACGACTCCCGGGCCCCACATCCTCATTTCAGCCAGCACCTACATTTTCAGAGCTGTATTCCACCTTCCTTTTCACCACAACAGGGATGAAAAGTAATTCTTGTACCTACTCTCATTATGGCATCTCCCTCTCTTTGTCTACCTTTGGCATACATGTTGGCTGAATGGTAATAAGGAAAGGTGGATAAACCATCTTTGAGGCTAAAGTTTGATCAAGTTGTTTCATATAGCTCCATAAGCAGGCATATATCCCCAGTCCTTCAAAAAAACAGGTTTAAAAGTCAAGGATACACTTAGCCTTTGAATTTTACTGTGGCTTTGACTTCTTTCTTCTTAAACTCCACANAGGGAGGTGATCATCCCCCTGTACTCAGCTCTGGTGCGGCCGCACCTCGAGTACTGTGTTCAGTTTTGGGCCCCTCACTACAAGAAAGACATTGAGGCCCTGGAGCGTGTTCAGAGAAGGGCAACAAAACTGGTGAGGGGTCTGGAGCACAAGTCTTATGAGGAGCGGCTGAGGGAGCTGGGATTGTTTAGTCTGGAGAAAAGGAGGCTCAGAGGGGACCTTATTGCACTCTACCACTTCCTGAAGGGGGATTGTGGTGCGGAGGGGGTCAGCCTCTTCTCCCAGATTACTAGTGACAGGACGAGAGGGAATGGCCACAAGTTGCGCCAAGGAAGATTTAGATTAGATTTGAGGAGAAACTTTTTCTCTGAAAGAGTGGTCAGGCACTGGAATGGCCTGCCTAGGGAGGTGGTTGAGGCACCATCCCTAGCGCTGTTCAAAAAACGTTTAGATGAGGTGCTAAGGGATTTGATTTAGTAGTTTAGTGGGTAGGGATGGTGATAGGAGGATGGTTGGACTAGATGATCTTGTAGGTCCTTTCCAACCTAATGCATCTATGAATCTATGAATCTATAACTTTCACTACTGTAAAGGGAATTCTACTCAGGTAGAATAAAGCCAGAGCAGTGCCTGTTAATGACCAAAATCACCTAGCAGCTGAAGGCATCCCCTAGCAGAAAATCTCAAACACCTGCACTCAATAGTCAAACAGTATATTTTGGTGCCTTGATAATGCTGCCGGATTTCAAAGGAAAAAAAAAAAAACAACAACAAAAAGAACAACACTCCCCTATTTTTGCCGAGGCTTGCCCCAAGCACCTGTTTGTCTAGGGTAAGGGCCCTACCAGGAGGAGTGAAAGCTGAGGGAGAGTTTCACAGGTATATCGATAGGCCTGTGATGGGGCCAGAACTCGGCCATCTTGGCAGGCTGGAGCACAGGAAAGATCTTTGTAGAAACAGGCCAACAAAGGTGGGTTGTTTTTTCTTTTTTAGGGGTGCTGGAGGTTGTTGGGGGATAGCAATACCTTTGGTCTTTCTGTGTGTAGGAAATGTTGTTTCTGTCCTGCTTTCTCTAGCTTGATGGGATGCTGAGGTAGTGAGGGAGAAATTAGCCTTTTTGGCTTATGGGTGAGCTTCTGTAACTCTCTTCTTTGTATATCACTCTCTACTCATCACTCCTTTGACTGAAGTGGTTGTGCTGTCCTGCCCGATATTCATCTCTGCTTCACTGCGTATGGTAGCAGCTAAATCAGCCTGTTGAAGTTTGTCTTGGAGGTAGAGAGAATAAAGCAGGAGAGAGTTCTGTTACAGTTATTCCTATGGGGTCTTATTTAATAGAGGCTGATAGTTTGTTGGTGCTTGTCTATGGTAAGGGAACTCCCTTCGGCTCCTGGAAAGTTGTGAGAGGAAGAGGAGCAGGAAGACGTGGTTGAGGTGATAAGAAGAGTTAATGTGTGCTACAGAAGTGTTTCAAGTATACTTTTGTTACTGTGACTGATCCTGATAGCAGGAAGAGCTTTTTATTTTTAACTAGTACTGTTTCTTAGTCTGTCAGCTAGAGCAGCAGTGTATAATCAGGAGGTACCAGAGAGTTGTGTGGCAACTGCTTAGGAATTCTCTCTGAAGTCTGCCTTTCTTTTTCTATAGGCACCTTGTTATCTAATTTCTCTTTCTCTCTGTTGTAATCACCAATTTCACTAATCATGAGACTAGAGAAAACTTCTTGTTTGATGTTCAGTTGCCGTTAATTAATTACGAAGGTAGCTAAAGCATGATGTATCTGCTATTCTCTCCTACAGACTGATAAGATAACATATCAGATTTCTTTAAAGCTTGAAGAAAACCTGCTAAACCTGGTTGCCCATATTGTTGCATGTGCTTTATAACTATGCTGATACACTTGCTGTGCTACAGAGCTAATAAGGTTGTTTGTGGTTTGCTCAGTCTTTGGGGTATGTCTTAAAGCAGTCCTGTTTTGTGGATGGGTTAGAGGGAAGAGGTCTGTGGTTTGTTATTAGTGTTAAATTGAAGTGTTTATCAAAAGTCTACTGTGCTTTATTGTTCAGATGCTAGGTAAAATTTACAAATTTTGATTCATTATTTATGGAAATTTCTGTTTTGCTATGTTTACTAAAGGATGCCTTTGGAGTTTACACAGAAAGTGAAGTGATGGGTTTGGATCAACAATGTGGTCTTTGCCTAGTGAAGTCATTTTCTTAGAAGTGCTATTCTAGACCTGGTGGAAGATTAAGTCAATAGCATACCTGGGTAGTAGTATTGCACCTGCCTGGTTTTTTTTTTTGTTTTTTTTATCTTATATAGCCTTTAGTCTTATACTGAGCTGCTTCTTATAGGTAGAGAGACAGTCATGTAAAGAGTACATCAACTCAAAAAGTGGTTAATGTCCATAGTGATGTGGGGAGGATTTGTAATATAATACCTAACTCAAAAGTAATTGGAATAATTAGAAATATACAAAAAGAGTCTTTTAATTCATTGTGTCCATGTATTAGGACTTCTAAATAGTAAGTCTGCAACAGGAAGTTCTAACTAATAATAATGTAGCTAAGTGTATATTTACTCGGATAGTAAATATAAATTGTTATTGTTTATAGTACGGAGTGAATAGACCTGTTCAATTCTGTCACTTTCAAGGGTTTTATGCTATTGCTAATGCCTTGCAAAGAACTCCCAAAGAACTGTAATAGTATGTTCATTTGGCCACTTAAACAAAAAGGTGAATGACTGGAATGTGGAACTTCTTTATTTTGCTGATAACTGCCAAACCTGCCCATAAACCGTTGGCAGCCTCCTACTCAAGCTGGTCAATATGAGGCTGTAGTGTGCTAAATGGTGCTTGTAATGTGTGTTGGGCCTCATCTGTATTTTCTCTCAAGATCACCTTATCTGTGGTTATCAAACTCGCATATAACATTAACTTCTTCAAATTATAATGAGGCATTTTCTATTTGTGCTAATTACTTCTGCTATAGATGAGTTTTAGCACCTTGCAGCAACTCTAATGTGATATTTCTTGTCATGTTCTTAGTTCTGTTTTTTTCTTAACCTCCTAATTCCATATCATTCTGATAGCCAGACTTTTTCTCCACCTGTGTTTAAATACTTAATTGTAATTCACTCAGTGCTGAACTAGGTTTTAAAAAAAGAGGCTATGAAAGATTAAAGCAGCATTGCTGTAAATAGTGGTTTTGAAAGCATTTGCTCTATTAAAGGAGTTTGTTGTTGTTAAATGACTGATGACTTCAGATTCTAAAAATTCTTTCTTTCTTCTAGCATAGAGAAACATGCTGTGTTTTAGCATCTGTGTATGTGTGTACAGTGACTTAGCTTTATTGTAAACTAAAATTTTAGTGTAATAGTGGAAAAACAGTAGCTGGCATAAGCATGTCTGAGCTGGGTTAAAATGTATCTACTGAGGAGCAAATTGCAGTTTAAGTCCAGCTACATGAAGCCAAAAAGCTTATTCAGCTTTTCACATGGATTTTTGCGTCTCTTGTGTGCACTACATTTATACCATTAGCCCATTTCTCCTGCAGTGTAATACTTAATGAAGGTATGAAACAACTGGGGAGGAGCATCGCTGACTGGGGGTAGAGGGATCAGATGTTTTAGAACATATTGGCCAAGTATAGTATGTAAACCAATTGGTGAAGATAATGAGATGATCAGCTTCTTTTTTTTGTTGTTGTTTTTCTTTTATCTCCTCTTTATTACTTTCTTACCTACTTAGCTGTGAGAAGTGATGTTAGTATAAGGTAAATGAAGATTAAGATCCCTTACCAGTTTCTCATCTAGGGTTTTTTGTGTTGGTAGGGGAGTATGGGGAAAGGAAATTAATTTAGGAGGAGCAGGCTATGAAGTTACTGGCGGAACAAAATATAGGAGCAGCAAGGTGACATTTTATAGCCTTCTAGAATGCTTGAAGTGCAAATAAGAAAATAATTTTACTGTTCTTAAAGCTCACTGTTACAAGAATCAGATGAATGTAATAGTGATACTTTGAGTAGAAAGGGACAAAATTAATTGTTGGTGTGGAGGTTTTTACAATATTCAAAACATGAAGTGATCAGGTCTCACCTCTGCCTATACCAGTCTAATGTAAAGTTGAAACAGGAAGATGCATGCAGTGAAGTATATTTAATAGATATGACTATAAGGGCAAGTGATACATTTAATAAGCTGATGATCTTATAGGGCATTTTTATTCTCTTTATATTATACTTCTGGGGTGGTTGAAGTCATGAGACCAGAAAAAATCAGAGTACACCAAAATCTATATCTAATATACAATATTGTATTCCCTGCAGTGTTTTAGTTGGTCCAGAGAGAGACTGAAACACCTGAGATTCGTCTCTCTCTCTGAAGAACAAGAGCTAATCTGTGGCTAGCAGAAGTGTTCCATTACTCACAACCCTGCTGTACCCTTCCAGTGTGCTGGGAATGGAGATGATGCCTTGCTTTCTAGAAGAATACATTAAGTAATGACTAAATACAGTGTAAGATGGAGTGCAAAGATTTTTTTCTGTCTACATGTGGATGTAGAAAGGAGGTGAATAAAATTCTCTGGCTTGTAAGTCATTGTTGTCTTTATTGCATGCTCTTGACTGCTTTTATTTTTCTTAACTCCTTAAGGTATTTCTGAATAGAGCAACTATCAGATGTTTATACTAAGTGCATTCATGTTATTGAGACAGAAGCAAGCACACTTTCACCTACAAAGTTATTAACCTTCAAAAGATGAAGCAAGGCAGCCTTGCTTAGGGAAAACAGACTGACTTTTCAACCTGTAATCTAGTGGCATCCATGGAGACCAGTGTGCTGGTAGAAAATCACTGACCCCCTTCCCTTTCAGGTTGTAGTATCAAGTGTGAAATGTTCATCTTGGATAGAGAAATCTCAGGGTTATGATTTGGGAACAACAGGCTCCATACTCAAACTGGAATGTGGTTCTGGTCAGCTTGTATTTCAATGTGCTTTTCCATTTGTCTCTTCGCTATTTGGTAGAGTATAGCTGGTAAAAAAACAAGTAACTGCCTCCTTCCATTTGGAGGGGTGAGAGCCACAAAAGGAATCATCTGGATTTCTGCAGAGATGATGGCATTTTACTTTCAGCTGAGTTTGCTCTCATTTGCTTGAACATAGCTAAATAGAAGATAAGTCATAGTAGGATTTGGCCCTGTGTTATTACTGATCTTACTGAGGGGAAAACAGAACTTGAGAAAGTTAAGGCAATGTTTATGTATATGGCAAAGGGTGGCTTACTGAAAGTGGATTGTGCTGCATATAATTATCTGAATAAATTGATAGTAGGAAAAAACAACGGCAGTATCAGATGGAGCTCTTCTTCCTTTCAGATGAAAATCAATTGAACTTCAACTCCTCAGGTCAGAGGGTTGCAATGGGGGCAAGGGTGAAATGCATTGTGACTTGCACTGGAGAGGAAGAATGTGGTAAATACCTTACTCTAGACTCCTATTTTAATGTCCAACCTTTGTTGTTGTTATTAGTGAAATTAGGATGAATTAATTCTATTTTGATATAAAAAAATGCTTTTGAAGCCCTATGCTTGTGGCTTGGAAACCTAGTGGCAATGCACCAAAATGATTGTGATGTCCATGTGGTGATAAGCAGCGTTGTGTTCTGTCTTCATCTCCTGTTTTGGGAAACCAGTAGGACTAGGAATGAAAAGCAATTTTAGCATAGTTTTTAAATATGTCAGTCCTGGTCTGGGTAGATGACTGCTGTCTTCACTTTTATTCTTTTTTCCCTTTGTGGGGTGGGGGGAAATCCAGCTGGAGCAATGCAGTTGAGCTTTCTTCCTCTAGATTCCTAGTTCTAAAGAATAGAAATTGAAGCTTTCATGATGTTTAGGCTAAAAATCCTTAGTTTGCGTTCTGTCTGGGACCCTCCTGGTGCAGCTGTCTTGCACAGAATCTGACAGGCTCTGGCTCATGATGAATATTTTTTTTGAAGGAGTTGAAATATACCACAAAACAGGCTGCTATTTAAAAAATGTCAAACAGACAGAAGTCATGAAAATCACTATAATTTTATCTCCACTTCCATATATTCATTCGCATATGTGGATACCCAGGCTCACACAGTCCATAATTAACAGTAAATAGGCAGAAATCTTTAGAAAATATTCTAATATTTTCCTTGTTGCTGTCTGATTCCCTTCCCATCCACCCTTGTTGCCATATCAGCTCTGCTTTACTGTACAAGGAAAACTCCGCAGTGACTGTGCAGCCAGATGCTGGGCTGGAGTGGAATCCAGTCTGGGGTGGGTCTGGCTAGAAGTGGTGCTGACCCAATGCATGCTTCCTTCATGTGCTCTCCTCACTGGTTGTGGTGTTCCAGCTACTGGATTCAGGCCAAGCTAATGTGGAATGGGTGAGAGCTGTCAGATCAGCTGGTGAATACTTCTGGATCTCAGGATGATCCTGGATCTCATCACTTTCCTAAGAATAAACAAAAGCTTGCTGGCTCCACTGATATCCTATAGGGTCTAAGAGAGCTTTAAATGTTCAAAAATCTGGAAATAAATTCACTATCGCTTTTGCGAGTAGAACTTTATTATTAGTTGGTAGATCTTATTTGTTGAGGGAACTTGAGAGCTGTACTGTTGTGTTTCTACTGACGTAGGATTAATATTAGAAGAGAAAGTGTCAAAAATGAGTACACACAGGGTGAAGAGGTTCAACGCTAGTTAGTGCTAGATATTTCCAAAGTTTGGTGGAGACATTTTGTATTTAATCCGTTATTCAATAGGTATGAATGATGTCTTTTCTTTCAAAAGTAAATTGAAGAGGTATAGTTAGTGTTCCCTTTAAAATCAAAGACTATTTTTTTTTTACTTATAGACTGAGATTTAATGGAATTAAGTGCTTCAGGCAGTGGTGCTTGTGTTTATTTGACATCTGCAGGACACTGAGGCTTCTTGTTTCAGGTTGGTCTTTCTGTTTCACCCTGGGCCTCAGCATATGAAGCACACAGGCTCTGGTGCTTTGTGTATTTTTTCTTTTCCTACTATGTGGAAGGGATTTTCACGGCTTGGGAAAATCAGTTTTTGCTAGAAACGTTTCTCATCCAAATGGAACCGGCAAAAAGCCAAAAATGTGCTGGTTCTTCTTTGGATGTGAATTTTAATTTCCAGACAGCTCCTCTTAATGCTTGTTCATGACCTTTCCTTCTCTCATCACTGTGAGTTCCCAGAGGTGAGGTCTGCAGGCTTTCTCCTGGCCCATGGAGCAGGTTCTGAGCAGAGGCCTTTCTGTTGCAAGCTGATGCTGGGCCCAGTTGGGGGCTGGCAGTGACCCACTGGGCCCGCAGCTTGCCTACAGCTCTGTCTCCACTCAACTGTCTGCTTGATGGGCAGATGAAAGCCTGGCTACTCAGCATGCAGATGGTAGCACAAGTCACCCTACAGCTGAAAAAATGATAAGGAGATTTCTACTTGGCTGCTAGAAACTTCTTTATGCTCTTGTGAATAAAAGCCCTTTGTCTTAAAAAATAAAATAAAAATTACCGAAAACGAGCTTATCGTTATTCACTTAACAGTGTGAAATCTGATCATTTTGGAGTACTAAGTGCTTTTTTTCCCTGGCAACAAGGTTTTTTGTTTTTTTTTTTAAATGACAGATTGACTGTAGGAGCAGGGTGGGGCAGGGTAAATATGCATGCCTCTTAAAATACTGTAGAACAGCTATTGTCCTTGCAGCCGTTGACTTTAATTTTTAACTACTGTTTATTTAAAATAAAGTCTTCTTAAATGGTAAAGAATTTTGGCTTGTAATATCTGTTCTTAGAATGATAAAGATAATATTAAGTTTTAAATATGAAAGTAGTGTACAGCACATACATCTTGATTCTGCCAGAATAATCTGTCTAAAACAGTGCTTGGTAGAAGGCATTTACTTGAACATGGACTTGAAAATCTGTGGCACAGTACTTTAAAAGCCTGTTTGCATATTGTCTGTTTCTTTAAAGGGCTTCCGTATTGTCTCGGACTCCCCTGGAAATGCAGTAAGGATTCGTATCACATCTCCGTTGCCATAGCAACAGCAGTCTTTCCCATAATGAGCTGCATCATCTGAACTGATGTCACAGCATCATGCAGCAGGTCACACAAGGCACCTCCTAGTATTGCATCCTACAGATGTGCCGTAAACATCAAAAGAGGATGATTTGAACAGGACATGGTAAGTGCAAAATGTTGTGCTGTTCTTAATTGCACCATTATCTTTTCTGTTTTTTAAGGCTTTCCTAATATGAGAATGTGTGGGTTTTGTCTTGTGAAAACCATTCTGAGAAAAGATTCTGCAAGCCTAAGTATTGTTTTTCAGTCAGATAGGCATTTTCTGTAGGCCTTTGTCTTAGCCTTCAACCTGAATATTTAGATTTGTCTTTGTATTTGAGATAATACAGAGAATGTGTTGAAATTTCACAATCCAATTGAAGTTGCTTCAGTTTGATGTGCTTAAATAAAAAGAATAACTAAGTTATAATGCTGTAAATGTAGCTTATTCTTTTCCATGCATCTAAGTATTTCTTTTATATGCAGCTTTTCTTTTAACCTACTGTATTTTAATAACATTAGTATAACCTAGTTATTTTCAATGGCCTTCCATACCCAAATAGCACAGAAAATACTTCATGAGTCAGTGTTGAACAAGCAGCTGGCACTGTATTAATTAAAAAAAAAAAATGGTTTGGTGTTACCCTATTTTGGCTAGTATTCTTAAAAATAATAAAAATTGATAAAACTGTCAGACAATAACCAGGTGTTTTGTAACTACAGTAGTTTTTAGCTTTTTAGCTGTTTCTTTCCTTCCCTCTTTTTTATAATCTTTAATATGAGCATAGTGCACTTCAGATCCATCCTTTACTGGAAGGAAAACAAGTCTTTTTTTTTTCCTACTGCAACTGCAGTAAAAGGTGTAGCCAAAGATTCAGTCATTCTGAGGGCTTTTGCTGATCATAAAATAAGAATATGCAGCAATGCTTCTGTAATGGGATGAAAATGTGCATCTTTTATTTAGCAAATTGGTTAGAAACATGCCTATAATATTTAGAAGCTCTTTTCAGTGTCCTATATTCATTTACTCTGTATTAGTATCTCTCTTAAAGAGGCTGTGCTGATTTTGTCAAACCTAATCTTGCAGGATGGCATATAGCATTATTTAATTGTTTGGTTTTGCATGTTTGAAAGGATTGATTCTTCATCTGTTTGCTGTTAGAAGGAAAGAAAAGACCAGACACATGTCATTTTAATTGATCAATATGTCCACTAGGAATTAGGGAGTGGTCTCTGGCTCTGTTCTGCCTGTGTAGCTTATTTGAAAAGTGCATCAAGAAAAAAAAATAGTAACTACTTATCTTCTACTAATGTCTATATTTGTGTTTTTGGTCACTTACACTTGATAAAGTATGGAGTGGTACATGTAATGAAATCTGATTACCCTTCATAGGGATAGATATGATGGGCTTATCTGGTAAAGCTGGAATGGAGCTCTATAGTTTAATTAGACAGCTGCACTGCATTTCATAGGCTATTTTCAGCATGTTCTGAGTATGTTTGTTTATTTCCCCTCCCCTATTAAAAACACAACACAAATGTTTGTACATGAATATTACAATTATATTGCTTCATCTGTGAGGTGTTTTATGTTATGAAAGTAGCAGTTCATGGTACTCTCATCAGGCAAACTCAGAAGGCATGAGTTAGCAAGAGGAAGGGTGGGATGGCTGGGGTCAGAAGGGAGTTGTCAAGCAGTGCATTTAAGTTGCAGCTTTAGGGACCATTTCATAAGGAGTGATTATGAAACATGCTTGGATTAAATAATGTACCATTATTAATATCAGTGTATTTTGTTAGATTTTGCATGATGTGGTTATCACACGATAAAAAGCAAGGGGGAACACTGAGGAAAGTCTTCTGGTAGTGTTTGTATACAAATGGTCTGCTAGGTAGTCTCTGGTGTAGGCTATTTGTCCTTTTTATTTTACCAATAATGAAAAAGAAAACCACATTATTTTCCTAACTATATTTTTATATAAATATAAAAGAATTATAAAGTACCTGTTACTCTATACCACTCCCTTCTCTTATGGCATTGATTGCCTTGGGAAACACTCACTGGTACTGGAGCTGTGATGACATTACTAGTGCTTTGGTCAGTATCTCTGCTAATTCTCATTTCAGCACACTGACTCAATTAGAGAGTACTTCCTGTTCGTTATTGTACAGGCCCAAGAGTTTCACTGAGGTCTATATATGAGAACATGGAAGAGTATGGAGTGATGAAGTGGGTATTTGTTATGAAATGTAAATCTGATTGCTTGAGTCAGGCTGTGACTGAATGTAGAAACACTATGGATACAATACAATTTAACTTCCTGTTTAGTATTTTCATAATTTGTACAGTAGTGTGTAACATTATGCAGTATAGTCAAGCTATGTTGCTTTAAGTTTTGTTCTGCTGCTGCATTTACTGAATCATCCTTACCAAAGCTAAAACATCTTGAAAATGTGCGTAGTCCTCCTTAAAGTAACTGAATTTGGATGCCTTGATCTGATAGACTTCTTTGTGTATGAGGTTTTATACTGATACGTGGTTGAATATAGGTGTATATTCATGAACTGAAAAGATGTTAGTATTTAATCTTTGCTATGATAAAATCCTTTAACACAACATCAATTAAATATTTCCTACACGGGTTCGAACTGCATGGACAGAGAAGCAGGAGTTTGATTCCTCCCAAAACAGTTGTGGGATTTGATGGCAAGACCCAACTCCTGTAATGGAAGTTGGTACAGTTTTAATGCTTTTTGTATTTGTTTTGTTGCATACAACAACGTAAAACCTCCTGAACAGGGATCAGAGCATGTCCTCTATGGAAGGAAGCAGTTTTTCTTCTGTAAAGTTGAGGGTGCCCTGTGCTCTAGACCTTATTTTCCTTGTGTTGTTCAGAGTAGAATAGTGCTGGGAAGGTGTCAACCCCATGGATCTGGAATGGGTATGTGTCCAGAAAGCCATTCCTGTCAGACTGTGGGAGTCCTCTTCATCAAAATTGCTCAGGCATTAATCGGATCTGGTAGCCTTCCAAAATGACAGTGAAGTATTTCCTTCAAAACAATTTAAAAGAAAAACACATGCTGTGCTTTAGTTAACTTGTATTCCTCTGTAAAAATTACTGCTGTGTCATGGGAGAAATACTGATGGTATTCTGGGCTTGGTGTGTTTGTATTTTTTTTTTCCTTGTGATGTTTTTTTTTTCCTGAGTACTACTAGCTTTAGGAAAAAATACAGCTAGCCAGAATATCTGAATGTATTGTTTTAAAGTATTATATTGTATTTAAAGAACAACAACAAAAAAATAGTGAGAGGTGTTAGAATTCTAATTTGAAATATTATATTTATATTTTGCATTGCAAGTCTGGCCTATGCATGTGATGAAGTGTTTGTGTACTAATGAGATTATACTGACATTAGTAGGATAAAACTAATGATATACGATTTGAAAGATGACTTTAAAGGATCATCTTGAAACTAATTTGTCAAAATATCAAAGTTTCATTTGAGGAGAGGGGAGCAGGGTGCCCTTTTGCTGGAAGGAGCCACACATCACAGAAGATTCCAGTAGTAGGAAGTAAGGAAAATTGTGTATGTTGCTCCTATCAAAAACCATTTGGTTTGGGCCAGGTTTTTCCTGACACAGGAAGAGAAGGAATGAGAGGAAAAAGCTGAGTTGGATGGAGTTCCAGGGGAACCTGGACTGCCACTGTATTCAGTGGAGAGTGGGTTGTGTGGATGGACGACCATGCCCAATGTTGCGACCCAGCATTCCCCCAGAAGAGGCAGCTACCACCCTGTACTTCTCATCTTCTGGAGGCTTCAGTGTAGGGAAGGAGAGATCACAGCTACACTTTTAATTCCTGATTAAAATGGCTTCTCATTCCCAAAATGCCTTCAGAAAAGCTTTGCTTCATGATGAAGAGGAAAGGGTAGTAGTAGAGAAAAGTAAAACTACTCACAGATAGCTTCTTCCTTCCTCTTTTGTGGTTGAAGTTTCAAATGTCTAACCTCTTGTGTGTTCTGAATCCCAGCAAGACTGACTCAGCTTTGCATCACTCCAAGGTCAAAACATTCAGTTCTGTGCAGTTTACGGTGTCTGGCACTTCCAGACAAAACACTTAAAGCCAGGAATCCTCTGCTCTGTGTGAACTCTCACTTCTTATGGCATGTGTTGGATGTAGGGCTGCTCTGGCCAGCTTGGCTGAAGTGCATCTCCTTCTGCTTCTTATCCAGTACTCAGTCACTGTGCCAGTCAGCAAGGGATTGTCCCTCTGGTGAATGAATGTCTCTAAAACACCTAGGAACTAAGACTTATTTTTCTTAAATGTAAGTGAATTGTTCCCAGGCTGTGGGGTAATTGTTGTGTCCTAAGGAAAATACTGATCTGAAAACTAGCACTGGAGGATGAATCTTGTGAGCTGTTAAAACACCTTTGCCAACTTCTATGGCTTCTGCAACTGCTGAGTGCACCCAGGGCCAGCAGTCAGCACTCCTGTGGCTGATGACTGGGGTACCCTTTGAGTGGCTGTCAGGTGTCTGCAAGGTGGAGCATGAATTCAGAAAAGCTTGTGTCTTGATGCTGCAGCGCACCAAATGCCTTCCTCATACACTTCAGGTATATACACCTATATATTTTGTCTATAATTTAGAAATGTATGCTCTCTGTGGCAGAGATCGTCCTCCTGAGAGTGAATTCTAGGAGGAAATAGCTCTATGAAATAGATTTCTCAACACCCACAATACAGTGTCTTTTGGGAGCTGACATACTTAAGGACCGCCTTCAGTAAAGTTAGGTTGTACTAAAGAAAGCCAGGGCTTTCATGTGAGAAAGCAACTAGCTGCAATAACTAGTTCTCTTCTCAATTTAATGGTAAGATGTACATTTTCCTTTTTCAAGAGGTACCCCGTACTGATTATAAATTGGTTGTTTACATAGATTCAGGATTAGGATGAAGACAAAGCTGCTTCATCAACTGTCAAAGAATAATGTAAATTATATTCCAACTTCATGTATGAATAAAATAAGAGGTATGTATCTGAACAGAGAGCAAGCTCTGTTTATTTCTTTGACTTTTTGGTATGTTTTTTTGTTGTTGTTGTTTTTTTGCTGTGTCACTTTCAAGCATTTTCTCTCATTTTCAGCTCCTGCTCAATTCTATTGCATATCAGCTTCTTCAGCCTCCTGTTCCTTAATGTTTCTCCCATAACCTCTCTCTTATACCCAGCTATCATTCTTTTTCTCTTTTCAATCCCCCACTTGAGAGGAAAAAATAAACACCAAAAACATTTTCTCTAGACTGTCTCTAAGAAGTAATTAATGAAAAGTTAAACAGAGAACTTTTGGGTCTTCGGAATGATTACTGTGTTTTAAAACAATGCAATTCAGGTATCTCCATCAAAGTTTGAGCGTGTATGTGTATATACATAATTGAAAATCTGATCCCTTTTTTGAATAGTTTTCATTATTAGTTTAAAAAGAGAAATTTTTTTAAAGAGGAATTTCTGCTCTAAGGATGAAGTAACTTGCCCAAGTTTCTTGAAAAACATCTAGTTGGCCGGGGAGAAGCTATTTTTCCTATTTCTAGTACAGTACTTCAGCTGGAAGAATGTTTTTTTTTTTTTTTTTTTTTTTTTTTTTTTTATGGNTTTTTTTTTTTTTTCAGTCTAAGAGGTTTCCTATGTTTCTGGTTTTTTTCTATTTTTTTCTTGTCTACTTTTATGGATAAGACCATCTTGTATTGTAGATGTATAAACACTCAAGGGGTTTTAGACAATGTTTGTTACCTGCTCTAAATTAGGATGCATCTTAACATGATTAGCTTGGGGTCATTCTAGTCTTACCAAAGCAGAGAACTTGCTTCCAGTTGTTCCAGGCAAACAGTGAGCTTATTATTTGTTTGGTTTTAAACAGTATTAAAAATCTGCTGCTTTGTTGCTGGAAGCTGAAACTTTTTAGTTGGTAACAGAAAGGAAAAGGTTATGTGCATCCCTTACTCAAAAAGAAAACAAACAAACAATGTAGAGCACTTGTTTAAGTTGTAAAATAGTATTTCCTTCTACCATCAACATAGTGCTTGCCCTACTCTTGACAGGCTGCTGCTGTGGAATACTGCTAAGGAAGTAAGTAAAGGTATTTCATCAAAATAGACTCAAAAAATAAAAAGTCTAAGAGCAGAATACTTGCCTAGTGAAATATTCCAACTTCCTACCTAATGATAATATAAGATAAATCCCTGGTTTGCATTGCAGAATACTACCTTAGCTGCTTGTAACTGAGCCTACTGATGAATAAGGTTGAACCAAGTGACTTATATTGCACTTCTTTTGATAAACTTGTACAGATTTCTGATGGATGTTTGATTAGGACTGGTAAAACTTACACAGTGAATGCAAACTGAAAACAAAAGAGCCAGATATTGTTGTGTCTGAGAGCTGTGTTAAGATGATTTTTCAGCTGATACTGCAAGGTTAACCTTTAAGAAACTCAAAATACTAGCTAGCAGTGACTAAATTAGTGAAAGGCTTACCTCAACACTTAGTTTTTTGTCATGATGAACTGCATTTCAGAGCTGAGCTCTACTGGTAAACTGGAGTCTGCTGAGAATGCTTTTAAGTACATCTTTTGAAGCTGTTTCATTTAGCAGGTTACTCACTATCTCAAAGTGTGCTAGATCATGCTTAGAAACAGCTATTCCTGCTGAGGAGGCCAATTCCTTGGCACTTCTGTACCCGCAAATACATATGTCTTGCACTTTGAAAAGCTACACTGCTTTGTCTCTCAAAATATGCCAAATTTTACTGGAATAATACATTGGATTTTGATCTTGTACAAGAGACACAAAAACAAACCCACAAAAAGAAACCAAACAGCTTCAAGTAGAAAAGGCTATTGTGTCAGATTTCAAGATGTCTCAGGTGCGCTGCTAAGGCAGTGACACAGCAGATAAGAAGAGTTGCCATTTTAAGGGTCAGCTATTAGAACACACTGGGTGTATTTCATGGCTCCTTAATGTGCCATCTAGCCTTGCTACTTCTCAAACTTTGTCTTAGCATTTTATTAGTCCTTTAACAACAACACTCCAGTTTAGTTCCTGATGATCTTATGTACTGATAACTTGGAAAATAAATTAGAGCATTGTCATTTTTCTTGCATCTAGAAAATGCAGAGTCAGTATGCCCTGCATGTGATGTAGGAGCAGACGGTACATTGGCCACAATGCTGACTGAGAAGGAAACAGTTTTAACCCTCTGAGAACATAGCACCTGTTTGCAATCCAATAGCTTAAGTAACCTTCTAAATAAACTAAAAGACTTATTTGCTGTCTTTCTGTGAATTATGAAGAATGCCTTGTAATCAACTTTTCTTGGTTTCATAGGGCTATTTTGAATCAGATTGGAACTCGTTTCATTTGTTGATTCTAACTGTGAAACTTCTCAAACTTTTAAGGTCACATGTCAAATGGGATAAATCCCTGTTGTTCGCTTGTATCCTTGGGCAATGTGGAGAAAGATGTTTGTCAGCATGTTGAAGGCATGAGTGGTGAGGTACACAACACCATTGCTAGATTAATATTTGGGTGAGGTAATATCTCAACTGTTGTCCATTCCATGTTTCTCATGAAAACGTACTGAAACTGGTATGAGAACTTCCTGGATTTGAATCATGCTGTTACATGATATACAGCAACAGCTGGTCATGGAAGCGGTGTTATGCTGTGTACATGCTAGGTGACACTATGATCAATTTAACTATGCATGTGTGTACGCATGCACTGAGGCAGGGTAGAGCAGCCTGAATGGCACAAGTGAACACTGGCAAAGTACAGGTGGATGTGGAAGCTGCAGTTAAAATGTGAGAATCTAAAGCAAGCATTCTAAAACTAAGGACGTTTTTCCCCCTAGATAAAGGATTACACAGTAGAAGACTTAGACCTGTTATCGAATGTCTGGAAAACTGGGTGCTTCTAACAATACAAGAACTTGTAGTTGTTGCTGGCATGTGACAAACTGTGAAGCTTGGTTAATAAGAGCTTAATTCCGTAATTAAATTATGGACAGATATCTCTACTGGCTAAGTCCACACTGACAGGTAGCAGCATATGGTCTGTATAGCTCAAGAACATAAATGCATATCATTCTGCCATAAATGCACTAATTTCTTTTTGGAGAAGAAAGAAAACACACGAGGCTTTTCTGTGAACTTGAAGGGCTCCTATTCCCATTTAGGGCTCAACAGAAGTATTGCACAAAAAGCTGTTTTCTTGGTGACTACTGACTCACTGAAACACCTATTGCTGATCTTCATGAAATCCTAGGTTATTTTTGGTCAGAGAGAAAACAACCCAGAATAGCTAATGACTGATGGATATGCATTAACCTGAGCTGCAAGATACACAGTGCTAACATCTGTTCTGAATTAGTCTGATCCCTGGCTTCTGGAGATGAGTTTATTTTCCAGCCTAATACCCACGTATTTATAGAAACTGGAATAGCTGTAACTGTCAAGTGAGCTAAGGATGTTAGCTTTCAGCCTGTGTGCCAGTCTGTCAGTCAGTAGGGCAGAATGGCATGTAAAGAGTTAAAGTAGGTCCCGCAGTTAACTTGTATTATTTAAAATTCACTGTTTGGTCTTCCTTGATGTGTATACTTGCATGTAGCTTCGATTTCCATTTTCATCTCTGGAGTTGTATAACAAAATAAAAACTCGAACACTAAGGGCATTCATGTAACATGTAAATAAAGCGAGGTAATGACTTTTTTTCTTCTTGGTAGTGTTTATACAAACTAATTTCTCATGGTTTTAACTAGTTCCTAACAAGTTCAGGGTGGTGAAATTCTAATCAAATGTGTAAAGATAGAGTTCTGAGAAACTTTTTTTTGATATGCTTTGTGTTTTCATTGATATGTGAGATCCACACTTAAGGCAGAGATTGTGGACGAGTGCAGCAAAACTGGAATCTGTGAAGGGGTATTTCCCTCCTCCACATCCAACCTGCAAATTATAAATTCTGAAAGTGAAACTTGATAGCATTGGGAGACAGAAAATATGCTAGTGTGGCAGGGTTCTTAATTTTTTTTTTCTTTAACAGTATTTCTTTAGACTGGAAAAGGCCTCAGGGGTTACAATTAGCATGTTTTGGGCTGATCAGTATTAGGTACATGAGGATTGTTGCATTAGCAAAATAACATATCCTAACAATCTAGCGGAAGGAAGTCTGGGGTTCCACACCTCCATGCGGAAAGCCCGGATAATAATTGTTTTGGTAGGTTAAATGTCTTTAAGAGAAGAAATTATAGGCATCTAGAATCCTTAAGGGTGGTTATCTCCTGGGTCTGGATGCACAGTGCTTTTTTTTTTCTTTTCTCAAAACCCAACCTTCCCAAGTGTTTCCTGAAAATGAGGGAAAACATCATCTGAGTTACAACACCCTCTATTTAAACCTTCCTCCTCATGCTGGTGGTTCATAGCTACTAACTGCACCAAGAGCAAAAGTCAAACTTTTTCTTAAAATTTGACATCTTTATATCTACAACATAAATTTAACATAGAAATGTGCTGGTAATTAAAAGAACAAATGTAAATATCTTTTTTTCTTTGTCATTGTAAGTTCAGCCTAATTGTAAGCAATCATTTGTTTTAATTAGTTATTTTATAACTAACTTAGAAAATGAGTTTATATTATTTGATTGAAAGGAGAGGTAGTTGTGTTCATTCAACACATGAGAATGAGTAATTTAATAGAAGGTAGAACATGTATTGGAAATTGAAACAATTTTCAAAAGTAAATTTGAATGAGTAATCCTAAAAGATCTTCACATAGAGACCAAATACTCAGTAATATGAATGACTACGAATATTTGTGTTATCCGTGATCAAGAAATTTCAAGCTTGGTTATACTTTATCAATCTTCTGCTGCACTTTTTTTGGCAGCATTTTAATAATCTTTCCTGAAATGCACCTTTGAAATGACAGAGAATCAAAATTAGATTCAAATGGATTGAAATAGGCAATACATCAGTAGCTCTTCCATTCACCCAAGTAGCTCACTAAATGTGTGTGCCAGAGATATTAGCTTTTTGTACCCATGAAGCAAATCTAGTACATATTGAAACACAGTTTTCTTCTTAAATAAAAGGGAGAGAGTTAAAAAGGTGCAAGAGTACTTTAGTGATTCCTAAACTTTGCGATGTGATGATTCCTCCTGCTGTGATGATGAGGAAGGCTATAAGCTCACTTAAGAATAATACTGTGCTGAGGCTGGAAGGAGCAGAGTATGCAGCATAGCTGCAGCAGGTGCACAGCTGCTCAGTGATATTCAGTCTACTTATTACCCATGGTGAGCATGTCTGCTTCTAAATTGGTTCTGAACAGCCCAGAAACATCAGCACAGAGATGATACTGAAACTACTTTGGTCCTTTTTCCCTTTTCACTGAGCATCAGTAATACTACACAGCTTTTTCAAGGAGGCAACATATTACTTGCCAAAATTTCACCCAATTTGAGATACGTTGTCTCTAACTGCAATTTTTGAAACACAGTAACAAGCTTTAAAGTCTGAAGGTACCAGAATTCTGAGGAAAGCGTCAAGTGATATATAGATGTGTGGTGTGGCTTTATTTCTATAAACAATATTTCTGTGACTTGAAAGTAAAATTCAAGAATTCATTGACTTTTACATAGCAAAATATCAAGAAGCTTGGACCTTCTAGTGCTTGAAACTGGAAGATTTCCAATGCCAAATTTTAGCATGAAAGTTTCATATCAGTTGTTAGTGATTGCTCTGAGTTAAGCATGATGGCAAACTTAAATGATGAATTTACAGGCATAATATATGATAGCCTCACTGAATGAAGTCCTGTTTAATAACAAACCAGACAATACTGATGAAGCAGATTCAGCTGCTGAGGTTCCTCAACTTCACTTGAGACAAACCAGCAGTAGGTCCTCTAAATGGTAGCTGCTTTTGTAGATACTTAAGGAAAACAAACAGAGCAAAGTGACGTGGTCTGTTTTGGTATTGGTATTACATTGCTATAGTTATTGTTGTTGTTATTCTTGATGTTGTTGGTAAGGTACACTTACCAGATGAAGGCATGCAGAGATGCACTCAGAAGTCCTGACTTATCTCCTCCTTGCCCCAAGACGTGTACTATGTGTGTCTGAGTGCAGGTCTGCAAAGATATGTACTGTGCTGGCAGGTATTTGAGAGGACATTCCAGGTCTGTCAGTTCCTATATGGCCTTAAAAAGCAAAATTAACTTCATCAGTTATTAACAGATCAAATTCTTATTTTTTCATTTTTATTTTATTTATTTATTTATTTTTAAAGAAACTTGTTTCTGGATCTTGGTGCAAACATACTTTAACTGCAAGGGAACTTTCTCTCTTTCAGAGATGTAGGGAATTTCAGCTTTGTGGAGTCTGTCAGAATTGTCAAGTTTCAAGTAGTTTGTGAGAAAATGACATGTACACATGTACATAGGATCGTGACTCAAGTGTGTCCTTTCCTCTAAGTATAGAAGCTAATTTCTTGAATGAATGGGAAGAAGGTGCTTCTGACATATGTTCTAGCTGTGATAGTGGATGGTGTCTTCAAATTCCCTCTGTTAACATAGGAATTAAGTCACAAAATCCTTCCTTTTGAAGAAGTTCTTTCCTGGCTCTGTGCTGAAGAGAAGTCAGCTGTATAACATTGCCTCCTTTCGATCCCTTTTGTATGCTTAGAGAGGGGAGACTTGAAGAGGCAAACGCTGTGTCCAGGGTCTACTTGTGATTTAGGAGTACCCTGCTGCCCTGCCAAGGAAATGCAGGGAGATGGCTGGAAGCAGCCTGGCTGGTGAGGATTACAGAGGAGAGGAAATGTGGGAAGAGAAGGTTTGGTAACGGCTAGCTCAAGATGAGGAGGAAATTGTTGGAGATGTGGCACTTAGGGGCGTGGGTCGTGGGAAATAGTGGTGGTAGGTGAGTAGCTGGACTAAATAATATTAGTGGTCTTTGCCAACCTGAAGAGATCTATGAGTGGGCTTTAACAAATTGAGGGAGAATGAGGTAACAGCTGATATAGCCAGGGCATGAGTTAAATGCTGTTTAAAGGCTCCATGGGCTCCAAGTTCTATTTGGCTCCTGTCAAAATAACATGAACACTGCAGATTCCTCGGAGGCCATCTAATGGGTATGGTGCCCTATTTCCAGTCATATTGGGAATAAAATATAAGATGTTTGAAGTACAGCGTGCAACAAAATATATCTAATGGCGTTATCCAGTATGGTTAGAGCATGCAGCAAATGAATCAGCAGCGATTTAAGAGCATAATAATAAGTTTTACTTTAGCAAAGCAAGCTCATTTCTTAAATCCTTGGAGGCTCTGCAGGATGTTTTAATGGCTCTTTTGTGATGTCGATATTTCCTCAGTTTAAAAACAGGACTAAGTAAGTTCGTTTTGCATAACTTAGGAAGGATCTTTCATACGGTAATGATTTTAGGTCAATGCTAAGCTAGACCAGATGTGGAGGAATGGTTTAGGAGTGAAATGCTGCATATCCTATTACAATGCTTTTTAGGCCTATATACATACCCTCACAGCAGTAAGCTTACAATTAATAGTAAGTCCTTAGTACTTAGCTATAGGTCAAAAAAAAACTCCATAGAGCTTCCACCACAGTTCACTGATTTTTGGAGACCTTTGAATTCATTAGGAAAGCAATTTGTTGGCGTCATCTGTAGTTATGAATAAGTTGATCGGTGTATTATTGCCACCCAGAAAGATATTGCAATCTCCATCTGTGCTATAGAGGCAAATCATTCTGAAGCTTGAACAATACTGAAACTATAAAATAAACCCATTTTTCAGAGTGAAAAGAAAGAAGTTGTAGATGTAAACAGCTGTTAACTAAGAATCTCTCTCAAAGTTATCTCCAGTAGTCTTTATGATACGAACTACTCACTGCTAAAATGCTGACGTTATAGAACTGAGATTCAGAAAAAGCCAACTTTCTGTTCTCTGTAATATCAAAAGATAATTTAACAACCTTTATTCTTGTCAGTATTTAAGACAGATGGGATGTGTTTAAAATAATTAGGCACACAAATTCAAGTAGTGCTGAAAATCAGGTTGCACTTGGAACTCTGTCCTCTGCTTTTTGCTTTACTTGTTTAGAGAGGTGTTTGGTAGTCCAAGGGATTACACAAACTCTTTGACAATGACATATCCTCAGCTGAATGTTACGAGGGTATACAGTCAATTAACTAATGAATATATTACTGCATGTATTTTCTCCACTATTTATTTTGTCCGACTGAATACTTTGCCATAGATGAACAAAACAAAATTTAAGTGGCTAAATATGGAAATAGATGAAACAAAATCCATGTATCTACACCACCATTCTAGTTTCATCCTTATTGATGATTCCATCTATATAGTAAAACAATAGAATCTTTTCTGTATTCATTCCAGCATCATTTCATATATTGAAATGTTTCTTAAATAGATGTTCTGTGATGTTATAGTGAACTGAAAAAAAATAAATATTTTCTCTGGCTTAGCAGGAAGTGAAAAAACTTAATGTAAATAATAGGCTGTTTGCATCTGCAAAACCATGGACTACTAACAAAAATTGTTGTGTTGCTTTCTGAAAATGATAGCAACTTCCTTCTGGCATAGAGCCCAATTTAATCAATGCTGACTTTGCATCCTTTATTAGGCATTTGTTTTCCTGAATTATGAAGACCATCATTCAGTACAGTGATCTAATAAACTCAAACATAGCAATATGCTTAATAAAGCTAAACGGAATAAAAGTGGTTCTTTAAAAGAGCAATTAAAGATGTCTTTTATGTCACAAGTCTAATTTACATTTTGTGTTTCTGAAACTGAGTTTCACAGTTCTGTATACTTTATTTTATGAAGATTATATATGTTAGGCATGCATCATTTTGCAAATTTCATAAACAAGCATAAGAGACAAGTGCTTTTATTTTTTTTTTTAGGGAAAAAAATACTATTTTTTTTTTCTTTTCAGTAGCTTGAAATGGGTATATAGTTAAAAGATACCAAAGAAGATAGGTACTGACTTAGTACCCTAAGTAAACTGTAGAAGTGTAACTAGTAGAACTATCCAAAGACTGGTAGAGCTCAGGGGATTGTGATCAGTGGTGCAGAGTCCAGCTGGAGGCCTGTACTTAGCAGTGTTTCTCAGGGGTCAGTGCTGAGTCTGCTCCTATTCAACATCTTCATCAATGACCTTGATGAGGGGGTAGAGTCCACTCTCAGCAAGTTTGCTGATGATACAAATCTGGGAGGAATGGCTGACATGCTGGAAGGCTGTGCTACCATTCAGTGAGACTGGACAGGCTGGAGAGATGGGCAGATAGGAACAGGATGAGGTTTAACAAGGGCATGCACCAGTACAGGTTGAGGGATGACCTGCTGGAGAGGAGCTCTGAGGAGAGGGACCTTGGTGTCCTGGTGGATAACAGGTTGGCCATGCACCAGCAGTGTCCCCTGGTGGCCAAGAAGGCCAATGGGATCTTGGGGTGCATTAAAAAGAGTGTGGGCAACAGGTCAAGGGAGGTGATCCTTCTCCCTGTTCTGCCCTGGTGAGGCCTCACCTGGAGTATTGTGTCCAGTTCTGGGCTCTCTAGTCCTAAAAGAAGACATGGATCTCCTCGAAAGAGGAGGGCTACAAAGATGATAAAGGGTTTGGAACACCTCCCTTATGAGGGAAGGCTGAGAGAATTGGGTCTTGTTTAACCTAGCAAAATGAAGTCTCAGAGGGCATCTGATCCATGTCTATTAATGTTTAAGATGCGTGAGGCAAAGAGACGAGGCTGGTCTCTTCTCAGCAGTGTGTGGTGATAGGATGAGGGGAAATGGTCACAACATGAAGCACAGGAAGTTTCACACAAATGTGCATGGGAACTTCTTCACAGTGCAGTGATGGAGCACTGGCACAGGCTGCACAGAGAGGCGGTGGAGTCTCCTTCTCTGGAGGGGTTTAAGATCCATCTGGATGCCTACCTCTGCAACCTGGGCTAGGGAGCTGCTTTGGCAGGGGACTGGACTTGATGCTCTTTAGAGGTCTCTTCCAACCCGTACAATTCTGTGACTGTAGTGAGACCCAGGAAATTTCTAATTTAGACACGATGTAATTTGAAGATTTATCTTAATCTTATCACTCCAAAGGTAAGAGATATTGCTCAGAACAAGACTGAAAAAGTCTGTTAATTTTTTTTTATGACATAGCTTATTGTAGCTGATTCATTACCAGGTGTGTGTCATACCTAAATCATTTCAGAGCATTTTATATAATTCAATTTTTTTCCCCTCAGAAATATGTGGTGGAAGTGATTCATATTTCTTTGTATCTTATGATATCAAAAAGAAATAATGTCATTGAATTTCTTGCTTTAATGAGTTTATTCTGAAGACTTTTTTTTTTACCATACATTTGCTTAAATATGGAATCCTTAGTAATGACTGTACTGTAAAGCATAATAATAGCTGGTCAAAGTGGTAGGAAAATGGGGGAAAAAGCTGAGTAGTTTATTTTTTTGTAGGGATTTTTTTGTTTAAAATTTTGCAACCTTTTAGAAACTGATTCTTAAAGATATCTTGTATACCTCACATAAAAATTCTACTTTATTCAGAGAAACGTTGGTACAAAACTAACGCATCTTGGAGTTTTTTTATCTTGTTTCCTTGTACACTGACTTGCAATCAGAAGTTGATAAATGAAACTTTAAAGAATATGGGAGAACAATTTGTGGTTTGTTTGTTATTGCTGACCTCCATAAGAGGAATTTCTGATTAGCGATGAGACTAAAAAGTTGTGTTGGGGTCAGTAGATGAGATGTTCACAGTGACTTGAAAGTAACAAAAACTTTATAGCATCTACAACATCTCCTACAAACATTTCCTAAGCTTTTCAAAAAGAAAAAGATCTCCCTCATTGCATTAATTCCAGGTCATTTATAGTTCTAGGAATGCGTTTTTTTCATAATAAAACATTTACAAACATAAAAACAAATATAGTACTTGTATAATTAAAAATGATAAAGCTGGTGTCTGTTTCAGTTTCTTATACTGGTAGTTTCCTAAAGAAAAATGCAAGGAAAGAATTAAAAGCAGAGTGATAAACTGAAGTGCAGGTAAAAATCAATAGCTTTGAATTCTGTAACTTCAGTGTATACAAAAAACTATATTGGTCTTTTTAGGATACTTGGTCTTCTCAAACTGATCAGTCTTCTCAAAAGCGAAAAAATAATCCTGTGAATGATATATGGATTAGCCTAAATACGCATTTGGGCCTCCAAATCTGGGATGTGACTTTTCAGGAAGCCTTGCCCTACTTAAGTCTGTTTTTACAACTTTCTCCATTTGGAAATTGTGAAGTAATATGGGACTTCCTTCTTGTGGCATTTTTGATCTGACCAAGAAATTAAATATCATATAAGACACAGTATCTCTTCTGGTGTCTGCTGTTATGTTCTCAGAGTTTCACTGCTATTCTAAGTTTCTGAAGTCAATGAAGCCTTTTTACCATAGGAAATATTGAGCTGGCTACTGAGTATAAGAGGAATTGCTCCTAGTTGTATGCTCGCTTGACTCTTAGATGAGAGGCAGTTCAGCAAAATTTAATCCTTTAAAATCTAGGTAGCAGATTTAATTTTGGAATTGGGATTGGAATTCAACTTAAAGCTGCATGTTTTATTTCTGTATTCACAGTCATTACCTTTTATGCTATGAATTAAGAAAATTAATGAGTGCTGCTTAGTGAATGAATTGAGACTGGAACAAAGAATTGCAGTCTGGAATTAAAAGCACTGATACTTGAACTAGCAGTTGAAATCTGTTAAGTCATTTAGCACTTGATAACTTCCATTAGTGTCAATAGCATTAATGCAGATTTCCTTGCATTACTTTTTATGGTGGACTTAAATTAAAATCTTTTAGGAAAGCTGGAGAGTTGGGTCAGTAGGTAAGGTCCTTTAATAGTTTGTTCCTAAATTGTATAGATTTTCAGCTTCCTGCTAAACTGACATTCTGACAATTCCGGATAAGGTTATATTCAAGCTGTGTCTGGTAAGAGCTTGGAAAACTTGTCTTGGGATAAAAGTATGCTCTGTATTCTGTCACACTTTTAAAATATGTATATCAGTGAGTATCAAGATATGAACAAGTGAGGTTGGAATAATGCACCATTGTTCCTGAAAACTTGGTTGTATATTTGCAGGAGTCCCAGAGCAAGTCTGGTGCTGGCATGTCTATAATGAAATGTAGCATAGAAACCCCGAGGTTCACCATGTGTACTTGATAGAACTGCACTAGATAAAATGTAGAGCATAGGCAACTAGTGCAGTAATGCCACATTAGTGGGGTACTTCATGAGAGGCAATATATTTATCAGCTGGACTTATTACTAGGGGAGTAAGAATGCTTTTGGAGTAATCAAATTCATGAGCTTGAGGGGCCCATCATTGCTTTGTGCTATGTAGCATTGCAGTCTATACATTGTTCAAGACTGAACCTGGTGCCTACAAGCAGTTGAAGTAATGACAGTAGGGATTCTTAAACTGTGCCTATTATCTTCAGGTGAGAATTCACTGTAGAAGAATCTATATTTTTGTATTATTGGAAGGAGATATTTTCACTTTCGGAGAACAAGGTTATCATAACACAAGCTGAATGAAGATTTATATGAAATTCTCATGTATGCACATATTTATACACAGGTGCTACGTAATAAGTTCTGGTATACTAAAAAGTTTTCCTTATTTAAGAATCTTCAGTTGATGAGATGGGTCATCATAGTTTGAGAAAGCCTCTTTCTGTCATCTCATAGAGAGGTGACAGTGCTTCATTTGTGCACCTGCAGTTTGGCTGCTGGCAGATGGGAAATGGGTCAAACTCTCAAAAGCCATATGCTTGCTCCCAGTGGGGAGCTGAAGGAAGAAAGGATTGATTTAATCCTTATTACTGCAGGAGCAGCAGTGTGGAAGGCCATGGATTTCTCCTAGGACCTTAAAAATTAATCCTAATTAAGGTGGAAAGTGAATTGGAAGGATGCTACAACAGAAATGACTTTGTCCGTACATTTGTATTCCATCATAAGGGGTACTTTCTATTGTGCCTGTTTACTGCTAAGCAGCTGCTTCAGATTTTCCCTGGATTGCTGTTTCCCCAGCTGCTACAAGTATTGTCTCTCCTCCTCCCCCTCTCCTCACCGAGCTAAAGAGAATGCAGTTTTCTCTATCCTCAACTGCGGCCCAGCCCAGGCCGTTGTATTGCTTCAGAAGCTGGTCTGACTTGTTGTCATTTTCCTTTGTACTACTGCAGCAGCTTGCCCCTAGCCATTTTTCTCTTCTTGAAGAGATCTTGATGCTGCCGACACTCTCCCTTCTGTGGCTGTGTCTTATTTGGACTGGAGTGGGATTTTGTGAAAAGCAGTATAACAGTACTTCATTATTCTGTCTGGAAGTGGATGAGAATTTTCCCCCCTCTTTGTTACTGCATTTCAGCAAGGAGGAAATGCTGACTCTTTATTTACCTGAGATTGTAGGTTTTGACTCTTTGCTCAGAAACTGCTGTAACCAGTTTTAACCACAGAAAAGGATAAGAAATGACAAATGGAAATTAGGAGTGACTAACCTGGCAGGGCAGAGACCTTGCTATAGCCAGGAATAATCATGGTGGCAACTGAGGGAGCAGTTGCACCAGAGTGTGGCCAAAATGTTGTTCTATGCAAGGTCTGTGTCAGAAAAGGAAAGAGGCTTTTCAGGAGTCTTTTTTGAAGTGTCCTGTATTGTCAGATGATTTATACAGAGATTGATACCTAAGATATTTTTTTTTTTATTTAAGAAAAGTGCTAAATAACCACACTTGAATAATTCTGTCATGTTCTTCCAGCATTTGATGGTTCTTTAGACCTGTAATACAGAGAAGATTTGAAAAAATCCTGATTTGAATAGTGGAATAGATGATAGTGGCCTTAATAACTACAGTCCTTCTGAAATGTCATCAGTGCTGTTGATGATGTCAAAGTGCACATACTAAATGCATATATGCTGTATGCCTCTGTTTGTACATTCTTCTTTCACTGTACCAGTTTGTTGCATGTGGGACTAATAGCAGCAGTCACAAAAAGTCAGAAAGCTTGTGACTTTCTTTTCTCAGCTCCAATTATCTCTTGAATCTTTTTAAGAAAAGAATGGAAAATTATAATTCTTCAGGTTCTATTTTCAACAGCAAAATGAGAGAATAACAAAATCAAGTTATGTTTTACATTACAATCTAACTACTAACATGCTCACCTGCCACTTAATTGCCTTGCTGCAGTAGTTAATGCCTTCAGATTTTTTTGCGTATCATTGTATTCCTCCAAAATTCTCAGCCATTAATCTGTCAGCACAGTGCATGTGGGCGCCTGCCCCATGGCTTGTTCTTGTTCTTCACTTGTTTCTTGGAGTGTGGTGAAGTAATAACATCAGTAAGAAAAGTCTGTGTTGAGCAGAAGGTATGTTTGGGTAACAGCTATGTAAAAGCCAAAATTAACTTGCATGGTAACCTATTTTTTTTATTTTTTATTTTTTTGAGGGAAAGAAGTGTTCCTTCTCTTTCCCTCACTGCTGCAGCCCTGCTCCTATTAGTATTTGTAAAGGCACCAGTGTAGATCAGCCACTAGCTGACAACAAGTGGTATCTATGTACTACTTAAACTAGTGCAAAAACCAGAGTGGTGAACATGCTGACAATATATATATTTTTTTCTAGTCATGTTTGATAGCTATATGCACAATGATGGCAATCTCATAATGATTTTTCTGTGCTTAAGCTGTGCTCAGATCCTGTAATGTTCAAATTGAAGGCTGGATACCACCCAGGGCAGTGGTCTCTGACTCATCAAAAGAGTCAAGTGCTGAAAAACCACAGAAAATGGAGGTAAGTACAGGCTTGATTCTGCAACCACAGCTGTGAGGCATAATAGAGAACCAAGTGTATATGAATATTCTGATAAGGTTGGAAGACTTGAAAGATCATCGCCAGTAAGACTGGGAAATGAGATTAGTGTAGTTGTCCACTGTGCCAGGAGAAGTTCCGGAAAGCATTCCAGTGACAGTATGTTTTAGCAGAAACAAGGCATGATTAAGAATTATATTCAGTTAGGAACAAAGTTCAGTATGTTTCTCTTGCATCTCTGAAGACAAACTTGAACCAGTTCTGCAAGTGGAGCAGATCAGTCTGCCTCTATTAACCTAATTGGGTCTAAGGATCAACCTCAAAGGGGCTTATGCTGTCTGTTCTGAGCTCGCTCCTTTTCCTCCCACTCTGGTCTTTTTTCTTTCATGTTCAGACTGAAGTTTTGCAAAATTTGCTACAAAGCTTGCTTATTTAGCTTCATCCAGTAGCTATTTTGTGGTTGTGCAGATTAGGAATAGGCGGGTCACAGCAACATTCTTAGGATACTGAAACTATTGCAGATATGCAAATTGTTCCCATTCAAGTAAAAATACAATCTATCTACAAAACAAGTTACAATGTTGACCTGTACGATAATTGTTTATTGTTCTGGATGGTCACATAGAGGTATAAAAGTGCTTAGATGCAGGATATCTGTGTACTGATGACAGCTATTTTGACCTGCCATTTTTCAGATGGACAAATGCCTCAACAACTTTTTTTTCTCTTGGAGTTTTTTTCCTGGGAGAGGGTAACTGACTTTTTGAAAAAGCAGGTTTTTCTAGTTTTAAAACAAACAAACAACATTGTATGAGAAATTCTTTAAGATGCTTTTTCATCTTTAAAAGTATTTGAAAATGATATTTAAAAAGCATGGTTTAAAAAAAGAGCTTACTGTTGGCAGGAGGCTTATCGATAAGCCATGGGAGTACTTCTTGCTTCCACAGTTGGTCAGGCAATATTATATTGTGGGTGAGATTTAATGGTTAGCTGCAATTTGCCATGCACTGCTCCTTGAAATTTCCTGTGGCATGTTTCCTGTGCACTGATGGTCTCTTCGCAGTTGTGTGTACAGCTAAGAGGAAAAAAGTGGTCTACAGGTTCACAAAAACTTCAAAATTTCCCACATCACACACCACCATTCCAGTCTGTATACCTCTTTACAGAGCAATCAGTTCCCTATGACTGTTACCCTCTTTTTCCAAGTATTTTAAAAGTCGAGAATTATTTGTCTGCTGTAATT
Source organism: Odontophorus gujanensis (assembly GCA_013399175.1). NCBI lineage: Eukaryota > Metazoa > Chordata > Aves > Galliformes > Odontophoridae > Odontophorus > Odontophorus gujanensis. The sequence continues at coordinate 1,048,860 of VXAB01009747.1, read as the reverse complement.
GGAGCAAAAACCCTTTAACGATTACTGAGTGTTTAACTTCCCCAAATCCACCTACCGCAGAAAACGCAGCTACAGTAGTTCCTGTGGTGTTTCTCATTCTTCATCTCCAACCAATTTCCAACATTCAGATCCACTGAACATTAGACAAGTATGTTATGTGTTGCTGTCCTATGAACCCTCTGTACACTGAGCACAAACATCAGTACTTCAAAAAAGCTTCCTTTACCTTTTCAGAAGTCATACCTTCCAGGAACTTCCTTGCACTCAAGAGCTGGTGATTAATTTAAAAATCATTGAGAAGAATAATTGTTGCAAATAGCAGTTTGTAGAATTACGCTAATACCAGTTTTAAAAAGAAGTCTATAGTTCTAGATTTGATGTGAAAAAGATGACTTTACACTGAAGACTTGATGCAAATACTTAGTCATTATTCTAATTGCTGAATAGTAGCTGAATTTCATGTCCTAGCACCTTAAACATTAGGGCTGCTGTTCTGTAAGTGTGATTGTGTAGAGCTATTAAGGATAAAGCTATACAATCCATGAGGCTACCAGCCTTATTTCTGCATGTGCCCTTTTAAACTGTACTATTTGTGCAAGAGACTGCAGACTATGCAGTGTTACTGCACAAACATTAGGCTAAGAGAATGTGTGCTTATGGGCAGTTTGACGAATCCCTTTTTTTTGTAAATAATTTTTTAAGAAGTCATATTTGTAGATTTTTATGGGTTTTATGTAATCCGAATGCATTTTTCTATTTGCCCTTATATTTCTCACTTCTGCAGGAGTGGCTTTATTTGCAACTCTCTAAGGTTGCTAGAGTTTCTTATTAACCTCAGTGGGGAAAAAAAACTGGGCATTAAGCACGTAAGGGAGCTTTGCACTTTGACCATTCAGTTCTGTATAAAGTACATACTTTTCCTCATTTATAAAAGATAAAATATTAATTAAAAATTAATGTTACAAGTTCCTGATTAAATCTCAGTTCTACAAAAAAGCTTTTTACAGACTTGATCTTACCGTATATGCTGAAGACATTAATAAGAGGCAAATGTGTATGCACAAAATCACTTGAAACCTACAAAGTCATGTGCTTATTAGATTTTAATTCATCTTCTAATGTTACTTATCCTTATTAAGGATGGCTACTTACTGATCTAACTTGTATTTATTGTAATGAATTTCAATTATACTCTTTCTGTAGTTTGTTTCCATAAATTCAATTTAGTTATTGAGTAAAGGCGTAAATCTGTGACCCTCTGACTTCTGCGGGTTACAAAATATTAGTTGTATAAATAAACTACAAATATAATTACTTCGAGATACTTATTCATACTTTAGTCAGTACTGATTAAGTGTAATGGAAAAAATTCTTACAGGTGTAAGAATTCAAAATTTGCTTAGACATACTTTCAGTAATTGTCACACGTCCAAGAATTATGCCATGTTGAAGAGAACCCATGATGAGGATCTATTCTGTTCTTTGTAATGTCAAAGTTGTCAGAGAATCTCTTTACCTACCACCTCTTATTTATCTCATTAACATGGCAATGCAATATTCTAGTTCCAGTGTGCCTAACAGAGGTCTTTCACCAAAAACCCCAAATCAGTTCATTAGTTAATCTTGATTGTTTTGTAACTATTCCTAAAAGGAACCATCCTCGTTATTGCTTTGGAACGAAGCTGCATGTCTGCAGCGTTCTTGTCTTGGGTTTCATGTTTGACTGGTAGCTGTAAATTGTTTGAATATAAATTAAAAAGGAATGAAGAGCAATTTTATCAGGGAATGATCCATTCATGCTTGAGTGAAGCCAAATACTGCTAGTTTGAGGGTTTGGTTTTTGTTCTTTTTGGTGTGTTGATCATGTGCTACAGTGACAAATGATCATCTCTTGTGCGATAGGAGCTCGTTTCAAAGGAAGGAAGCTTAGACTTCTAAGAGGTTAAATGGCATTTCTGTGAGCAACGTTCACCAGCTGCATAGCTGGAATGTTTTCTCCTCAAAGCTTTAGTGCAAGCATAGACCAGTTTGGTGCTGGTTTTGTGTGTGTTGAATGTGTGTAATGGAAAGTGTTGTCGAAACTGTCAGTTTTATATTAATATAAACAAACAGATTTGCAAAGAAAAGAAATTGGCATCTCCTAACCTGTTTTATATGTACAAAGATGAAATTATTGCTTGCAAACTGTTTGCATGTATGATTTTTCCATTCTTTCCAATATGATCATGACATTCTTATCACTTGCACAGATCTGTTGTTATTCAAGAGCAAGATCCAATGCAGAGAATGCTTCTTTCTGCCATACTGTGACATCATGCTTAGCCTGTTTTTTATTTTTTACTTTCAATTTAGAAAAAACATATAAATATACAAAGAGCATTCTGAAACCCAGGAATATGAGGAATGCAAAAATTTCTGCCTGGCCTTCACAGATGGATTACAAGGCAGAGTACTAACAGCATGTGTTATTACTTCTGAGACTTGTATTTGCAGGACAGCTCTCTACATCCCAACTTCCAGCTGTTTCCTCCCTGCTCTCTGCGGACTTCTGAATGCAGACAGCCTGGCCCTGTTGTGGTGAGGGATAGAGTAGTTCAATCTGCTCTTCTTTGTGATTGTGATCTCTTTTCCTTCTCCCTATGAAATCCTGATCTCTTCCAAGCAGCAACTCCCATGGTTCTTTATCTTCAGCTTGAGACAGCTGACAGCTGAGTAATTTAACCTTATCAGAAGGGAGTTTTTTGAACAGTGCCTGGCTCCATTTCCAGGTTGCCTGCTATTACTATTTCCTGCGCAGATTTTCCATAAATGAATGTCAACTTTGCTTCCCCTGTGCTCAGACTCATACAGAATATCTTGCAGAAAGTCACTCTCAAAGGACAGCAGTTCGTTTTCATCAGTTTCCTGCTGTACTGCTGAGCTGTTTCCAGCTGAAAATGCAAAACAATCCAGAGAGGTGTCAAGACAGGCAGTTGTTGCAGTTTCTTGTTTTTAGAAGTAAAGGAACAGTGGTGTTATGCCTCGAGCCTCCTAAAAACTTCACTGTTCGAGAACTGGCTTAGTATTTTAAAATAGCATTTTTTTCCCCCTTGTTTGTGTTTATGTAGCCACTAAAATTCTATTCAGAAGGAAATATCTCTTCCTTTCACTGAAGAACATCTGCACTGTATGTTACTCACTTCTGTATAGCCTTTTGGCTATTGCATTTTTGCTGGTGTTTATAAAGGGCCGTAAAAAAAAAAAACAAAACAAAAAAAACCAAAAAACCCAGCATAAATAATAATAATAATAAAAACAAAAACACCAGGGAAAATGTTAGCAGACAGCCTGTACCAGATATTCCTCTTGTAAACAAAAAGCGAATGATTTTAAAACAAGTTATTCCTCATCAGAAATGTATAGCTGGAGCACTCCTACAGAAAAATGACTAACTGGTCATAAAACTCTGACTAAGAGAAAGGAGCAGAGATTTCAAGTCAGACTCCTCTTACAAGCTCTTAGAAAAGGCTTCAGTCTGGAGAGGTTTGCTGATATTTGTAGGGAAGGAACTCACTATTTTGGTACATGTGAGCATACATGGTGATGGTAGCATTGGGAAGGTTTTTGGAAGACTATAATGTATGTATGTTTTTGTAGAGGGTAGTAATAAAATGTGCAATACCTCATGGTATTTTCTTTGTGCGATACTCTGAGCATCTGCTTAGTCTTTTTTTTTTTCTTCAACTTTTATTAATGCCAAATTCAGAATGGCTATGGATAAATTTGCAGAGACTATCAGAATCAGGATGGTGGGGGATGTTAGTTTGCTGGACCTGGTGATTGTATGCATGGAGGGAAGTGGATAAACTCTGCACATTTCAAATAGTTGTTTAATTTCTGATGGTTATCTTGACCTACACTTTTCCTAGGGCAGCAAAGCAACTATGAGGTGAATAGAACAAAGCAGAGCAGTATTGTTCAAGTTCAGTAAGCATCTTCAGAAGCCTTCTTATCCTCAAAAAATGATAATCTCAAATTCTGGGATCACAGAGGCTTAAATTATGCTTGATGGATTCCAGTGCATTTAAGATGGAGTTGCTTAAATTTAATAGAAACAACAAAAAATATAATAGAAATGGTGTGACAAAAAGAATTCTGTAATTTAAACACTATCTCAAAGTCCTTCCTCCAGCTCAGAGTTAGATGTCTACCTCCACAGAGACTGGTGACTTTGTATTTAAACAGAACTATTTTTCTGTGTTGGAATAAGAGGTGATGACTTCACATCACATGCAGATCATCAGACTAGAGGAGCTGTTAGAATAAATTTCTTTGGAAAATATTCTAAGCAAGAAGCCCTGAGAAGTAGGATGAAAGGTTTTATGTCTTCAATCTCCTATGGGTTGTTTAAACTTTCAGCTTGGAGAGATGTTCTTGTGCTTCATTTAGCTTAGTATATATTTGGTTATCACAGCTGAGTGAAATGGCTCAAATAATGGTGCTCAGATGGCAAGGCAGTCACCAGAGGATAAGCTGCTTCTTGGGAAGTGGGAGACCTAGCTTCATATGCCTGCTCTACTCTGGGCATTTAAATCTCATTTCTGAAATAAAACCCAACTTCTATTGAGTTTCCTAAATTCAGGTTTGATTAAAATAGCCCTTACTTAGCCTTTGAAAACTTAGATTTTGACCACATTGACTGGAGAAGGTGCAAGATGGAGGACGCTGGAGAATCTGAACATCTTGTTAGGATTTGAGATGACTACTAAACAGCTGAGTGTTGCACAGATTAAAGTGGTTAAGTACATGCTTGGAAACAGGAATGTAGCAGTCTAGGAGACTTTACCAGATGTTAAGTATTTCGGACTTCCCTTGAGTTGGGTTAGTTTGATACAAATTAGCAGCTAGGTGTCAGAATTTGGCACCTAAATAAGCAGCCAGGTCTTGTAAATATTACTTAAATGTAGATATACTAAGTACTTTGCTCTGAATCCCATGAACTTCCAAGGGATTTGGAATACTTTTGGTTAATATTAATGTATATGGAATTATTTTTCCCATATTTTCATAATCTTGGGCAACTAAAAGCAAGTCATCAAAATGCACTTGCAAATAAAAGCAGGTATGACGATCCCATTTTGTTTGCTTACTGACCTATCCTTTTTTGCCTATGTGGGTGATAACTAACTTCTCACCTCTGACTAGGAACATGGTCTGACAGCTTAGAACTGATTTATCTAAACTCTGGTTTTTTTTGTTTGGTTGGTTTTGTTTTGTTTTTGCTTCTTTGTGCTATATCCAATGCCATCCATGATGAGTATTTAAATATGTAGTAAGGCACGGTTAAGGAGCATTTTGTTGTAGAGCACAGGTGGCTTGATAACAAAAAGGTGAAAATACATAACAAACAAACAAAATAATATGTTTATATCTGATTTTGCTGCATTAGAAATTCCCAGAAGAATGAACTAAACAGTAGTTTGCTGGTAAGGACACAAAACTCTGTCTGTTTAGAAAAGAAAACCAACCAACTGAAAAACAAACAACAAAACCAAAAGAACAACAAAACCTGAATCCAACTAACCACAAAGAAAACAAAAAAAGCCCACACCTGAAATAGAACAGAAAACCTGTCTTTTAACTCCTCTTACTGTAAAATGCTTGAACTCTTTGAGGTGATGTGATCGAGCAAGCTGCGAGTTGTCAGTTGACACTGCTGTTAGCTGGCATTGTTAGTTGACAGAACCCAGCTATGGTTATGATTTTAACTTGAGTTCTGATTTTCTGATGTAGTTTGTAATGTATAAAATGAAGTGCTAAAGAAATGTATTTATTTTCAGCTTGTTTATCGGATCTCTTCAGCACAATGTGCCAGTGAAATTTTGAATGAAATTTAAGTTCTTGGTCACTCTATTCTCATTCTCACACATTGTTCTGTATAGGCAAAGTGATTTTTTTTCTCTAATTCATGCTATCTTGTGATATGGGAAAGCACATTTATTCACTTTCTGCTCAATATTTGGAAATGTTTTCACAAATTTGACCAAAATTAGAGCATTGTCTGCTTTTTTCTGTGTATCTGCTGTAGCTGGTCTTTTCTCTAGAATTTTAACTTCTGGTTATAGAAAATCTCATTTGAACTTTGTGTTCACAAGTGTCACTGAGCCCTGGAAAAAAAAGTAGCTTACAAATTCTACCCACACTTTATTTTATTTGAATCAGATAAAGTTTAGAAATCAAAATCTGAGAGAGTAGGTGGATTTTGAACATAGTGAAGTTTTGACAGTTGGGGGACCAAGGGTATTTTCAAGAATTCCATTCAAATAAATTATTTAGAGTAGTTTCTAGTCTCACCTTTTGATATACAATATATTTCACAATGAGAAAGTGAGGCAGAATGTGATGTTCAAAACTAGGATAGTAGTTGGGCCCTTATCAGTTTGGTAGTTTTGAATGCATGTTTTCTTGAATGTGAACAAATGTGAATCACTGGTATGACAAAAGAGAATAAAAAACAAACTGGTGCTGATTCTGTAACACAAGCAAAACAGAGCTGCTTAAGTTCTGTAGAACTTCATAGCATTAAAACCTTCCTTAGAACAAGTTCAACATTAAACACACAAATACATAGAAACAAACAAACAAAAACCACACAAGTTTGGGGAAGTCACATCCCAAACTTGTGTATCTCGGTTTATGCACATGAAATGTACCCTATAATACATGTTTTCACTAATTATGTTTGCATTCACACACAACTTCAGAAAAAGGGAAGTTTAGAATAACTGGGAAAGTGTAAACAGTCGGGTGAAATCATGGAAAACCAACTTTTTTGCTACAGATCAAGATACTGTACTGTGGAAAAACTGGAAAAGGTAACATCAAAGGCAGAAAGAAGAAAAGGAAACTAAGAGAGCGGTGACCTCAATATGAAAATATACATTTATGCACATGAACACCTATATGAACATGTACACAAGAATAAACACAATGAAAACCAGAGTCCAATTCATGTTGCTGATATGGTGTATAATACAAAGGAGCTTATGATTACCCAGTCCACGGGATCTTTTTCTGTTGTGTCTTCAGATATACTTTAAGCAGAACTATATCTCACTGTATCTTACCATATTGCATACATGTTTTATTTTACACAATTTTTACATAATTTCCTTAATTTCATTACAAATCCCACTATATAAGATAGACAATATTTACCAAATTGTACAATTAAAAAATAGTTTTTGTTCAGATATGTAGAGAAAAGCATTTTTTTTTTATGTGGGGTATTGATCGCATAAACAGATTTATCATAGATATATAGTGACAGAAGAAGCACTTTAATGATTTGTTTCAGATAGGCTTTGTAGGAATAACATTCTGGAAGATAATTCATAGATACCTGAAAGGTACACAGATGAGGAGGAATTCCTTAACTGTCCAGATTTCACAACTTTTCCAACATGTTTTGATTTTTCATGAATATAAACACATGCTTTCAAGGCTTGTTTGCAGTATATGTTTCTTAGAGAAGATACATTTTTATTATTTTTTGCTCTACTAAAAAACCTCCTAGGCAAAGGGGAGCTATTGTGTAATTTTTTTATAGAGACATTTCTAAAGCATAATGTTGGGAGGGGAAAAAGAACAGTGATAAGTTTATGGTGACTATGTGGAAGAGTGGTTATGAAGTGCAGTGGTTATGACAGAGCTTCAAACAAAACAATATCAGTACTATAGAAAAGTCTGGCAAAAAAAAAGTCTGTTTTGACTTTTTGAAGTGATACGTGTTTGTTATAAACAAGGTTTTTGCAAGCATCCTGCACAGCTGGGGAGGGGTGAGGCCTTCTGGAGGAAGAGAAGTAGCTGTGCATGGGACAGTAGGGTTGTGTAGCCTTTGCCAATCTGCTGTCCTCATTTTGGACTTGGGTTTTCAAAATTGTAAGATTGTCACTCTGCAAAACACCCACAGTACCACCATCAGCCCACCTGCTGTGCCAGCTGCTTCCTGTACTGTGGTTATATTGCTCGAAAATAATTAGTGTTTCCTGATGTAATCTGGAGAAGAGCTTCGTGATGTGCAAGGTAATGGTGCTCCATAGCTCTGTCTGGAAGTAGAATAAATTTCCTCTCTTGTTATCCCAGAGGAAGTGTAGATCTCCTAGTGCTTGAGTGGCCTGAGGCCTGCAGGAGCCTCAGCCCACCAGATCTGGGCCTCCTCCCACCTAAACTTGGAGCTTGGGACCGTGTCTTTTGGAACTTGTTCAAGTCCCTGACAACATGAATCTCATGAGCCCCTCAGGCATGATAGGTAACAGGATGGGGAGGTCTGTGCAGGGACCTAGCAGTGCCACTGGCAATAATTCAGTCATGCAGCAGGGCGTGTATGTGAGCCTCTGGTCTGTACCCACCAGCTGATGGGTGACTGTGGCTTGCTGCCCTTGTGAGGGTGAGCAGCTCTGCTAGGAGCAACTGCCAGCAATTTGGGATGCAAAGCTTCTGAGTCTGGAATGCAAAATGCATCAAGGCTTTTCATACCTGCTGCAAAGAGCATTTGACAGTCTTGTATCGCTTGTTATGCAAACAAAAGCTAAGGGAAAGACAACTGATATATATTCTTAATGTTTAGCTATGCTAATGTTCTCTCATTTGGTGTTAGTTCAGATCTTGTATAGATTGCGTGTACTTTTTCTTGTCATGGGTCTTGGGTCATGGTTCTTTTCAAGGCTCTGAGTCATTCTTTGCTGTTCTTTTCTGTAAAGCTCAATGGAAAAGATCCGCTGTGTAGAAGAAAAGGTATAAATCCCTCATTCTGAAATGGATTAAATTGAGTCTGTAATATATATATATAGTGGTTGTGATTTGACAACAATCACATGATGTGTCATAGCAGTTTTACAGGATCTGCAGGCAGATTTGCTGTTCCTAGAGTCATATTTATATAAACTAGTCTGTAGCTCTTCAGAGATGAAACTGTTCTGTGAGAGTGAATTTTTGATTGCTTCCATGTCAAATGCCTGGGAGAACAAAACCTTAAGTAACGCAGACTGCAGTCATACGTTACAAGGCTGTAATTATAGAATATCTTATAATGCATTTGAAATGATCATAAATAGATAAATAGAATTTTCAGTCTTTCAAAATATTTTGAATTGAACAGATGCATTCCATGAATATGCCTTACATGAGAATAAAAGTAGTTACATCTATTTAATTTTGAAGTAGTAGATCTAGTAAAAATTGTAGTTTATGGATTCGTTACTGAGGTTAAGTTCTCTTAAATTCAGTACAAGTTGTATTCCCCTCTTTTCTGAACTTGTTTTGTGACTCTTAAATAAGGAAGTGAGAAGAAATGGAGTAAGAGGTCTAGTTCCCTGCTTTTCTTAGGCTGTTTTTGCATGGGATGTAATTTGCATACTAACTGCTCCTATCCTTCTGACTCTGCAATTCTGGAAGCAGAGAGATTCTCTGCAATTATAAACCGCTTATAATAAACACTTCTTGAAACTTTTTTCATGTCAGAAACTCTAGAGTACTGATAGGCTGATTCAAACCAGTATGATGTACTGCGTGATGGTCGAAATAATGACATTTGGAATAGGCCCTCTTGGCATTGTCAATCATGTTGTACTGGGTGTCAGGAAAGAAGATTAATAGGCTTTTTTTTGAAGATGACACTTTCATGATCTGTTTTCTGAAGTTCTGAAAAAAGTAGTACTTAGAATATTATTGGACTATTTTCTTATGCTTTGGTATGGTATACAGCAAACAAGATTGTTTCTCCTAATCCAAGAAGTCTTTGTCTAGGAAGCCTAACACATGTAGTACATGGAGGTGTTTACTTGCTTGATCCAAGGAAAGTTCTTAATTCAAGTCATTTTTTTATTTTCCCACTACATTGATCACAGTGAACTACCCAACTATACAAATATAGTAAGATAAAGAGAAACAGAGAAAAAATACATATATAATAAATTTTAATGCATCTTCCTTTCAGAAATACTTGAAATGCTTTGTAATTGAATATTCTCGGAAATGCTACTAGATGGCAAAACCCATTATTTACAAAGAACATGTTTACTCATGAATGTCTTCACTTGATGGGAGAGAGGGATTATAGAGGTAAGATGTCTTTAGATGCTTGGAACAGCAATGACAATGAGATAATTCTTGAAAGCATGATTAGAAGAGCTTCGATGCTTAATTTCCTATGAGTTCAGCATTCTTTGCTATAGTGTTGTAAAACATGGTGTGGCCTGGGGTTTGAATACTGAGTACAGAAATTCATCCTTCTGATATAGCAGTTAAAAGCAATTCAGAAGGCAGACTCTGAAAGTCAATCTGACAATTTTGTTTTCAAAGTAGTTCTTCAGTTTCAATGTTATTAGATTTTTGCAGATGTTTGAGTGCAATAACTTTCATCTGGTGTACTTATATCTTCTATTCTTGATCAACAACAGGCAGAGAACCCACGTTTTTCTCAGTAGTCAGTTCATCATGATTAGTCACCCTTGTTGTTAGAGACTTCTTTAATTCGAACTTGTTGAACTTCAATCTTAGAGTCCAAGTTCTTCTGCTTTTCAATAGGAAACATATTTTTTTGGATATTCATGTGTTCTCCATGGAAAATATATCCCTGCTTTTCTGCTGGACATTAATCAGATGCGTCTTTTGTTCTTCCAGTCTCAAGCACCTTTCTCGTTCTGCTAGTTTCAATTGGATTTGCTGCGTACATTTCAGTTTTTCAGTATTGGTGTTGAAATGTATATGCCACAGCCCTCCCAGCATTCCATTATAGTTCTCTGTTGCTATATTCAGAAATAGTGCTATTTTTTTTCCAATTTTTCCTCTTTCCCAGTTTGTTTCCAAAATCCCTCTAACCCAGGTTCTTGCAATGTAACATATAGCACTTATTTGCTGTTTGACCTCATCAACCTTTACTGTCATTCCTGAGTCAAGATTCCCCCGTGCTAGATATTACTTTTCATCCCTTGATCTTTGGTGTGATACTAAAAAATATTGCGTTTGATGGGATTCATTTACAAAAGGTATAATCTTATCTGCCAATAAGGCTCCCTTATTTTTGTTTGCTATTGTGTTGTGTGGAAAAACCAAGTGGGGTCCTTGCTTTAATTGAACTGTGGAGATCCCTCTGCAGTTTCTAACCATCTATCTGAAAACATTATCAGTAGTGTTTTAATATTTGCTTCCAACTACCAATGAAATGGTGAACAGTACTGGGGATTCCTGTAACCCCTGTGGAATCTCATTCAAAAAAACCCTGCCTTGTTTGATTCTCTACCAAATGCTTCATCCCAGGGTCCCTCAGGTATCCACCTGCTTCTTAATGCTTTTTAGCGTATACTCTATTTCCAATGAAAATATTCTACCTGTTTCATTTGTGTTGAGTACAATGTTTAATTAAATATCAAAGCTAAAGTATGCTGTTACTTCTGATTTATAATCACTACTTAGGAGGTTATATTGGCAGAAAATGGAGCCAAAACTTTTCCCAAACTCTTAGTAAAAATGAGTGTTTTCTCATCCTGCTTTTAGTAGGCTGCAAACAAAGCCTAACTGGAACAGATGCATGTAATAAATGGTGGTGTTGTTAGTTATGCAATCTATTTTTTCTTTGTTGTTTTGTTGCTACAGTTGACATCACCACATGTGTTTTTCAGTACTGTTAACTGGGGTGAATAAGTGCTTTTGGTGCCTAGTGTATCCTCTGACATTTCAATCCATGAGGGAAATCCAAGGTAGTGGAAAGACCTGTTTTCTTGCTTGAAAACCAAGACAAAAAGACAAGCATGGCAAGTGCTATATTTAATTGCTATATATAGCTATTTGAATATGTGTCTTGCCATGGAAAAAAAAAGAGTGAAACCACTGATCATCCTGGCAGGATTAACTCTTCAGTATGTTTTAGCCTGAGGAAAAGAGAAGCTGTACACACAGATGAGTTTTATCTTTGCTTTAGGGTTCTGTTGCTCTGGAGGAGTTATGCTACCTCTGTCCCAGAGCTGTAAACAGTCACGTAGATGTCCTAAGTCTCATCTGTGCCTTGCACTGGAGATAAGACCAAGTCTCTATTATGAATGGGAATGTGAGATAAATTATATCTGGAAGGGGAAATGTAAAACTTTCATCCTTCTCTTTTCCTTCATCTCTCATACATATTCTGGCAAGACAGGACTTCAGTACTGTTCCCCTTTTCACAGTAAACCTGACCTTGGGGCTGCTGGGCCTCCAGTCTTCCCATAGGAAACACTTCCTACATGCCTGGATAGAAGTAATCAGTTCAGAAAGTGAGTAGGTTGTTAGGGGAAAATATTTTAGCTTGTTTTTTCTTTCCTCACTGAAGAAATACATTTCCTTTCTCTGAGCCTGTCATACACGTATATTTAGAGATGACTAGATTTGCCTAACTAGAAAGAAACTTAAGAGCAGCAGAGGGATGGGAAAAACTGTCACTGCACATTACTTTAAAGAGCTACTGTTTTAATTAACATTTAATGTTAGTATTCAGTACCATCCTTTACTGCTGGTAGACAAAAAGCTAGTTTCTATACTGATGAAAACTGTTAGATTGTAGAGTCACAATAAATGGGGTCATTAGTGCCAGTTGCTATCATTCTATGTTAAGGCATAGTGATACTGTCACAAAAAACCAGAGATGCTTCGAATAAAGCATTTTTAATTCCTACCAAGTTTTACCTCTTCCTTTGTCATTGTTACATCTTTTGAATTGTTCCATGTGTATTTATATGTGTGTGTATACGTATATTTAAATGACAGAAGTTGACTAGTGTTTGTGTAGCATTTGTCATCCAAATACTGCTAAGCACTGAACAGATTTTACCAGCCTATTGCGTTTTTGTGTTCTGTGTATGTGTTTTGGTGACTTACATGGTCTGATGGACTATGTGAGTGAATTATTCCCGACTATACAATGAGCTTTTTTTGTAGGTGAAACTCTAAAAGGATTGCATATCTTATGTAGCCAGTTATACTGTGATTGCTTTCTGCTACGTGTTTAGACTTTATAGCCTTGTATGACATTTTTCCTCATGGAAGTAGTGAGTTGGTAACTGGCACACTTTTGGAGGATAACTATTCAATACCTGTAGTTAATTTAATTACTTAGTTAATGAACATCCAGGATGCTGTGAATTCAGACTTTGATATCCACATAATGCTTGTGATTAAAGTAACTTAAAGCTACTCCAGTAATTTACTGTTTGAAATACTGTCAAATCCTTGCATGCTTTCCTTTCTGCCTTGGCTCATTTGTTTATTTTAACGTAAGTGAAATTAGTTCCTTCATTTCTCTTTGGCATTCATCCTTTCCACTGATGACTCACTTTCTCCTCAGGATCAAAGTTTAACTAATCTAGAAGCTTTAGCTATTCAAGGAAGAAGTATTAGAGTTATTGTGAAAATGGTCTTGACAGTAGGTTCAACAGCTTTGTAATACAAAGTAAATCATCTCAAGTTTCTGTTTAAAGATATGACTCAAGATTTCCAACTTACTCTATTGTACTATTCATCTTTCTGAATTATGTTTCAGGCTGAATTTAGCTGTCTGTGTTCATTTGGTTATTTTGTTGCTGCATGTGCAATCAGGCTAGAGTATAAAAAGAACATCTATTTTGAAGAGACAGCAAATCTCTAAACAAGAAATGAAAGCAATGACAAATTTAAGATGGCTGAAATAGGACCACATTTCTCTGAAATGAATCTGTCCATTAGTAGAGCATGTTTAATTGTTAATGCAGTAATATGCATTATATCTAAGCAATTTTTGTTTCTCAGTGATTGATGAAAAAGTAGTTCTTAATTTTAATGAGGAGTATTTCCAGCAAGATACAATTTAAAAGGGAAATTTCCATGTGTCCTGAGTAGAAAGAGATTTGAGATACATCTCAAGGCATAAGGCTGCAGGGTCATAAACTGTGATGCACTTAGGGCATATACACTGAACATAATTAGAAGCCAAAGGCAGATGAGCAGTAGAAGACACACTGTAGTGAGAGGTGTTAGAAAGATGAGGTGGGCACAGTTTACCATGGACTGCTTGGGCTTGATTCAGTTGCCAACAGTTGTATGAGAGACCCCAGAGCAGCACCAGCTCTGATGCTTTTAGCTGATGAGGACCTCATCAGACAAGGACAGACCATCCTCTCCTGGCATATACTGAAGGTTCTGGCAAGTTGTGCAAGGCTTGTTGTTGGTGTGTGTGCAATTCGTAGTGCTAGATGCGAAATATGATTTTAGCAAGGTCTGTCAGGATCTTGTGGAGATGGACTGCCTCAAAGAGCTGCATCTGTCCTAGGATGTCCTGCTTGATTTCTGCCTAGAAGATCACAAGTTTCTCATAGCTTGTGTTTCATAGCTTTCAGTCTCATGCAAATACATCAGATATTAGAAGTCTGTGGTCCTAAGTGCTGATGTTCTAATGGATGAGCAGTGCTTCCTCAAATCCAAAGGACTGCAGCAGCTAGGGCAAGTACCTCTGAATTAAGAATTACCGGATACTAGGTTGGCTTCCAGGGGAATTTAAGAAAGACTAATTTTAGGAGTAAGAAATTAGCTCAAATAGAAATGAGCATCAAAACAAAAGGAATAGATAGAAAGTTATTTAGCTGTTGATGGTTAATTAGTCTTGCAACAGTCTAAACAAGCTGTTGATGTCACTGACTGAAGCACAGGAATAACTGAGCTTGGATAAGATCACATGAGGAATTCTCAAAATAATTTCATGGTTCAAACTTGTGTTTTTATTTGTATTAAAACTTTTACACAGCTGACGTGCTTTCTAAATAAGTCAAGTAGAATATTGCTGTGATAATTTACTGCTTTGCTATCAAAGGTGAAAACTCTTTGTGAAGTGACTGCTAGAGTGGTTTCTGAGACTCACATACTTTTAACATTTTTTGTACCCTCCCATGACTGTCCCTTTTTTTTAGTTACTTATTTGTCATGCCATTACAGACCTTTCCCTTATGCAAGAAGGAACCTTTCTAAAGAAAGGAGTTGTTCTCACTGATGTGAAACTGAAGAGCAGATTTTATAACTACCTTTTTGCTATGTATATTTTCATGACTTGTGTAAGGTGATACTGAGCTAATTTGTGATATCATTATCAATCTGCATTTTAGTATCAACAAGGATCCTCACTCATAGGTCATAACACAATTATATTATGTCTGTTCAAACGAACATGTAGAGATATAAGTGCAGGATCATGAGATTGCTGAAAATGAACACAAATTACAGTATCAAGCAAATCTAGAAACTATTTTTACAGTTCCGGTTCTTTCTGGTACTCTAAGGAAGGAAATACTTGATTTTGCATGCAACAGACCTGTTAAAGATCTGTGTAAATTTTGCTATCGTAGTTATTTGTTAATCTTTGTGTAAAGCATTGTGTCCCCTGATATGAGCCATAGCCTTTCCAGTCAGCTCCATTATAAATGACTGAGATTGTTTGTAGAAGTTGTCTAGAATATCAAGGACAAATACTGAATGACTTGTATAATAAATTCCAGTGATTACCATGAAGTTCAGATTGGAAGATCTGACAGTTACTTTCATAATTTTACCTTATTTAAGGGATAGTTTTCTTCCAGAAAAGAACCCTGGCAACAGTTGCCGCTTAGCAAATATATGTCTTCCATTTCAAGTATTTAACAGTAGTGGAACTGAGCTGCCCTTCATAAATTAGACGTCCTTACTTCTCTATTTAAAATGTGCTCCTATGTATCACTGTTTCTAGAGAGAGAACTCATGCAGCCTCGGGAGCGGTGGTGGAAGGCTGTATGTTCAGAACAGCTGAAAGTGCTTTTACCTTCTATTTTACAGCAAGTTGTTTGCTACCTGGAGTGCTTAAAATTCCCAAATATAGTTGGGCATAATTTTGTTACCTTCAGTGCATGCTGAAAAAGTTATTAGCTTCAGAAACTTGCTCTTGAAGGATGGAAGGGGGAACAAGGAGAGGCAATTTGCTTCATCAACAGGTTGCAGAATGGGGAATCGAATGAAGGTCTTGGACATGGTTTGTTCATCATCTGAATGAAGAAGGTAGATGAGCAGTGCTGTGGACAAGAGCAAAGAACTTCATCCCATATTGTAGAAATCCCTACGTGATATGTACCTTATCACAGCTTCATTTTGTTCCTCCTGAAAATATTGGTTAGTGAATGTAACAAGACATTTGCCTCTCCCAAGCTTGTTTTCAGCATCCACCATAAATGACTACTATAAGCTTAAAGGAGTTCTTAAGTTGTTACAAAAAACATAGTTTTCATCCCCATAAAGAAGAGTCTATAACCCCTGTAAAATCAGATTTTCTTGAAGTAATGGACAAACAGAATTATTCATCCATGATGCAGTTTGCCTTTTGCTTTGCAAAATAAAATTAAGACATAAGCATCTGTTCCT
This sequence comes from Odontophorus gujanensis, assembly GCA_013399175.1. Classification (NCBI taxonomy): domain Eukaryota; kingdom Metazoa; phylum Chordata; class Aves; order Galliformes; family Odontophoridae; genus Odontophorus; species Odontophorus gujanensis. The sequence continues at coordinate 1,032,438 of VXAB01009747.1, read as the reverse complement.
TTTTAAAATATCATCAAAGGGTGTAGTTACAAATCAGAAGTGTGATGCAGAAAACAACCATGTCATCTCAATTTAGCAGATTTTGGCAACTGCAAAGAAAATTACCTACCCAACCGACTGTTCATCTCTTTTTTCCTCTTATCTTTTCAACATTTTCAAGATTTTTCTAGAAAAAATATCATTTGTGGCAGGCTCTATAAATGTATTTCATTCCACAGCTGCTGTGAACACAGATATTTCCAGCATTTTCCTCTGTTTTCTGTTAATAGTTCTGTCAGCTGGAACATCCATGTTTGTTATTTTCTATTACGAGACTCTGGAAGTTTTGAAGCTCATCACAGCCTTTTCTGCATTTAAAAGTTAGACCATGAATCTCTGAATCTCTTTTTTTCATTTCTTTTTTTTCTTCTCCCTGTTTTGGAACCCTGGTGGCTGACCTAGAACAGGTAAACCTCAGGGATCTGTGAAGTGGTTGCCCTCAAATTTACTCCAGCTGCTAGTTTGAGCTTCTGCTCCTCTTTGGATAAGTTGATTATCCATGTCAGATGCTGCTCATACATTTCCCAAACAGTGAAATGAGTTTACGTGGACAACATGGATGAAAAACAAGATGCTCAGAATATAGTTTAAATAGACCACAACTTTTTAATGAATTACCCTTGGAAGCTCTCTATTTATAACATATAGAACATACTGTCTGCTTACAACTCAAGCGGTAAACCAGTGGTTGTCCCATCCTACAGGGAGGACCTAGTCGTAAAATTGGGATTACTGAGCTGAAGCAGTTTTTACCAAAACAGACTTAGACATGGATAATCCAAAGATTTGGAAACATTTGTTTTCTTATTCAATCTGTCAGACTGCTATCATAGTATAGCAACGGTGATACTGTCAACTGGAATATTTCTTGACATGACTCTTGCACTTTATATGGTAAGATGATTTTTGTATCATCTTAAATAGTGGTAGGGTGATATAAAATCCTTAGATATGGCTTAAACTTGTTGCGATCAGTGTACGATTAAGGATTTCATGACTTTTTTTTTCTTCCAGTCCCATGTTCTGCATGAAAGTGCGCAGAATATTTGTTTTCCTGTGTTTTCCATCTGATGTGATCACTTTTCTGAAGTCTTGGCTATTCTGCATGCATGAGTAAATAACACAGGCTTAATCTGAAGCCACATTTCCAGGACAAATCTCTTCCTTACACTTGGTAAGAGAAAATCACTGTTGTGTTTTTTTCCCCCATATGTCAATGATTAGGGAAATCTCAAACAAAATGAGAGGTTTACTTCCCGCTGCTTCTTGGAAATGGCAATCACTATCAAAGAAAGTGCCTTAAGCAGAACTTCTTGATGTGCTTTGGGTAGAGATTGCTAAGTTGTTCTCATTTAATTATAACTTCTATATATTTTTTTAATACAGTTACTGGTCTGAGCCTTTCCAAGAGATTACACTAAATGTTCAGGATACTATAAGGTCTATAAAATCAGGATTGCTTTCTATCTCTCTGGAATAGCCAAAATTTATACTAAAGAAATCAGTACTCTAAGTTATGCTGAAAATGTGCATTCTTCTGAAATAGTGCGTTAATATATGCATCACAGCTGCATGATCTAGTGTATTGTAGGAGATTGGTAACAGCCAGTAACTAAAATTGAAACTCAAAAAAGTTTTTATACTCTGATAAGTTTGAGACTAAAACTTCAAAATAATCAAATGATGTAATGTTAACTAATGAAAAAGTTAAAAGTCTGATCCTGAACAACTCCTGTAGACCTTGAAGAAAATGAAAGGCTGCTAGGACTTCTCAGAAGCCCTAGGTGATATTACAAAATTGAATATTTCAAATGAATTGTTGACTTTGTTCTTTTGAAATTATGTATTGGGAGTGAATGAATTAGAGGCTTGTGTTTGTTTAGTTCTATATAGCCTTGAGAAAATAGTTGTACAGTATTTGTTCTGTTTGTTTTTGAAGTAGGATTTAACATCTTATGCTCCTCTGCAATCATGTCTGTAGCTGAGGAAAAAAATCTATCATAAAGTTCAATTTTTATAGGCTTTACAAACATAGAAAGTGGTGACATCTGGAGAAGGATGAACATTGTAGAACTTCAGTCCCCATTTTTAAACTAGAAGGTGAATGTAATAAATAGATGCATAATATAAATACAGAATTTGGTGATTGATGTTAGGAAACGCAGAAGCACGTGATTATATAAATTCAGGTGGATTGTTCATGTGTGAAAAATCATTCTTGTAATTGCACCTGGGATAAAAATGGTCATCATTTGTCTGTATGTACAGTGCACACAACTCTCAAGTGTCTGTATATTTTTTTCTACTTTTTAGTAGTTTTCCATTGGAATATTTCTCCGGATGAAAGAAATATTAGGCATGTTGCTACAAGGATATAGTTCATAGCTGTATGTTTACCTAGCTTTCTGAAGAATTTTTTTCTACCTCTATAATTTCCTTTGCTGTGCTAAAATCACAGTGAATAAAAAATAAACTGAAGATGCACTTGACTTGTAGCAATGAGTTCCAAACAATGATGAAAGGGTATAGATTGCAGTGCATACTATTCCATCATAGGTTTTAATAAAAAATTGGAGATCATACAGAACAACATGATCTAGAATAAAAACAGGAAGCAGTGTTTCTCCGTTGTGCTTCATTCACTTGTAGTCTTCCCCTTTCATGTATTGTGTGCTTAATTGGTAGTAGAAAAGGTTTCTGAATTGGAGCTACCTGAATTTCATAGAATCCTTAGAATTGGAAGGGACCTTTAGAGGTCCTCTAGTCTAATTCCCCGGCAGTGAACGTGGACATGCATAGCAAGATCAGGTTGCCCAGGGCCTAATCCAGCCTCGACTTGGAAGTCTTCAGGGACAGAGCAATTTATGTATATTGACTTGAAATATACCCAAAGAAAAACCTTGGTCATCCAAGTATTTCAAATCCTCGGTCATCCAAGTATTTCAAATCCTCAGAATTTATAAAGATCCTGCTGTTCTGTGTAGGTACTTGGTCTAAAATTTAAATTCCTTATCAAACTGAATGCACCTCCTGTGGAGTATTTCATGGAATTTATTTATTCACATTAGTGAGTTTTTCGGTGTTTTAAAAATGAAAATGTTAAGAAAATGGGGGGAATGTTAAACAGGTTGCCAAAGCTGTACTGTATCAGTGTGCAATGCATAAAGAAGTCTGCAGGTCATTCATTCATAACTGACGGGTGTCAATATCTTACCACCTGCTGGTGGCAGCAAAGGGGGTATGATTCACCATCCTCAAGCTATTTTTATGAAGTAAATTATACTTATTTGAGGCAGCACAATTATTTCTGCCTCTTGAAAATTGAAATGGAAGTCCCTGATCACATTTCTAAGAGAGTTCTCTGAGTCTGGAAATATTTAAAGAAATGATGGGACCTGATCTTATGTGTACCTTTCATATCAAGAGAGCAATAAAAACTTGAATGAAAATAACTGTCTGTATAAAATAAATATAACCCTCAAGTGCAGCAGATGGCAAAGATGATACTTTGAGTTGTTAGGCTCCAATAATCTGAACCACAACTATCAAAACCTGTTTATTCTCATGTAAAGGGGGAAGTTTTTAATGGCTGAAGACTGTCATCCTCTCCTTATGGTAAAAGAAAGTGTTTGACAAGGATGACTTAAAAGGGTGAAACATTTGCACCTTAATTTTCAGTGCTCAGCTGTAAGAACCCTTTGAAAGCCTGCCTTCTTACTCCTTTCATGTTAGACTTCCATAAAGCTAGTTTCAATAAACAGTGATCAGAGAGAGAAAGAGAGATCAGAATCAATTATATCACTGTTACGGATTGCATCTCCAGAGCTGGTGTAGTTTTTGTTCCCATAAAAGTGTACTTGATGAAGGTTTGGAAGAATTTGATACTGAAATATGTCCCAGATTCTATCAGTACTGAAACTGATTTTGAATTTAAGAATGAAGTTCTCAAATTGCTAATATTCATAATTTTGAATAAAATTCAGGTGGAACATTAAGTTGGAAAGATTCTTGAACCCCGTGTAGGGATTGCAGCAATACTGTTTATCATATAGCTTTTATTTCAAAATTTATAAGATTTGATAAGATGAGTAAGTGGGCTTTTTTTGTTGTTTTGTTTTTTCATTCTATTCAGAAGGTGGATGATGATGAAATTATCTATGTTCAAAACTGGCATTGATGTATCTGGAGAAAAAGAGCTTGTCTCTGGCATTGCACTAGACAAGGGAAATGCCTTTATGATGCTGGTGTAAATGATCTTGTAAAATCGCATGATGGAAAGAGAGGGAACAAAGCAACCGTGGGCATTATCTTAGGTGATGGTGTTGTCCAATTGATAGCACAGTATAAGCAGATATATATATTTTAGGTAAACAGTAAGTCAGCATGAAAAGTCAGGATTTTATCCAAGTTGTAATAGAATTTGTAAAATAGTTACACAAACTATGGTTTATCATTGCATATAGGAAGTCTCTTGTTTTCATGTGCATTAACAATTAATAACCAAATGAAGACAGTGTTTTACAGTACCCTGTTACTGATAACTGTCGGTCTGAAGAAACTGACTGTATGCATTTTCTAATTGATTATTGATATTAGAGAGTACTAGGAATCAAAATAACAGAGCAGAACACACTGGTGTGACTTGATAGAGAAAAGCAATTCATGTTCCAGAGAGATCAGCCCGCTTCTGTGAATCCCCAGGTTGAGACAAAATACGATGGCTATGATGTTCTAGATATGGTGGGGAAATATTATATTTGAAAGCTAAATTATTTATAGTTAAACTTTACATGACAGAGAATAGTAGATTTGTTAGTGTTTTATCTTTAAAGCAAAATATTGTGTTTTAACTCCGAGTTGTGGAAGAAAAGGTATTCCCCCCCTTGTTTTGGGTGAGAAAAAGAAGAAATCTTAAATGTCTGAATTAAAGAGAAGAGACTGTCTCTCTAAATCCATGGAGAAGTCTTTGACAGTAACGCTTACAGGAGAAGTGGAGAAAGCTACTATAAAATTTATGAACTCAGTTTTGAAATTATTCTTCTGTAAGGAGATATTTGGTAGCAAATCTCTGTGCATTCTAAAGACAATTTTAAATACAAATGACTATTCAGCCAAGCCTCATCTTGATTTTGCTGTTTCTCAAGTTAGAAAACCTTTCAAACTGTTTCATTAGAGAAATCAGGGACCACCTAGAAGTATCTATTTTATGTTCCCTGCTATCTGACTTATGTAGCTGTTGAAGGGAAATGTTAAGCTGTGATTGCAAATACTTTGTTTACTTCTAGCCACTAAAAATGACTTTTCCCAGAGAGATTAAAATAATAAAACAACAAGAATAAAATAAAAACAAAACCCCAACAACAACAACAACAACAAAAAAGCCAAAAAATTCCACCCACTGAAACATAAACCCACTCACTCATATGGTGAAGAATCACTCTATGAAATTTGCCCCTGTTCTTGAACTGATGTCATTCTACTGTGAAAATTAGGACAACAAATGCCATAAGGTGTTTGGGTGCAACTACCAGATAAAGGCTTCTGAAGTAATGATGAATTAACGTGATGCAGCCAATTTGTCTTTGTCCATTTTAATGTTAATGTTTTCCTACCACATCATCATCTAGTCACTCTTTCTTACTGCAGGGCAAACCTGTGCTGAATCAGTAATGGACAGGAAACACTACTGTTCATCCTAATATGATTGAATCTCTGAGTACATCGTACTCAGTACACAGTACATCTCTGAGTACGAATCTGGCACTACACAATTTTTTTCAGTTTCTGTACATATTGTATAGCAGTTTTTTTTTTCTGATGCATCTCATTACAATTGTGTAATGGGGCTATTTTCATTGAAAATTCTTGCTTTTCCTGAGAATGTAAAATGGTGTGAGTCTGAAGTCTATATATTTTATGTGTTTCTTCGTACAAGACTTCATCGTATGTCACGGTGTTAATGTTTTTACATGAACACTTGTGGGATATTTCCTTTAGTAGAGATTTTTAAAGTGGACATGTATTCCTTAATTTTCATGGTGACTTTCTAGACTCAGTGTGAATATTTCAGTATTTAATTTCAGAAGAATAGTTAAAAATATTTTTAACTTTTTTCTAGATTTGTTGATGCTGGACTGTTGGAAAACTTCTTTGGCAAATTTGGTGTTTGTGTAAAGATGCACATTTAGTATAAACTTTCTGTTAAAGCTCCCTATTAATCTATTGATTATTTATAGCAGTAGAATACAGTACAATTTCTACAGATCGTGAAATTCTGTGACTTGACAATGAAGGTAGAAACTTCTGATAAGAACATACTGGATTAATGCTTAAAGATTTTATGTTATGTTGTCATTGTGGCTTTATAAATACTGTATGTACACTAGTGAATTTCAGTCAGGAAGTTGGAGCTTTTGAATCAGCTGAAGGCACTGAACAAACTGAAAACTTAAGAGAGGCCAGTTTGGGAAAGTTTTGAATGTCCCGTTATGCTTTCTTTAATGGGAAATTAATACTAAGGAGGACTTTTGTAAATTATTCTTGAAAGGGATACTCAAAATGGATCCTTCAGGATCTCTTTTGGAGAACTGTGTGCAGAAACCTTGTCAAGGAGAATGGCTGAAGCATTCTCTTAAGTCTTTTAGTTTAGGCAGATGACCTCTACCTTATCCTCTAAGTTACTTTTTTCCAGGCTGACAACATCGACTTGGTCAGTTTTCACTTGAATAGAGGCAACTCCCTATTCTTGTTTGTCCTTCAAATTGCCATTTTTGAACCTTTTTTCCAGTTCTGCCCTTTGCATTGAGAGAAATTCCTCACACAACAATTCAGCTGCATGCCATGGATTTATATAGTGATGTAATTAATTCATTTTCTGCTCTATTACTTATTCTTTTGCTAAATGTTTCTCAAGTTTGCTTTCCTTTTTGATTGCTATTGAATATTGAACTGACTGTTTTTCTGGATCTTTTCTTTCTAAGGCTTTGAGTAGTGACATCCATCTTGAAGTCCACTGTATACATGTGGTTAGAATTGCTTTTTCTCATGCTTATTACATCGTGTTAGCCTAGAGTGAGTTTGATCTGCTATTTCCTTGCTTAGTTTTCAATCTTTTAAGAGACTGCATTTACTCGTAGTATAAATGTATGGAGTACTTCATACCTTTTTCAATTCTACAAGTTCTACATTTTTCTTCAGTATGTATTAGAGAAAAGCCAGATACAAAAAGAGCTTGCCAAGTCATTGCAGTTCCTGATTTATAGGTGTAATCAGGAGCTTTAAACATTCATGGTGATGTATCTGCTGCTAATAATTGGTGGTCTGGCTTTGCTACCACTAACGCCTTGGGGGTGAATGTTTTAATGGGATTTAACGGTCCAGTCATGCTTCCCATTATTTTTCATAATGCTGGTGTGACTGTACAAGTCTCTTTGGTCTGTACCCTGCAGAAGTTCAGGTATCGCCTTCCCTCTGAGAGTTTGTACTCATCACATAGGAGGCCCATCTATTCTAAATGGAAAAATATTGTCCTTCTTGTTTGATTTATTCTGATACTTAATAGTAGCACACTGATAAAGGAAGTATTTCTGAAATATGATCATGGAGTGATAGGGATTTAAGAAATAAAAGAAACTGTCTCAGAATTCAGCTATTTAAATTGTTGTTTTACTTAAATCATGTATGAAATCAGCAATAGAAATCAGTTTAGCATGCATAATGTTAATATGAAATTAAATTCAAGTTGCCCTCTAGATAGTTACTGACAATTTAATTTTTGATTTACTAATGGCTTATCTGAAGAAGACACTTTCCCTGAAAGACAATCCTTAACATTTGGCAATAAATAAATAAATAAATTCCTGACATTATTGAACTGTAAAATAAATTGAAATAGAAGTTGGCTGTGTAAGATATTCATTGGGACTGTATCTGGTTAAGAATACCCAACATCAATGAGCTCATTAAACCTGATGCTAAAATTTACATCATCGTATTTCAGAGTCAGCAAGCAGACATAATTATTTAATGATAGAGTTTCTGGAAGGTTTTTTTTTTTTTTGCCATTTTTTAGAATGAGATGAATTGTTTACTTGACAGGCAGGTGGGTATATAATGCTTATGGCTGATTTTTAACAATAAGTGACAGTAAGAAAAATTAGAGCTCATTAACATTCACTCGGCCCAGTGTCTGCACCACTGATCAATGCTTGGCCTACTGTATGACTTAAAATGCTTAATGAATCTTCACTTGATAGAAGCTGACTGCTGTTGCAGGAAAATGCGAATGATCCGATAGCTGGCAGTGTGAATATACACTGCACTGTATAAACAAGGAAAATGTGAATAACTGGTGCAGAATGAGTGAAGGAAGTCTTTCAAGGCTTGTGATGATTGATGAACTATATTATGGTTGACATACACACTCTATGTTTTGCATAAAAAAAAAGCATTAGGATCTGATTGAGTGGAAAACCAGGGGAAAGTGAGATTGCCTAAGTGATTAGTGGAAGGTAATCAGCCATCTGTTAGGCATAATGCACTTACTGAAGATGAAGATAGAAAGCATATGTGTGTATGCACTTACACAGAATTTCTCACCTTTCATACAAGTACCCATGAAAGCAGATAGAACTGTGTATTAAAGACTTGGGGGAAAAAAAATATTCAAATTTCATCATCTATGTAATTTTTTTTCTACCACCAGAAAGAGTCTGAGCTCTTAGCTTCTTTATGTAACTTATGTGTCCTTTCAGAATACTGAAATGGTAGCTTCAGAAGTGATAGAAAATTGGTAATTTGAGGATTATTTTTTTAATAAAGGTGTCATAAATCACTCCGACACTGATAGCAAAGATGATAAAAGGCTACATCCTGAAAATATTGATGCATGAACTTTTATTGATTGTGACATTTGAAAATATGTTTTCAGCTGTTCATCTGCAGATCTAAAGACACCTACTTTATACAGACACTTGAGGTACACAAAGAATTTGGTTGATAGGAAATCCAGACTGATTTTACACCACTTGCTGCCTATAATTGTTACTAGATCTTTCAGAATTTGACAGTGTAGAAAGCCAGGCTTAGCTATTCATATTTACAGAGAATTTTGTCTGTGATTGTGCTCCTGCTGAAATGGGCGAGTATAACTGTACCTTTACACAGAGTAACTCTAATAAATGTAGTCAGTTTTAATAAGTGTTTTAACTTTTATAATGGATTACAGTTCACTATCGGTGCATCACACAAAATTTGGAAAAGTAATCTAAAAATATAACAAACTGAGCAATTGAAGTCAGTCATACAAAATGTCTAGCACTATAATGTTTGATCCCAAAGCTTTGCTTGACATGATTTATGCATTCATACATTTCCCAGCAAATGTTTTAACCCATACTGCTCACAAAAACACTTTTTCAAGTCTCAAAATTTATTGCTGAAATTTACTAATTTAACTGGTGATACTTTACTGAAAGAGTTGAATCAGGACTTCACATCTTATCTTGCTGGTTTTAGCTTCCATGCATGTTTGATATAAATTTATGTTTTAAATATTAGGATATTGAGGAGGAAAAAATATGCAGCTGGTGTCAACCGTTGTGAGTTCCTATATAAGAATGGCATGACAAGTAGATAGGCATTATCTTGAGGAGCTGGTGGCTTAACAGCCCTCTGTGAGGCTGTTGACTTGGTCAGAGGTGTGTGAACCCACCCAGCCTAAGTGTGCTGAGAGTGGAAACAGCAGAATCCTGTACCTCTATCGCCGTCTCTGTATCAAGGCTGTTTGCTTTTTTCCCTCTGCCCCCTAGGGCTACCCCAGACACGGCCTCGCAGCGTGGGCACAGAGCCACCTGGCATCTCTTTGGGCCAGGGCAGCTGAGTTGGGGGGGGCCTGCTCACCCCCCTAGTTTCAGAAGTCTTCCAGGGCGGCCATGGCCTTCCTGCTCAGCTTTCAGAAGGAGCAGGAGAAGCTTTCAGTTTGCCTTGCCTGCACCAGGGCTTCCAGACTGCGCCTTTTTATTCTGCCAGGAAGCGATACCATAAGTCTGCGTACTAATAAGTCTGCATGCTGGTGTTCCGGCTCAGCTGCTTCTAGCTGTGACGGTTTCTCCTTTCAAGCATGTGTGGGCTTTTTTCAAGGTGCTCCAGACCTTGATAATTAGTAGCCACAGTATGTTGTTGTAAGGTCGTATTTTTTTGTTTGTTTGTTTTTTTAGTAAGAGAATGTAAGAAGTTATATATTTTTAAATCCTTTCTCATTTTCTTGCTTGAAGTGCTGCAACCTGCTATATGATCTGGCAGAAAGATATAAAGAACTTGACTCTAAAAGCGACTAGGATTAACGAGGTATAGCTGTAACGCTGGTGAGCTAGAGTAGAGAAGAGTGATCACAACAACCAGGTCAGCAGGCTCCGGGCGGGTGCTGGTTGTGAATTCAGTGTATCAGAGCTGGAGCTGTGCTCTGCATGCCTCATGGACTGTCTTTTGTTTGTTTCTTCAACAGCATGCTTTAGTTTCTGTTTGCTAATTGTCTTAATGTCCTTACTAGTGCTGAGTCATTTTGGAAAAACTCTTGCGGAATGGCAGTGGGTTTTGTGTGTATGTGAAGAAAACGACTAAGCAAGTGCTGCTCTTCCTGTGTTTCTGCATCATTTAGTGATTGAGGCCAACTGTTTTGTTGGAGGATTTGGTTAACCTGTTGATAGGAAACATACCAAAATAAAGAATGTATCCTCTTTACTGTAACATCATTTTTTGAGAGAGGAAATCATGTAAAGGATACACCTAAAATAAGAGGATATTTTTACCTGGTGAAACAGTTGATTTTATATGCTATAAAACTGAACTATGAGCAGCAGTATTTAAGGGAAAATGTCTTCAGATAGAATTTTGTCTAACAAAGTGTTTTTAGGGTATGTATGGCAACAGCATTCAAGTTGAAAAACAAGCAGTGAAAAGAGATGGATGTGAGAGATGCTCAGCATACTGAAGCATTAATTTTATGCAGCCTTTCTACAAAGCTTGTTGTTTGACAGTCTTATTCTGAGCATTTTATAAAAATGAGCTGTAGGAGTTGGAAATTGTGCAGCGAACACTGGGAGTGATGGAAATATTTCATTCTTTCCTTTGATTGCATGGACAGGAAACTCTGTTCTGAAGTGCTAAATTAGTATTAAACAGCTAGAGAGTAGTTCCACATATTGTACTGAGGGAGTGATAGATGTGCAGAAGCACATGTAGGAGCAAGATAGGACCACCTCCCCCACCCTAACTTTGAGAAGTAGCCTAATGTCTGAGTGATTCTTTGATACTCTCACTTCCTGCAGGTTTAGTCACTGAATACTGAGAATCCACCTGAAAGATTTAGGAAGTAACTCAATAGATTGTAGTTGATTTAGTAGCGATAATCACTGGTGTCTTTTCTGCTGTCTTATTGCTGTTATGCTAAAAACTATACTGTAGTCATTACAATTTGTCCCCTTCACCCATGAAGACTTGGAATGTTGTCCAAAGAAATAGCAGTACTATTTCTATGACTTTTACCTTTGTTTCATGGTCTTAGCACTGTGGAGATACAATCAAAAGTTGCTAAAATGTAATTAAAGTTTTTCTAATGTGTAGTAGTTACAATAAAGAAAAAAAACAAACACGTGTAAAAGGATCTATTCTTAATACTCCTGAAGTGATTTTCTGAATACAGGCTAGGGTTGCAAAGTATTGAAGAAGCAATTAAGTAGCAGTATATATTTTAGTGAAGTTGAACATCAAAGGCAGGCATATATCAAATTTGAATCTCTCAGAAATTGCATCTCCTGCCAAAGTGAAGTTTTCATAATTCTTTAGGTACTTAGCTGCAAGCCTGGCTCCCTGCTGTTAAGTATTTTTTTTTTTTCCTCGGCATTAGGTCTATTGCAGCCTTCTACATGTAGCTTGAGCATACAGAGAAAGAGAAACAGAGCAAAATGTTTTCCTTTCTCCAGTGAACATTGTAAGTGTATGTTGGAAATATGTTTTTGACTTCAATAAAGTCACTCCTATAGAAAGACTTCTTAATTTTAGGTAGGCGGTTTGACAATTAAGTATGGAATTCTTACCTATATATTTTGATAGAAAATTGTGTATTACAATGGTTATTAATCTAAAAAAACCTACAAAAATTTAAATTTCAAAATTGAAGTCTGCCTACAAACAGACTGACCAACTGTACTCATTAGTTGCCAAAAATTTACTATCTGTTGTTGTTGAAGAGTTACTCATTTGACACCCCTTCCTCTCCTCAGGAAAAAAGGGAGGGGGAAAGGAAAAGAGAAAAACTCAATTGAAGTAGGAGAAAGTAGTTTATTAAAAGGAATGTGAGATAATACAGAATAATTAAGAGTAAAAATTAAAATGAAAAAAAAATAAAACCACTGGAGAGAAAGTTTGTCTCAGTCTTTATTGACATGCCCCCTACTGCTCACATCCTGGAAGAAGACCAGAAGAGCTCTTTTCCCATCAACCAGAGTAGGAAATCATGTGGAGCTTCTGGGAAATACCATGTGTCCCAATGTATCCTCCCCTTGTAGAGTCAGAACTCACATGAGACTGCTAGAGATAAACAGGAAGCATAGCTCCACGGTGTGGTCCCTACACCCAACAGCCTGTCCAATGATGTTATGGTATAGAATACTGATAAAACTAAGGACATTGTCAAAATTTTTATTGTAAATAACCAATAGTTGAGTCTCTTTGCAAAAATAAATTCCATAAAATCTGAGATATTTTTTGCTTAGTCATAACTTTCAGGCCAAAGAATATGTACTAATATGTGCTATCTTACAAACCTGAGACCTTTGTTTACTTGTGGGGTTCAGTAAAATTCTGTTAGCTTTGTGGATAGTCAGTTTATTTATGTTGTAATTGTAGAAAATCTGCACATTTTTTGTCAATGAAAGCTGTTATTTCCAAGGTGATCATCTACAGTAGGAGAAATGTGCTAATACTTTTCTTAAAGAAGTTGTTTGATCTAATTATGAAAGTTGATTTGAGAAATCTGTTCATTCTTAAACTTGTCGGTTGGATGTGCAAGTTGGAGGATTTATTTGGGAAGTATGATGATAACTCTCTGAATTTGCCATTTACTTCTAGTTTACAGAATGTTATTTGTGGATTTTTATTTTACTTTGGTAAATACGGTCTCATAACAGCAGTCTCTATTCTTTTTGTCTCTACAGATATATATTGAAGAATTATGGTTTAAATTTTCCTGTGTTAGCCATGGATGTAGCACTCTCTCCTATGAGAACACAAGATCTGGACCCTATGCCATCTGATGCATCTCCCATGCTTATAAACATGACTCCTACAGTAGATGGAGATGGAGATGTCATGAAAGAGGTTGATTCTGGCCAGCAATATGACAAGCCACCTCCTCTACACACTGGGGCTGATTGGAAGATTGTTCTTCATTTGCCAGAAATTGAGACATGGCTTCGAATGACATCTGAAAGAGTCAGGGATCTGACTTACTCTGTCCAGCAGGACTCAGATAGCAGGCATGTGGATGTGCATCTAGTACAGCTAAAGGTAGGATGAATTTAACATTGTACACTTTTACATGAAAGTGGTTTATTCAGCTTTACTACGACAAACAAAAGGCCTTTTCATAATTGCTATATCGTATGTAGCAGCCTATGTTAAAATAATAGATCAGTGTCTTTCAGGGCGAAAGAAAGGAGCATCATTCTCAACCTTTTTTTTTACTCAACATTATTTACTCATCACTTGATTTAGCAGCCATAACTATGTAAATAAACATGCTAACACTCTAAGAGAAACTAATAAAGCACTACAAGTAACCTAATAAGTTATCTTGAAAGTGCCCAGAAATATTCCCTTTGATTTTAATGGGCTTAAGTCCATAAAACTCCCAAATCTATTTCCTAATTAGCATTGCTGCTCACTTGAAACCCAAAGCAACAGGATAGGAAGAGCACAGGTCTGATGCCTGGGCTCTCAGTTACGTAGAAGTTATGTTCAAGGCTGAACTTAAATGGGGCCACATACAAAACCGTAAATATATAGTTTTATTAATCTCTGACTCATAGAAGAAATATGAAGCGATAAGATTTGAGTAGTCACAGTCAATAGAACAACCATTCTTCTTTTTTTTTTCTTTTCAACAAGATAATGCATTTTCTAGCAAGACTAGACTTAAAAATAAAATAAAATGGAATTTTAAAAAAGGTGTTTCTTTGTTAAATCTACCTCTTATCAACTCAACAACTGAAATTAGGTCTGTTTAAAAAATTATAGCTCTCTTGATCCCAAACTTAAATTTTTTTATCAATTCAATGGAAATTCAGAGCAAAATTCAAACAAATATTCTCTGGAAGTTTTGTGCATGCTCATTTGCATAACTGGGTTTACTGCAGCACATTAAACATGCTTTTGAAGGCAGCAAACAGTCTCCAAAAATAGTAAGCAAATGTTCTCTCTTCAGACTGGTCTGTCTTCAGAGTCATGCATTCTGAAGCCTGTTTATGTGAACATAGTTTTCTTTCGTACTCAGTGCAATGGTATTTTATTTATGTTTATTTTTGGACTGGGGTTTTAAGCTGTCTTAAAATACAACTCTGTTTGAGCGTTATCTGTACAGTGGTTATACTGTAATCAATCTTGAGTTCTTAATGATCTATAGTCATGCCCTTTTTTCTGAGGAAATTGCAGCAGACTTCTCTGGTTTTGAACCTGTTCTAGCCTATGTCTACAATATGCGGTAGACTCTAAGAGAATATGTCAAAAAAGTATTTCTGCAAGCAGATGGTGAAGATCTTGCTGGATTTTATGCCATGCTAATTTGTGTCTGCTTATGTCCAAATTAACATGGGGCTGAGCTGAAACTGAGGAGTCAGGGAGCTTGTGGATCACATTTGCACATAGCTTCAGGCCAGCTCAGAGTGCAAGTGGAACTGATTCGTGCCTGCTGGTAATACCAGATTGTTCTGTGCATACTATTCGCCCTCATACATCAATAATGTATGGAAGTCGGTGAATTAAGGGCATCCCTTACAGTTTTATTCTTTTTAGAATTTAAGTAGCATACCCAACAGTAGTTCAGCAAGTACTTTCCTAGTGGCTTTTTTCTATGTAAGCAGCTGAGGTAGCACCTAGGGGTTGTTTGGTGCTAGGAAATGTTCTGGTTAATGCAAGTGTAAAAAAGGACATAAGAATAACACAAAAGAATCTCAATTATGCACAGTTATCTTAACTGTGAGCCAGTGGCGTGCACTGGCACTGAGGCTGTAATAAATAAACAATGCTGTGCACAGACCTCGAACTCACTGAGAAGGGCTCTTTTTCTATAATGATTTGCATTTTAAGACTTTTTGAAATATTTGATATTTTTTTGTTTTTTGTTTATAAGTTATTATTATATTTTAAAGATTTGTAATAGCGGTAAAAAGTTCCGAAAATTCTTAACGGAGACATTAGGAAAAAAGAATTTCTGTAATCTGCTTGCCTTTGGGCAAGGAAGAAATAACAGTCTGAAAAATCGTGTGCTGTGGAAATGCTTTTACTCAGTCTTTAGATATATTTCAAATTGTTTATCCTCGTGTCCTCTTGTATTATATCATGTAACAACTGTTGTTGTAAAGTATTTCTTGGGCTTTAGCTAAAAGATTTCAGGAGTCTAGAGTCTCAAGCATCTATGATAAATGCAGCAATACAATAATTCATGCTTTATTGGAGACAAGTAACTTGTTCAGAAAAGAGAAAAAGTGGTCAACATGGATACACTTATTTCACTGCATCTGATGATAACTGACATCAATAACCGTGAGTGAATCATAAAAAAAGCTATTTTCTCCAGGCTGTTTCATTTGTGATAATATTTTTGGTAAATGGAATTAATGCGATTATAATGTAGAGATCACAAGAAATCAATACATTTACAAAATGACATTACTAAGTTGAACAGTAACATAGGAGTTTTTTATATATTAGGATTATGCCCAGTGTGATCAGCATAAACCTTATCCATTCTTCCCATTGTGTTCTCTAAGTACTAACATGTCAAACATGCATGAATATGTAATTCATATATACAAGGACTTCACTTAAAGTAATCTCCCTTCTTTTATTTTGTTGGCCCATGATGTCAGAGGCAGATGTTGTTGGTATGGCGATAGAGATTGAGCCTTCCTGACAATATTCTGTTACGTGTTGTTGCTATGGCAGATGTCAGCAGAGGGGCGCTCTTAACAAAATGGCATTTGACTTAAAAGTACATATGAAGCAAAGGTCTGGAACTGAATTCCTCCACGCGGAAAAAAATTGTACCTATTTACATTAATTGACACTTGCTAAATGTTTAGGGGACTAGAGAGTGGATGTGAGCACAGTAAGGCAGTGACTGGTGTGTTTCAGCAATGGCAATAGTAATGTGACAGTTAAGCCACATTCCAGATGGCCATGAGCATAGTATGAAGGCAGTTTTTCATGGCTGGCAAAAATGCATAGCTAATTGTGGTGACTATGTTGAAAAAGAGTGTTTTGTAGATGAGAATTTGCTTTATCAAATAGCGTTATTTTGTTTTTTTTCTAGCTGTTGTTGTTTCAGTGGGAACAAATAGGAGGCATTATTTTCAGAGGTACGTACGTATATGCACAATCACTGTGCATGCAAAAATTAGTACAAAACTGCTCCACTACAAACATGGCAAGAGGTAGTTCCTAACTATGGTCCTATCTCAAAGCAGATTCAATCTAACCTTAGTCTTATTTTTACACTGTTGGATTTCAGGAGTCAGTCTCATCTTATTCTGTGATCACATTTAGTGTCTGAGGTGAAAAGTTCTTTTTTCTTTAATCTCCCATTTTAGAGTTTTTGATATAAGTCTCTAAGTGTTTCTTTTTGATCCAGTTTAACCTCAAAGCCTTGCTTTAAAAATATATTTAAAGGCTTCGGCATCTTGGGAGATCTACAGAGCATCCATAAGCATTTTTCTCTAGTATTCCCTCTAGTATTTTTTAATAGATTTTTCTGTTAGCTTTTTGTGGTTAGGGACAGTTTAATTATTTTGTGCTTGCCCAAAGCTTGGAATGCCGAGTTCTTGACCTGTGGCTTGAGTTGAAAGAATGATGTTCAAAGAGGAATTTGGAACACCCTTAAAAATATGCTTTAACTTCTGGCTGGCCTTGAAAAGGTCAGGCAATTGGGCTCAGTCATCTTTGTAGGTCCCTTCAAACTGAACCATTTTATTCTAATATTGAAAGAATATAAAAAGTATCCAACCTCGTACAGATTCTTGCTCTTCTTTATTTTATTATTATTATTGTTTTTTTCTATACTATAATAATTCTCACTTCTCTGAGGGATTTCTTTGAATTGATTTGGGTCCTCCTGGAAGAGATATACCCAGGCTGGACTTAGGGCTCAGTGTGAGGCTTCACTGCTACTGCAGAGACTGAAAAAATTGTTCCAGATGTCTTTCAAATGATGTGCTGCAGTTGAGTATTTTTCACAACAGCAGGAGGCAATTCATTCATGTTCAACTTGTGTTTCCTTGCAACTCCCAAGTTTCTTTGTGGTACTTTGTAATCTCTTATCAGTGTTATCTATACAGTTTTACATGTAGGATTTTGTCTTGCTCCTTTGAACTTTCTCTTTTTTAATTCTCCCCACACCTTAACTCTAGTGCATCTGTGATCTTTTTAGTTCCAGAATTACAATCTGGTGTGTTCCAGAAGCATCTCCCCTTAATACTGCTGTCATCTGCAGATTTAATACAATTTCTTTGTATTCCTTTGTCCAAATGATAAAGACAAAAATGAATGATACAGACACAGGATAAAAGCCTATAGCATTATAACTTCTGAATATAATTTTTACACTATATGTCCATAGGAAAATTTTTCCATTGTTGGTTTTTCTCAGCCAGTGGAGGTGAAACGGCATTTTCATGCAGTTTTCTGTTTGCTTCAGATGTCTATTCTGTCTGACTGTCAGCTGGCTTGTGATGATGGGCTGGTTTGATGATCTAACCCCTAGCAGACTTATGTTATTCATTTGTTATTCCACAAAAAATAAAATAAAATAAAAAATATCTCAGTAAATCTCAGATAATCTCTCTCTTGTGAAGATTTGTTCTGGATTCCTGCTGCAGATATGTCTGTGCTAGTGCTCTTTTTGTGATCACATCAGTAGTTCTGTCTCTTTTTGTGGCTTGTTTCTTGGGAATTTGGGCTTTTCTTGTCAATCTATTTGCTGCATGTTTGAAAGAATTATTAGCTGTTCCTTTGAAAATACTTGCTTCTCTAACTTTTGCAATGCCCTCTCTCAGAATGGTCCAAGCAGTGTGAGTGGGACACTTAGCTTATATCATCCCTTGGGAAATTTCCTGGAAAGCTAAGCTTCACATGAGTGTTTCAGTACAGTAGATGCATGTATCATTACTCTCCAGGGCCTGGAGTACCTTGTATAAGCCTTTTGTCGGATCATCACTCTTGACTTGATCAGTGGTAAAATTCATTTTCATCTCTCTGACACGTTCAATGAAGCTGTTGCCAATTGTTATGAAATATTTGTAAAACAGATGAAGAAAATTGTGGTTTTACTGCAAACAAATCTAGAAGTCTGCATTCTGTCCTCAGCATCTGCTGAGATACTTCCACGATCCATTTAGCTAATTTTTTCTGAATGTTCTTGCTTTTTAAGATAATTCCTTCTTGGAATCCTCCTGAGGTCTGACTTGGATCCATCTTGCCATTCTTCTGCTTATTCTGCCTTAACCCTCTCAGGGAAGGTTCTATTGTTTCATTTCACTGATTATTAGTTTGTACTGATTGCTTTGGAAAAAATCTCATTTTGCTTAATAGATATAAAATTGTATATGTTAGATGTCCATTAACTTTTAACTCTTTGCGGAGCAGAGTACTTCACCACTATGTGTATGTGGTCTGAATGACATATCTTCTGTTGTTATATAAGCAGGCAAACACATTCTGTGCTACTGTAATATCTTAGATGTTTGCAGGATATTGATCTTTTCTTCTTCCAAATAAAAATATTTCAGACATGCTCTTTCCAGGATCCCTGACCAACTTCAAACATCTATTTACTGTATCTTCAGTCTTTCCTCCAGAGTCCTCAGAACATGATTTTCTTTGGAGAGAAGTCAAATCGCATGTAGCCATTATCCTTTTTCTACCTCTGTTTTCACTTAATGGAGCTCAAGAATTTTTAGTTGCTTTTGTCTTCATACTTAAATCCTGAACATGAGATGAGTGGAAAGATACCAAGATAATAAAATATATTTGTTTCTATCATGTCTGCAATTAGGTACAGTTTATTCCTTTGTTGTAGTTGTTCCATTGCAAACATTTTACAAAAATATAAAATAAGTGTACTATATAGGTATTTCTCTTGCATACTCATGTATAGGGTTTAGTAGGCTTTTATTGTGTAAATAATATTAAACACTGCTGTTTTTATTGAATAAATAGTGAGGGCTGGATCAAATTACTTTTATAAGTACTTTCATAATTACTTTCAATGGCTTTTTCATATCTTTTTACGGTAGAAGTCAGAATTTCAAAATTGTTTAGAGTGACCTTTTCAATTTTTTGTAATTAGAATCTCTGATCTGCCTTTACTGTGATCCAAAAAAAGGCAAAAATGTTATTTACATTTATTCTAGTAGCATTGCTGGAGTACTTCGTCTACCACCTGTCTTTCGGTGACGTTAGAAACAGGGCTATTCCTTCTTCTCACCTTCGTTTGATGCTTCTCAGTGTCCACATTATTCTGATGTTTGTTACATCATATCTTGTATCTTCTGTTGTACTTCTCCTCAGCTAGGCTAGCTAAACCACCTTTAGCTAAATGAACGGATGTCTCCTTTTCTATACTGTACAGACAACTGTATACTGTAGGAGAACTTGGAGAGATGTTAAGTCTTCTCACAAGCCAGCAGTGTACTGGCTTGCAACTCAGAAGGCCAACTGTATTCTGATCTGTGTCAAAAGGAGGGTGACCAGCAGGATGAGGGAGGTGGATGTCCATCTCTATGCTGCCCTCAGGAGACCTAATTAGTAGTGAATCTCTGCTTGGGGCCACCAGCACAAGAAAGGTGTGCAGCTTTTAGAGTGGCTTCAGAGGAGGGCCATGAAGATGATCAAAGGACTGGAACACCTCTCCTATGAAGAAAATTCAGGGTATTGAGCCTGTTAAGCTTGGAGAAGGCAGTGGGGAGACCTCATTGCAGTCTTACAGTACTTGAAGGAAGCTTACAAGCAAGAAGGGGACTGACTTTTTACATAGTCTGATAACTGATAGGACAAAGGGAAATGGCGTTCTACTAAAAGTTAGGAACATGTTAGATATTAGACAGAAATTCTTTACTCAGAATGGTGAGACACTGGCACAGGTTGCCCAGAGAAACTGTGGATATCTAATCCCAAGGCCAGGTTAGATGGGACCCTGGGTAGCCTTATCTAGTGGGTGGCAGCCCTGCCCATGGCATGGGAGTTGAAA
Organism: Odontophorus gujanensis; assembly: GCA_013399175.1. Classification (NCBI taxonomy): domain Eukaryota; kingdom Metazoa; phylum Chordata; class Aves; order Galliformes; family Odontophoridae; genus Odontophorus; species Odontophorus gujanensis. Next base: position 1,011,881 of record VXAB01009747.1, on the reverse strand, counting down.
GTAGATGATCTTTAAGGTCTCTTCCAATCCAAGTCATTTGATGATTCCATAATAATTCTGTTACCACAACATCGCTGGTAGTATTTTACAAATGATCACAGAAAATGTTAGTCAGTCTTTACAGAGGGATGTTTACATGTAACTCCTAATATTATGATGAGTGGACATAAGTTTGTCACAAGAGATAAGTGAAAATAACACCTTATTTGAAGAAACTGAATGCAATTTTGTTCAGCTGTTTACTTGCAGGAAAGGTATTATCCTGCTAAACTTTTAAGTGAAGTGTTGCTATGCAAATCTGAGTCATTCAAAAGATGTATGAAGGGAAATAATTACCCTTAAATCCACAGAGATATTTCTGAGAAGATTTCTGGGTGTGTTTAACAGTTATGTTTTATGAAAATGATTTCTCTGACAAAATTTCTATGTGTGGTTATTAATATTCCTATAAAAGTAAACTTCTGACTATGAAGTGTCTACTGTAGCTCAATACTGATACTTTAAAGACATACTACTGTACTTAGATCTGGGGACCAACAAGTTGTTCCACATAAATTGTGGAAACATTATTGTTTGTAGAGTCTCAAGTCTAGCTGGTGGTATGGAAAACTTCTGATTTTGGCATAATTAACAATTTTCAGGAAGAGGTCACCCTAAGTTACATACAGAATAAAATTAGTTTAATCATTATTGAATTGAAAGTAAGATACCAAAAGTGAACATCTGAGGCTCCTCTATGCTATATGGCAACTTTTTCTTACATTTGATTTTCAGTTTTTGACAACTACTTTAGTTATAGCTAGTGTGGATGTAATGCCCACATCAAAAACTCCTACAATATAAAGTGAACCAAAACTGCAAGGAAAATGTAACTCCATTCATTCTGAACCAGTCAACAAGTCCTGGATGTGTAAGACTGCATCTTAAAAGGACTTCAGTGAAATAATGGCACATACTAAATTTCAGTATTTCTAAATCCTGTTAAAGCTAAACTCTTCTCTGAGAAAATTCACTTTAAAACTTTAAAGTTTGAAACAGTTTCAGTGCTTAGAGGGAGAGGAAATGTTCTCAATACTGTCAACAGGCATAAATTAACAAATTAATTGAAGAATTTTTTACTGGTTTCCTGAAGTTGAGTCTTCTCTATCAGCAGTATTTTTACAGCAGGCTCAGGGTTCTGAGTATCTGGGACTTCTTCACTGCAAGTTGGTAATATCTTAGGACTTAGTTCTCAATGTAATAAATATTTCTGTGTTAGATTAATCATTAATATGCATAAAATTACTCTTCTCCCTCAATTTTTCTCGTCAAAATCCAACCCAAAATCTCAACTGTTGGCAGATCATTTGTTCCTGAAGAACTTAAACACCAAATAAATAGGGATTTGACTATAAGTCTATCACTTGTTACACTGCATTTTTGTGCATGGAGATTCCATAGATTTGGCAGTCTTTCTGGATTATAAACTAAATAAGTGCAGATGTGAGTTTATTTTTTTTTCAACCAGATGGCTTAATATAAATGCAGCATAAGCAGGAATATTCTATCTGATTTTTGGCAAATCAGAACCATTTGCTTACAAAATATTGGTTTTAAAATAATCAACTACCTAGAATATTTTCAGCGGAATGTATTTATCCAAATGTTTAAAATGGCTGTATTCCACTGGTACAGGAGAAATACTGTTTTTTTTTTGTTGTTGTTGTTTTAATTTTTTTATTTTTATTTTTTTTTCAGAGTGTGAGAGTTAAGTCTTGCTTAAGAGCACACTGTACCTAAGCCTCTAGTCAAAAGCTAATTTATTGCACGCTCATCCTAATAATCTCAGCAGGCATCTCTTTATGCCTGAATTCATCCAACAAGCATTTAAGCTGCTGGTTAATAGGCTTAATCTGGATAAAACTGGTTGCAGATTTTTTTAAAAAACTTCTTGGATGTACTGTTTCTTTTGTTTATGTTCTATTTCAGATACAATATATTATACAACCTAAAAATTTCTGATTCTTGTGACTTTGCTGAAGCAGATGTATGATACATATCTATAATGCTATATTGATAGCTTGACAGTTTTCTATACTTGCATTTTTCAACTACGTGTTTTTTCTATGCTTTGCAAATGAGATTTAATCCACATATTAAAGTAAGCAGGTTGATGTATAAGAGCTGTATTTTTAGATTCTTTGCCTCTCAACAGCTCAATGGAGTAATGGTATTGATTAGGACATTTAAGTGTAAATGCTGATAAGTACAGTTTACCTGTCTCTAAAGAGAGATTTGCAGAGGTTATCAGTTACAGATATGCAACATCAGACATGTGAGGTTTATCAGCTTTTCTTATTCACTGAGTAGTTAAATATGCTTTTTTTATATATGTTTTTTTTTGTCACAGAGCCCAAAGGATATTCCTGTTTTGTAAAAAGGTGCAATGGGAAACACAGAGTACCAGAAATAAATCTGAGTTTCTAAAAGTCTGTTAAATCAAACAGTCCCACTGCTCAGAACTAGTATGGTATTTTCATAGTCTTGATCAAACTGATATTTTTTGTGAAAAAATGTGCCTTGTTTAACACATTCTCAATATGCTTTACAAGAGTAATATGATGCATATTTTTCACTATTATTATAACATTTGTCCTGTCTTTCTAACTTTTGGGCTAAATTTTCTTCTGTTTCATGTAGTGGACAATCCTTGAAGTGTTAGGCTTGGTGTTGAATCACTTAGAGGGTCAGTATCTTCAGGGTGAATATGATGTTCAAGTAGATGTCTTTTTCTAGTAATAAGGTTTAGAAATTAGGTATGAAGCTGTTGAGACTTGCCAGGACTGGCAGTAGTCTTAAGTGATAAACCTTATCTAGTCTGTTCCTTTATCAAGTTTGAAAAATTTGTCATGAAAAACAAACATCTACAACAAAAACACAGAAAACCAACCAAAGAATTAAAACACCACTGCCCAAGTTTACAAAATCAACTGTCATTCAGGTATACAACATCATTTATTCCATCTCTATTTGTAAGATCTCTTTGCTTGCATTTTTCCACAAGCTGAACTTTTATTCAATAACTGGCCTCTTGTTCTTCATAGATGTTGAGAACTATCCTATTCCCTATGTGTCTATTTAGTACAGTGACATAATAAAAATGTCTGACTTGGCAAATATCACTAACATCCTTTGAAAAAGCAAGAACTGTACTCAAGGAATAATGTTATACTGTAAGTGTTGCGAAGTGTCTGTGCAACTGGGTACACTAAAAGTATCTGAATAACTTCTAGAATAATAGGGACATAATTGATTTTTTTAAAGCTCTTAAACTACGTAGAATGAGCAGAGTGGTTTATGCACCACTTCATCATCTCCTGTGAAAGGTATGACTGGAATTTTGTTATGATATCCCAGTACTGTTCAGCAGCTAGAAGACAAAGTCATCAAATGCAAAATCTGAACCAGTTATGATCTAAAATCATAGAGACAAAATAAAATACTAAACTTTATTTTCTTATTTGCTCTTCAACTGTTATTTGAGGCTTTATTTTTGTAAAAGCAAACATTGCTAGAAAAGTTAATTAAGTCCAGGGTTTTGGGTAAATGTATAAATTTCATGATCTGTACATTTAATAGAATCATCACATCATGAAACTTATGGTAAAAGGAGGAGGGATACTTCCAAGGATGACTTGTATAGGCATAGTAGCATCTGTGCTATCCTGTGCTTTAAGCATTCCTTTTGCCATGAAGTTATTGCATTCACAGTTAAGTAATAAAGTTAAAATGACTAATGTCTAAGGACTGAAGAATTTAAGGCACTCCTTCAGTGGGGCATGCACAGACACTAGGAAGTGACCTGAGCCAAATAATTCCTTGTGGAGTGTGAAGAAGCTGGACCCCACCCCTTCCCATCAAGAAGAGCCAATGGCTGCATATTTTGTGCTTGTGAAAATGTTCATGGGGTGGTGCTTTGAGATGTAATGAAATCTCAGAAGAAAATATATGTTTGGTGAGAACACCAAGAATTCTTTCAGGGACTTCCTGAAAGTTCAGATGCCTGTTTTAATTGTAGACACAGAACAGTTTGTTACACACTTATTTTCATTCCATCGTCATTATCAGGAACCCCTTTTGTACCTGTTTTTTCAGGTAGTATCTTGCAATGGATACTTTTGACACATTGCATTGAATTAGCAATTGTTACACAGTATGTGGCTTCATTTTCAATTCTTGCACGTGAACCAGACAATTACTCTCTTTTCTTCAAAGAGTAGCTTAAACATCCATGCTATTTATGAATCTCAGCCAGCAGTTCAGCATGAGGAATTAATGTGGAGTTAAACATAGAAGGGAAGGGAGCTAGAGTCTTTTCACAATAGGAATATTGCATCTCTGGTTAAGTATAGCATTGTTTTCCTTCAAAGAAAGCCAAAATACTGACAATGCTATGTTACTTTTCAAACTTCAAGTAGAATAAGTAAGAAATGTTGAAAGCCTGTTTTATTACTTTACTACAATTTAAGTGAAATACTTTTGCCTTTCATCTGAGATGTGCAAGGTAGCTTTCCTGACTCATGTCTTCTCCAGATTTTCCTGATTCTACTTACAAATGAAACAAGTACTCCATCTCTTTCTTGACTACTGTTTTCTTTCTATTTTTTATGTTTAATGCTAAGGAATAAATATAGCACCAAACTAACAGTCTTGGTGGAAAGACTTCATGCTGACTTCTACAACAATTTAAACCGTCGTTCTGTTTTGCGGTTACAGTTGGGACTGATTTGTGAATTTTGCACCAGTTCTTAATTGTCAGTTGCATTTTGCTACTGTGTTTTCCATGTGAGAGATCTTAAGAAGATAAAAATACTATCAGATCATAGTTTTCTATTATTTTGAATGCTGCTTGAATAGTTAACAGGGAATAACTTGCTTTATACAGGTATTTTAGAAACTGGTGAAATATCTTCTCTACTGAAGAATGCACATGGATTAGTGTGGACCAGTTCAAACGTTTTGTAGAAGTTACAAGGCAGTTTCTTTGCATTACGAGATTTATTTTCCAGCCTCTTTGTCTTACTTTCTGCTTGGCCCCTTCCTCTCACAGTTTTCCTTTCAAAGTTCCCATCTGATTCCTGTCCTTTTTCATTTTCTTCCTCCTATTTGTTCTGAACTGAAACACATCGCTGAGTCATCTGCTACCATGCTGAACTGCTGTTTCAAAAAGTAGTTTTCCTTCTCTCTTTGTATGGACCAATGCCATATTCTGTGCAGAGAGAATGAGCCTGCAAGAGGGCATGTTTAAGTAACGCTTCCTGCATCAGAAATGAAGGAGGAGAGTAGAGGACAATGCCATTATCTGTGCATGAACCATGTCTCATTGTAGTAGACTTTTCCAAAGTCTGATTTTGTGCATTTTCTGTGACCATAGAAATGTAAATAGAAAATCATCTGCAATCTTTAATAGTTAAAAAAAAAAAAAAAAAGGAAAGAAAGAAAGAAAAAAATATTTTTAGAGTGTAGGACTTGCTTTTGTTTCAGAGTTTCTTATGAGATTGTGGTGTGCTCCTGCAGGAGATCAGCTGGTCAGCAGTTGACCATGTACCTTCACACACTGGTCTCTGTTACTGAAATCCAGTCTTGCTGATCTTAATGGAGTTTTTATGCTTTATATTGCATCTTCCCTTATTATGGACTAATGTTCAGTTGTTACAACTGAATTAATGTGGCTTTTTTTGGAATACCCTGTCCTTCAGTTAAGAAATAAAGCTATTAATGTTTACAAAAAAGAGGTAACTTAGTGTTGGTAGTTCAGAATGGTAGTTAAGAAGGAAGTATTCATTAGAATTCTACAATACTTCCTCCAGAATTCTCCATCAAAGTGAAATTGCTCAATGCTTCAGGCGCACTTTGGAGGCCTCACTTTCTTAAGGTTACATGTAAGCAGACTTCACTCTTGCAGAGCCCAACTGCAGCTGGAAATCAGCCAGTGCATGGATGTCTGCCTGCCTTTGAAAAAGTTAAAAACAAAAATGTTGCATGAAATCAAAACATCTGTATTTAGTTATATGCAGAGAAATTAATAATTAATGTGTTTAGGATACAGTTTAGCAAACATGCTTGTGGCATCATTGTGCATCTTAGTAGAGCTATGGGACTGCTTAAACATGGAACTTAGTAATATTCATAAGAGCATTTGCTTTTTTTGGAATGGAAATAGCACATTCATAATGTTGTACTTTTTTGTGTTATTTCTAAAAAGGTGGAAAATATCTTTATTGAACCATATCCCTATTAGAGCAATTGCTTTGCATGGTACAAGCTTTGTGTCATGTACTATTGTAGGAAAATCTGTGCAGTTTGTCTTCCTGGTTCACTGTATAGGTAGGCTTTCCTTAACGGGACAAATTAGAAGTTTAAAAAAATATTTGTTTTGTATGTAGTTAACTGCATTTATGAAGTACATTCATTTTCTTTCCCTTTTTTAAATTTCGTAATGTATTGTGAGAAAAACACAGAAAACATGGTGTCCTAGAAAGAGAGAACTTTTGTAGAAATGAGGAAACACATGAAAATGCCTCTGTGTACTAGTCTTTATTAACAATGCTTCATATCTTCTGCGTTCGTAAATAAAAAGAGAGGCAGCCGTGGTTGTGCTGTAGCACCACCTAGCGCTCCCACAGCAAAGAGAGCTTTCAGCGGCTGCTCTTGATTGGGCAAAACACGAGCAAACAAGCAAACGAAAAAGCACCCACATGCTCACGACACAGTAAGGTGCAAGTTGTTAACGTTTATTTGAAAAATGCATAATAAGACTAACAAAAATGCTTGATCTTTCAGTGGAAAACCTGATTTATAATTTCTAGAAAAACATACTTGCATTATGTATATGATGATTTGATACTTATACCAATATTCTCTAGAAACATTCAGTTTCTACAGCTTTAGATGAGAGAAAGAGCTGCCTGGCCATGGAATAAATGGGAGACAGTGCAATATGGTTGGCCTGAACAGAGGGTGCCTATAATCCAAGAAGTTTCTTTAGATATTAAAGAATTACCACTTCTCCAGCTCTGAATGGGCCACTGTAAAAAATATTTTAGTATTTTTTGCACGCTATTTTTAAGTTGTTTGTATAGCATAAGTTAGCATTACTCATTCACTGTGCACTTGAGATAGTGTGGCTTTTACTGAAATCCAAAACAAAACTGTTACAGCAGAACACGGAATTTGAACAAGTCCTTTCAGCTTCACCATCCACCAGACCACTGCTGTAACCATCACCTCCTCACCAGTTTGTTCCTAAGGCAACATTACCTTCTTTAATAGTAGCTTTAGTAGATTTTGCTTGACTTCCTTTGACAAACCAATGACTGTCTAAATATCTTTCTAAATACAGAAACACTATATTCCTCCTTTAATCTAAATTAAATCAACTCATGTTTTCCTCCATAGCCAAAAATTTAAAAAAAAAATGAAATAAAATAAAAAGACAATGAATTTAGGCTGAATCTGGACTCAAAAAGAGGCTGCTTTTATGAGTTGGCACGTATTCTTAGAAGTTCATGAGCTCTGACTTAAAAATCTGTGTGAGCTTTCTCTATTTTTTTTCCTTCAGTGTAGTCCCATAAGAATTATTCACACCTAATGCATACAGCTGTGCATATCAAACACTAGCAAGAAGTAATGTGAACTATGCAACAAAATACTGTGCTGGTTTTCACTGTGGGATGAATAAGGGTTTGGCATTCTGCTGAAGCAATGGTAAGGCCAAGATATTCATATGTTATGTTTCCCTTAACCTGTGTTTTCTTTTCATTACCTTGGAACAATACACACATTCATTAACTACAAACTAAAACTGGTCTTTTGTACAGTTTTGTTTCTCTGCAACTCAGATGGACTGAAGGAACTTGAATAACTTGATACTGAAAACTTAAAGGTCATGAATATTGGATGTAACAGCTGTTTCCATTAAAAAAAATGATGTAAATAGAAATGTAGAAATGTCTGGAATGTGACAATCAGTCACTTGGAATAGTGGAAGGAAAATCAGTTTTAACCAGCCTTTCATTTCAGGAAAGACCATACTCGGAGTTTTGCATTATTAAATCCTTCAGGGCAAAAGCTAAAACTGTCATTTGTCTAGCTATTTATTCTCTGTGAAATATTACAATTGCAATTTAGGAAAAGCATTCCTCTGCAGTAGCCTTACTCAGTTTTTGGTTTCTCAGGTGGGTGATGAAATGTTGTAACAAAAGTCTGGCATCACTCAGGTTTTCCACTTAAGAACATCTCTGAGTATGTTGAGTCATACTTCGACATGATAATACATTGAGGATTTTTTAATAGGGTCCTCAGCTTGAAAAGAGCTTGATATGTTTTCTGTGCACTTCTTTAATAGTATGAAGAAATAGCCCATTTGTAAGAAAGAATTTGGAAGTGTAGGGAGGAACAGACTAAAACTTCTGCTTTCTGCTGTGTGCCAAGGGAAGATTCCCTGTAACAAAGGGATGCAGAATAGATATGCAGTGAATAAAATTTAGTTTGCCAGTGATTCAGAGTTTAAAAGCCATCAATGAAAAGACCAAAGCCACTAAATAGTGGCAGTTTCTTAGTCAAAATGAAATGTTAATGTCTATACTATGTACTTCACATAGGTGCATTCGTTCGCTCGTTTTTTTTGTTTGTTTGTTTGGTTGGTTGGTTTGTTTTTTTTTTTAAAGAATGCTTTAAATGCGGATACATTCAGTAGGACCAGAACTTGGGACAGATTTGTTGTTAAATGCAATTGATTTTGGAATTACATTATGTTACTCAGACTGCAAAATCTACCATGGTAGAATTTATATACTTTGCTTTTGATCTATTTCTTGCTCCTAACTGTTGTGTTTTTGCTTTTGGTTTATGATGGCTTAATGACGTGCTTAGGGAAAATCTAGGGGAAAATATATGCCATCTAATATTAAAATATCACTTAGACTTCATTGAGTTAGAACATGTCCATTCTGGTATTTTGACTTGGCGATCTTATCCAGAATAGAACAGTAATGTACTCCACACATAGACACGCATGTGTGATTCAGTGAATATCAAGTCAAAAAGAGATCCAAATTTTGGTCTCTTGCACCCTGCTTGAGAGACACAGAAATGTGGTGGTGCCTGTGACACTTCTTATTTTTAAATTATGCTTAAATCACTCATACAAATTGAATATAATGAAACAAAGCCTATTTGACTTCTGAGGAAGTTTGGCAGTGAATTGGTTCAAAAATTTATTTTCAAAATTTTTATTTGAAGCACTAGATATTTTCTAGTGAATATTCCTATAAATTGAACACTGCAAACAAGGCTAACTTCTGTTCCCAACTTGGTTTGCCAGACACATAAATGATCAGGCATATTTTAAAAAGATTTACATTCTTAGTTTAGTTTGCAAACAAACATACAAAGAAAAAACCAAAAACATATTATAACTAAACAAACCCTTAACTTTGTAGTGGATTTATAGCATACCTGATTGGTAAAGAATACTAAGAAAAAAAAACACGGGGATCAAAGCCCAAGCATGCTGTTGAAAAGATTGCAATGATGTTGCAAATCTGAAATGAGAAACCCTCCTAGAACAAGTCATCCAACCAGCAAGTAATGTACTTGCTGTAATACAAACAGTGTGCTGTGTTCCTTGGAGTTGCCTGGTATTCAACAGGAAATGGATTTCCTGCTATTAGACAGATTCGAGTCAAGTTTCGAAGAGAAAACAGGAATTCTTGGTTATTCTTTTCCTGCATATTACAATTTACGCCCTCAAACAGAGGAAGCTTCTTTGGATTCATAGCATCTTCAGGCATTGTACAGCTGTTGCACATAAATGAAATAGATTTTCCAAGTTTAATTTAAAACTCTATTGCATACTGTAAAGAAGATGTAAGCTCTTTGTATCCTATGCTTCTTTGTAATAGCAACTGATGATCAATTCTGTTTTTCCTATGAGACTTGTATTATGTCTGAACTGAACTAAAATTATTTGAAAAAGACATAATTTACAACTGAAAGAATTTGAAATAATATTTAATAATCTTAAAGTTATTTTGAGCTATGCATTTTTAAATGTGAATAGGAGGTTTTATATAACATTTTTCTAAATGACTTGATTAAAACCAGGCAGAATTTCCAGTGGATTAGTCCAAAATTATCCAAGGATATAATTTTTGAGAACAGAGTTAGCAGCTGTGGCCAAACTGGAAATGTTGCTTGAGACAAGGTTTCTAGACTGTACTCTGAAGTTTGTGGTCCTAATCTAGCAGTGAAACAAAGCATTTTCCCTACTGATATCTTTGTTTCCATTTTTCTATCAAATCATTATTCTGATAAAAAAAGAAATTGTATTTAATTCCTACAGAATTCAATGTGTTTACATATTGAGGAGTTTATCTGGAAAGGAAAGTGCATCTATTTTAAGGCAGTTTTTTTTTTTTTAATTATTCCTAGATTTTTAAAAAAGAGGGTTTTTTTCATTAACTTTCAGTACGATTTTTTGGTAGCTGAAGCAATCCTGCATTAGCAGTGTAATCCTTTTATGACATTGTCAAATATTTGTTTTATGTTAATGTGTAAAAAATACCTTAGAAACATATTTTTTCCGGAGGAAAAAATAATAAGGCTGTGTATCTGTGACAATAATGATCATGTCCTTAAGCTCACCAGTTCTGGTGGCCACAGTATTCCTCTAGTCATGTATCACACTGAAGGTGTATGAATGACCAATTTTACAACTCCAGGTGTACAATCCTGTCATTTCTTCGTAGATTGTCTGGAGTCTATATTTTATTTTAAATGTTGATATCTGGGGTAATAGTTTTTGTTCCTAATTATTTTCAAAGTCATCTTACATTTATATGTTACTTAGAATATATAGGATACTTGAAGATGAAGACAATATGAGTTCTTTATCTTTCCAACTATTTCTCTCAGTACTCTTCATTCTCAAAAGTACTTTTTGCCTAGGAGAGTTTTTACTCAAAGTAGCAGTATGTACAAAATACTAAATGATTTGTAAAGGAATTGAACTTTTTTGTTCTTATCTCCTTTAAAAGAAATCCCTTTTAATGATGTTTCTGCTTGTGATGCTTTTAGAAAAGCCTGTCTTTGTGTGTGCATGCAAGCTGGCTGTTACAGCTGTAATGTGGGACAGTTGGAGGAGTTGTGCTGTGACTGCATCTGAGAGGTTAGAGCTGCCACTATTGGAGGAATGAGAATGGGTGGGAACAAGAAAGATGATCCATGAACAAAAAAGAAATAAGGAGGGGGAGAGGAATGAGCATGAACAACGAATGAGGGTGTGGAGCTATGACTGAGCCTTTTGACATGACATTGAAATAGTTAGACAGCCAGAGAATTTAGAAGGAATTTAGAGCAAATGGCGGGGGGGAGCCAAGGCACTGTACAGAAGAGGGAGCCCTCTTCAACATAACTAAAGAGAAGCTGAAAGACAGAGACCAGCTGTAGTAAGTTCAGCTCTGGAGTGTTTTTCTCCTCCCATTCATAATATACTATATAACTGTTACAAGTATTAGCATTACAAAAGTAACAGTCTCTATTTTTTAAGTGATGAATCACTACAGTGGGGAAGTCATGTCTTCCTATTAATACATTTGTTCCAAGCAGATGATCTACCAGATCCAAAAATAAATTTTAACTTCCTAATATTAACCCAGTAAACAGTTCCATTTCATCCAGAGCAAAAATCAAAGTTAACTGGGGAGCACATATTTACTTTTACTCTGTAGAGGCTTGCTCCTCTGAGAGAGCTCTAGGGGGTTACCAAATGACCGATATCATACTGGATTCCTTCCTGTCAAAATGCCATAAACATTCTGCTGGAACTTAGGTCACTGCTTAAAATAACCTTGCTAATTGCAAGTCTACAAGTGTTGGCTGAACTTTCAGTTAGCTGCCATACAGCAGATCTGAATGCTGAGAAATCACGACTGCAGCTCCTAACGTGCAGGGGAAGAGCAGACAGGCCTAAACTTGACCTGCACAGTCACTCAGGTACAGACAGCAGATTATTTGCTATGTTACATGCAAAACAAAAGCTGTTGACTTGGCTTTGAAGATGGATTGAGTTACATATCATCTATGGCTTACTTCTGTCTTTTAAACAGACACTTATTTTCTGAATTACTGGTTGCATGTAATTTCTTTAGCTGAGGAAAAGGAATGTCATTTTCTTTGCAAAGCTGATACCTGAAATCTCTCGACCCAATATAAATGAGGTAAGACAGCAATGACGTGAAAAACTTTACAAAACATTGAAAATATCTAAAGCCGTAAACTATCAGTTTGCAATTTTTTTTTCCTCAGTAAAGGCTTTTTTTTAAAATTTCTTTAATCCACTAGTTTTCAATTTCTAAAAATGAACTGCATGGCTTGTATGCTTTTGGATTGAAATAATAAGTTCCTGTGTGCCATAATCTAACTGTGGATGTAGATTTATGGATATTGAGAGAAGTTTGTTCAGTTTTTCACCCTTTGTACTAGATAAATGTAAAGCTTCTGGAATTGCAATCTTTTGTTTAACCAATCTGTCATTCACTTCTGAAAGGAATAATATGTTTGTCATGTTTAAGCAGTTCAGTGTTGTGTGTCCCATGTTTTGATGGGAATATTATAACTTCTTTGAGTAGGTGAAACTGAATGCTCCATCTTGTGTGTTCCCTGAGACGTTACTCAGCTACATTTTATAGGTTGTAATATAATTAGAAATAGACACTGTAGGTTTATAGTTACATTACCTTGGAGAAAACTTTGACCTATATTGTGATGTCTTTAGTAAAGGCTCAGGAAACCAACAGACTAAAAATAGTATCATAATAGGAAATAATGGTGATCTTATTGCTATATCGAAATTTTATAGTCCTTATTAGAAACTCATTAAATTCTGTAGCTCTTTATAGGAAGGTTGTATGTGACATAAACAGTGGACAGTGAAGAAAAGGATACTCTGTTTTTTAGTACTGCTGCGTTGCATTTAGGATACAGTTTTGAAAATATTCTGAAATGTAATTTTCCAAAGCCCCTTTGTTTTATTCTTTCTCAGCTCTTTAAGCTGCATGTGTGCTATGTCTGGAGGAGTATGATCAGACTGCTCAAAACATCTGCTCCTTCTGAAAAATTATTCATTCTTTTTAAATTGTATCTACAAGAAAAGTTCAAGTATCCTTGGTTAGTGGTTTTCTTCAAAGATTTGCATTGGGTTAAGATGACAATGTCTTTTGACTTCTCTCAAGTAGAAGTTGGCACTGGGTGTGGAATTGTTGAAGGATACTTAGTTTGTGTAAGGCTCCAGAGGACTGAGATATCAGCTACAGGTTATGGAAACTGAAGCATTTGCTATTTGGTTAGAAATTTCTCACTGCTTTTTTAAAGGATCTTATGTTTTCTGCTCAGCTGCCCATACATCAGTTGCCAATTGCTCTTTGCTGGTCAAGTGTGTTACAACATTCAGCCCTATAGTGGCAATCCATGTCATTGTGTTCTCCAAAATTCTGCTACAGCTGTATGTACCTAGCACTAGAAGTGTTGTAGCTACTTCTTACATGATTATCGCCTGGTTTCCTATAATTTTCTGAATATTGTTTCAGGAGTTTGAATTCTTTCTGTTTCATGCAATAACTACTAAGGTTGTTTTGTGTTCTTTTGTGACTCACGCTGTATAAGCATTTTAGTTTGGGTCAAGAGTGTGATTTCAAACTGAATTTGATGGTTTTCTCTATTACTCTCTCATGTTTGTGCTGGCGAACAGTCCCACTGTGTGCAATCTGCTTGCTCCTGCTAAGTTATTACTTACTGAGGACTTTTTCTTCCTTTCTTTCCTCAACCACTTCATCTTCATTCATGTTTTGTTAGTTGTCATCAGTATTAATACTTTCACATTTCATCTGAGTTAATGCTCTCCTTTGTGAGCAGTTTTTGCATTTAATGTATAACTGCCTTGAATGAGTTAGACATAGTTGATATTGCATTTCATTTCCTATGTTGCTGTACTGATAATTCAGGAAACTTTCTTAGAAATTAATACTTTTTCTGGTTTTCCATAATTTTTACAGAATTAATTCTTTCCTAAGACACAAAATCAGAAAATTGACATTACCTGAGCAAAACTGAGATTTTATATCATAATTTCTATAAATTCAAGCACAAGAGACCTTTAGGAGAGATTTTGAAATCATTTTGATCCTCCTAATCCCATGTGATATTATCAAAAAATAATACTAACAAAAATAAACGGCAGTGTTATATATTCAAAATTCTTTGCATTGAACTTCAAGAGAACATATTGATAATGTTTTGGGAAGGAATTACTACAGTGAGCAATTTTTTCATCCTTATAGTTCATGCTTCAGTCTTGGAGTGAGAGACTCCTCTGTTTATTAAGAATTGTGGCCTTTCTAAGACCTTAGCTAAGAGGGCTAAAGAGTCCAGGTAGGTTTTAGTATGTCTTCTTGCTAGATATTAATTTATGGTAGCGGGCAAGCACGGTCATTCTGTACAACAAATATTATTGTTTGGTTAAATATGTTTATGGAGTGCAGGGTATTGAATTAAAGGCAGTGCTAGACTTTTAAGAGAGGGCTTGGAGAGGAAATGTATATTAGGTTTGACAGACTTGCTGTTATACTATTGTACTATTTCAAGATTTTCTTAGCTGACCAACTTTCGTATTAGCTTGCTGCAACTAGCTTCTCTCACAAGCCTCTTGATGAAATGTTGAAAAGCCTCTGTGAAACGATCTCTGTGGTCAAGAGTGTAATCAAAAGATTTTTAAGAAATACCAGCACTTCTTCCTCTTGGCAGTTATTGTTGCAGGATCAGCTGAAATCTTACTGTAACTTGTCAAGAAGTTTTTGTTGTGGTTTTTGCTTTTCCTGTAGATCAATGGTATTGTTGTTCTGGTAGAAAATGACTGACAGAGAAATAAATTTTAAATTTGAAATGTATTGAAAATATAAAAGCATCAGAATCCCCTAGGAATGGAGATTTTCATGATGGAATTGGGTTGTCTGTTTCTTGTTATCGGTTCCTGACCAGATTTCATGCTTTTATGCTTGAGGCTGTTGCAAATATTTTCTTTCCAAGACTATTATATACTATTAGTGTCTTTAGCCTGCTGGACTTAGTCCCTCATTATCCATGGGTGTTTTATATAATCCATACAAGAGGTGGAGTGTTAGTTCTGCTACCTGTACTTTGCGGAGTGAGATAAGTCTTAGCTAGGATGCTAGCTCAAGTATGACACCCTGAGGGTAGAGATATGGGATTTCCAGGGTTGTACCCAGTCTGGCAGCAGTATGGCTATGTTTATCATAGAGGGATATGGACAAAGCTAGATCTCTTCAGAACTCTTCCAGTTGTTCAGGGAGGAATAGGGAAGCAAGAACACTTACATGGATTCATGATGTTAGCAAGAGGGAAAGAGGGGTTTCTTTGCCAAACCTTAAAAACCATAATATTATGTCTGGGTTTTGCCAGTACTTTTTTTCCATTTCAGTCATTCTGATTCCAGAAAATGGGAAGTTGATTGATAGCCATGGGAAAATCACTTGGTAGTTTTAACAGAAATAAAACCTGAACATAAACTAGGATTTAGTGTGTGGTAAAATATATTTATTTCCTTTCTCTAGTTGGCTGAATAATGGTCATATCCTATCTGTTAATTAATTTATTGAAATTAAAGACAATCTTGGGGAATAAAATTAGCTAATCACTAAAACTGATAAAATAAATTCATCTGAAGTTACTGCATACTGTTTCGTTTTTTTCAATTTAATTTTCAAACGAACTTTAAATATTTCACTTCAAAAATCCCAAGCCAAAAGTGTAGAGAGGGACATTTTCCTCCTCCTTCTCATCACAAACAATTCCATTTAATTATTTCTCTGAATGTACTGCAGGCTGCCTTAATCTTGAGGTCTTATGCTGTTTCTTTGTGAATCTGATCTGAGAAAAACTGAAAGAAGATTTGAGGTTGTATAAATTCAGGATTCAGTGAGGTTAAATTAATGATGATTAGTTTTGCAGGAAATGTTGCTATGTATGAGCAAATCAAACAAATTTACATTTGAAGCTTGAACTCACGTAAGTTCACTAACTTCCACACAGACAGGTTAAAGTTAAGCTTTTGAGTGCGTTAGTTTACAGTCCCAGACTGGCTGACAGCACTTCTTTTTCCCATTGCTCCTTCATAGAGGAAGGAGTTATGCTCATCACTGAAAGCTACAGTCCAGACAATGACAATTTATAACTTATCTTTGTACAGATAGAAAATGAGATGACACATAAATAAATGAAAAGTCAATAAAACTGTTATTTGTCAGCATAGCAGTTTGTGTCAGCCACAACCACAGGTCATGCTGACTTGCTTGCTCAAACATGTGAATGACACTGACTGTGAAGTGGTTTATAAATCAAGAATGTTATCCTGTATAGCAGTATGTCATAAAAATATTTGTCTATGTATGAGTTTCCATATGTATATATGAATAAATATTTAAATGATATTGCTCATTTACTGCCCCTTTCAAGGCACTTCAGTCCTATTCTGTTAAGCACAAGAGTTCTTTCTCAAGCAGCGTCAACAGCTTAACAGACATTAGGCCTGGTGCTTTACACTGGAAAGTTCCCTCATAAGGCTAAAATTGTCGCTTTTGAGAGAATTATCCTGTTAGAGCACAAGCAGACTTTCACTATTATTGAATTAGAACAGGCTACATACCAGCTTTGCACAGACTCTACAGTCTTGTAACACATTTCTAAATTACAATTACAGTGTATTCTAAATAATTCTAGCAATATTTTTATCCAGTTTTAAAATGCTTAGTTCTTAAATAGTATTAAAATATTAGCCTCTAGCACTCTGAATCTTACAAATGGCCCAAACATCTATTTTAGTGATACTGAATTTTAGGTTTCTTAGGGTTGATTTAATTGGAAGCACATGCTTCCTTGTGTCTATTAAATACAACAGACATTTTTTTTTTTTTTAATTCTTAGAAATATTTGTGGTTAAGGCACTGCAAATAAGGTATAAAATTAGTTTTTATCATTTGGTGTTTAGACAGTATTCCAACATTATTCTAAGATAGATCCTCTTATGGGATTGCAATGACATTTGGAAATCAGCTGAATCACAGGACAAACTACTAGATAATATATTTTAATTGTTTCTACATGCAAAGTTTCAAATGTTTTCATTACTTACCTAAAGCTAGTTAAGGTAGGTTTGGATGATTTGCATATAAACATATGTTCATTGACATCATACCAGTTCCATAACTCTGGGTTTCTAATTTAGTCTCCACTATATTCCTTTTTAAAAACACTTGCCCTTTACCTCAGTCTTCACTGGCAGCCAGGATTCTCACATCCCTGAACCTCTAGCTGGAAACTGGAGGAGCAAACTACAGCCCACTGTAAGGGAGCAGAAAGTCTGAGACCAGTTCATGAGATTGAATGTGTACAAGTGCATGGAACCAGATGATATGCATCCCAGAGTTGTAAGGGAGCTGGTTGATGTGGTTGCTGAGCTACTCTCTGTCACATTTGAGAAGTTATAATATCTCTCTCACATTTGAGAGGATATCAGGCAAAGTCCCTGGGGACTGGAAGAAGTGAATCATTGTTCCCGCTTGCAAAAAAGGGAGGAAGGAGGACTCAGGGGCTACAGGTTGGTGAGTTTCACCTCTACACCTGGAAAGATCATGGAGCAGACATGTTAAGGCATGTGAGGGACAAGTGGGTGATCCAAGATAGCCAGCATGGCTTCTACCAAGGGGAAGTCGTGCCTGACCAATCTGATGGCATTCTGTGGTAGAGTAACAACACTGATGGACAAAAGAAAGGCAGCTGATATCATTTACCTGGACTTCTGCAAGGCCTTGTTAGTCATGATCCCCCATCGCATCCTAATCCTCTAGATTAATCTCTGGTACTCTTTACCATCTTTATTAAATAAGACATATATTCCATATTTCCAAACCAGGGGTAAAAAGCAAACAAACAAACAAACAAAACAACAAACAAAACCTGAAAAATCTTCTGTGATTCTGATAAGGATTCATGGATTACATGCTAGCTTTTGTTGAACAACTCAAAAGGGAGAAATAGTACAGCTGTGTAATAGTACTACTAAGATGTGGCAAAGAAAACAATAAGAGAGTCGTGTCCCTTTTGCTGTCCTCAATGACAACTTCTGGAAAATAACTTCAAAAACATGCCATAGAGTCTCTTGGTTGTTTAGCTGTCCTGAGTAGTCACCTTGCAAAATTCCTGTTATCATATCAGTTTTCATTATATAGAAAATTTAGCACAGCTGGTATTTCTTGGGAACAGAGAACAATGAAAAGGTGTAGTCACTGAACACCTTTGCTGGCCCTCAGGAATCCCAAACCCTGGGAGTAAGAGAGAGTCTAGAGAAAGGAAGACTTCCACTTGGTCAAGGAGGATCTGTTCAGAGGCAAACTTGGCACAAACAAACCTATGGGCCCTGGTGATGTGCACACCAAGTACTGAGGAAGCTGGCAGAAGTGATTGCCAAAGCACTCTGTCAACTATGAAAGATCATGAAGAATGGGAGAGGTGCCTGAAGACTGGAGAAAAACCACTGTCACTACAGTCTTCACAAAGGGCAAGCAGAGGCTGGGAAACTTCAGGCCAATCAGCTTCACCTCTGATGGGACTGCACAAGGTGATCTCCAGTGGTCCCTTCCAACCCCCACGATTCTGTGATTCTTCACTTCTGACCTGTTCCAAAAAAGGGAATCACCATATTGAGCATACGATGTGAGAGTAAAGAGTCTCAACATCCTTTATCGAATTCTGTTATAGCCACCAAGCCTTAGTCAGAGGATAAATGAAGTTAGCATTCTTTGACTTTAGCAAGTCAAAATGTTTTGATTAAAACTTTTCCCTTGTGCTTTGCACATCTGAAACGGTTTTTGTCCTGTGTGAACTTGCAGATCCTTTTGTTCATTCTGATGTGTCATACATCTCAGTTGTTAATTGGTGCCTACAAGTATTTTGTGCTATTTATGTGTAGTTACACTTTGTTACTTGTAACTTAATTCAATAGTGAAATTTCTGTCTTTCACCAAGAAATGTTTCTAATTTGTCTAAAATGAGAATTTATTTTAGGAGTTCAACGCCACTAGAGGTCCCAGTTAAGTTTAGTATCTTGTAACCCTAAACTGAAAATATTTTATGAGAATGGCATCTAATTTTTTTTAAGATAAACAGTAGAAGGAGATTCTTATCAGTAAATAGAGCTCAAATAACAAACAGCTTATGGCCCAGCAGAAGGCTTTAAGAATTCTAGAAATTGTCTTGTTCCATTTTAAAAATGGCAAGAATATCCCAGAAATGGCTAGCTCAGATATATTTGTGTTACTCTTTCAGTAGTTCTCATTTTACAGTTGTAAACTTCTCAAGTGGTTCTCCAATTCTGTTTCATCCCAGGCCTTATTGCCGTAAATGTTTTGGACATCAGCTATCTAAAGTTTGCTGGGTGAACTGAAGAATGGATTTTATTTAAGAATCTGGACTGAGATGAATGCTGTGACAAGGAAGTCTTTTAAAACCAAAGCTTGATAGGGGAAAAAAGCAATTTACCTCCTCTGAAGCCATCATTTTCAGCAGTAAAGGTAGAGAGTAGCCTAGATTTCTATGTCACTGCAGCTGGTCCTGAAAGTTGGCTGGAATATCTTCCAGCAGCAACTGTGCTTCCTCTGGACAATAGAATCCTTTTCCTTCTTTACAGTATGTTTGATCCTTTGACCCCAGCAGTGGCTCACATGGCAGCACAAATGGAAGCTGCTGGTAGCCTGAGACAGGAGCTTTGCAATTAGCTTTTCAGGTGTCATTACACTAGCAGCCTGAAGTGCTTAATGAGTGACATCATTTCTTCCCTTCTTCCTTTCTTCCTGCCTCTTTCCTTGCAGACTGACAGTTGACCACTTGCACACTAAACATCCAAATAAAATATATCATACAAGTTGCTAATACATTATTGCAGAGCAGCTCCATATATTTCACAATCCCAGACAACCCATTACTACAACACCTCTGTCAAAGAATCAACCATTTGACATCTATTTCACATTATTCTGAAGTACAGGGATATAAGAATGTTCGGCACTGAATCCTGGTATGACATATTACAGTAAGGACATGTCTACTGGCCTGATTACTGGACTAGATAGTTATTTTGAAATTTGTTTTGAGTATCGTGTGCCAAGGCAGCTAGGCTCTTGTAAGACCTGATAACTAACGTTGAAATCTGTTTAAAAACAGGGTACTTTACGGGAAAAAAAGAAATGAAGGCATTCTACAGGGAAATCACATCTGTCAAATTAATAACTTTGCCATATACCTTAAAGGTAGAAAACTAAAATAAAAGACAAACAGAAAAGAGAACAATATTCAGAAAAGATTGGCAAGCTGCAGAAAGTTAAGCTCAGTAGTATGAAAATTATGAGTGGAGAAATATACTTCAAGGACCAACATGCTCCTAAGTCTCTCCTGTAAGCAAAAGTTAGGGTCAGTGATCTTGGAACCTCCTATTAGCTGCTTTGCTGCTGTGCTTTGCAGCACTAAATTGCTTTCATTTCACCTAGCTCTTGGATGTCACAGCGACACAAGCTACAGTACTTGAGCAATTCAGCTCTTTACTAACTTAGAACTTGCTGTGAGTCTAGAGCTTTCCAAGGCAGTTGATTTTGCTTGGTCAAACTGGGTTTTTCATGCATGGCTATTTTCTGTAATTTAAGAATATAATTAAAACCAACTGAAAAACAGAGCAAGTAGCGTTTACTGTTAAGGTTTCACTAATAATCCACATTAGAAGAAAAGAAATGTATCCTTATTAGAACACTGCTTGGAGATAAAGGCAAGTGAAGATGAAAAACTACTTCTCTTCGTGAAGTCAAAATGCATTTTATAGGCAAAATACTGTACTGAAAGCTAGAAATCTTTATTTGTTTAGCAATAAAAATTCTTTTGTATTCTTTGCGTAAGGGCATGCAGAGTGAGTTTAATTCATAGTTTGCAAGTTCATTTAAAACTGGTTGACAGATTCACTTTTTTTTTCCTAAAGGATAGAAATGGATCACAACTTTGTCTTCTGAGCAATTAAAGTGCACTTAAAAGGAAAGACCAAGTAGATAGATGTTTTCCTAAATCATAGTTTTTGTTTTGCATGCACAGTGGTTGTAAGACTGAATGGCAATCTGTTTTTCATACTGAGGTTTAACTGCGAGATCAAAGAAGAGGAATCTGGTGTACAGCTTCTCTGCTTCTGATATTAACTCTGAAGCAACATACTGCAACCTTTCATCTTTCAGTAATTTCTCACACACTGTAAAGTAATTTCTTGAGGAGCAGAGAAAATATATATATTTTTTACAGTTAACATCAAAACTAATCTTTCATCACCTCTGGAGGTTTTGTTTATACACTTTTTCTTTGTCTACTGCAATGTTTGCAGTTCAGGCTATTTTAGTTGACACGAAGGGTTATGAGCTTGCTGATGGATTCAGCAGCTGCAGATTACAGGATCAGCTGCCTGAGAGACTGAGTGAAGTGGGCAGTTGGCAGCCAAGTGGATACAACCCCTCTGGCCTAAGGAATTCCACAGTCCATGTACAGGATATTCCATGAAGAATGCCAGAACTTTTACCTTAACACAAGTAGGAAGTAATATAAAAATAAAAGTGTACAGTAGACGTTTGAGATGAATGATTACAAAAAAGGTTGCTTTGGAAAAGATACTCTGTAAAATTCAGGCTCTCATAGCTCTTGATGTTGAAGTATATAATATAAAATGGAGAAGAATTTTTATACTTTTATTTGTAGACTATATATTACCGCAGTTGACCTGAGATAAATGTCAGCAGATAAGCACTGTTTTCTTTTTACTTAAAAGTATGTGTGTTTTTTTTATCTACTTAGTACTTCTGTTAATAACAACTTGCGCTCATTGCAGCATTTAGGTACTATCTGATGACATCACTCTTTATTTGTTTATAAACACAAACTGTAGTAAGGACACATGACAGTGTTCTACTTTTTTGTTTGTTTGATTGATTGATTGTTTTTTTATTTACTCTAACAAGGAGTTAGGAAGACTGAAGACAACAAGAGCACATTTTGCCAGGTCTTGATATTGAATCGTAGAAGGATCAGGGATTTATAACAAAAATGCTATCACTTGTGTAATGTGAGGGCTTGTGGTAGGAGGAGACCGCCACCATGTTCAGATGCAGACTTGTACAAAAGACTGGGCAAAAGCTGTGTAAAAAGCTGAAGAATATTTTGCCATGCAAAAAACAGTGACAGCATAACATCACTGCAGAAGTGTATTAACAGCATCTAGAAGGACATCCTGAGGTAATGAATAATATGGACTGTAATAGTTCTATACCAGCTGCTTGAGACAAAGAACTTTTAATAAGTCCAGATTTGTTTTCACTTTTCACATCTACTTCTTCCTTCCTGTTTCTTCTCTGCAATTGTGATGGCTTTGAAACATTGTCTCACCTCTGCAGTTTTTGTAAATTGCAGTGGGTCCTTGCTGATCTTAATTATTAATATATATATATTTTTTTTACCATGGGTATCCCCACTGTTCAGAAGTGCCTCAGTTGAAGTCAAGACTTGATTAAACTCTGGAAATATCTTGACTCTAGCAGTTTTGACAAGAAAGACATTGACTTTGAATTATTTTGAAAGTGAATAACTTATTTCTACCCTTACCATTTAATCTCTGGTAGTGTTTCCATTATGTATTTGAACTGCATTAATTATTAAAAAAAATTAATTTGTGGCTGTGATAGAGGGAATAAATTCATTTTGCCGAACTATCTTGTAAATCTAAAAATCACATACAGTAATTAGAAAATGTTATGCTAGATAATATCTTCTATATTTGAGATTGTATTGTTTTCTCTCAAGAACTTACTTTGTACCAGGCAAGCATAAAGAAAAGTAAATAGTTTGCAGCCTTATTGACACTCTATTCCTAAGCAGCAGTAATGTGTATGACAAAAGCCATCATTTTACCTTGCTGAAGTGCTGGCATTAGTCTTAGGCCAGTTATTTCTCTTCCTTTGCTGAGCCTTTACTTTCATCATCATATGACAGTTACAAAGCAAGGAAAACAGATGTCAACAGGGACCTAATTTCTTTTTCGAAATTCAGTATAAGATGAAGTTTCTCTAAACCCAGTTCTGATCAATTTTATCCAGGAACGAAGCCTCTGGTGAAATGAAATCCAGGTCATGTGAAAACAGCCACATGGTCAAGTGAAAATGAAGAGTGACCTGTGCTATGTGATGCAGGGAGATGAATTTATGTCTCTCATGCTTCTTGTCCAGAAATACCCAATAGGCTGGTGTATGGCCTTGAACTATGTGTGCAGGATCTGGCACATTGGGCTGACAGGCCACCACTGGCTGCCACATGGGGTTTGTGTATGTTCAGTTAGACTGTTGCACTCATACTACCTGCCTGTAAGCACCCAGTAAATCAAACTGCTTTGCTGCTTTTCAGACTTGAATGGTGTGTGCAAGTGGACCACATAGCAAATATGAAAAAGGGCAATGCAACCTGGACATATTGTGCATGCATTGTAGACTTTTGTCCAGGACTTCCGGACATTGTATTTGCGGATCTATTAACAGGGGAGCTAAGTCCCTTTAAATCTATGCCTGGCCCAACTGTAAATTAAATCAAACTTCCTGATGTGTTCAATCAGATTTCCATCTAATAAGAAGTGGAAAACAAAACAAAACAAACAAAAACCCAACAAAAAACAGTGCAGGAAAACAAAAAAAGCCCACAAAAACACAGCTGGAGAAAGCACATAATGTCAACATATTTAACAGCGAAGTTAAAAGTCATATATAAGTTGATTATGTTTATGTGACCTTCACTTGCATAGTGCCTAGGTTGGCATTAAGGTCTCTCCATGTTGCTGGAGCTGTCATGAGTGGTTAGTTGTCTTGTTAGTACATGAAGAGTTTGGCTGCTGTAATGCTCTTAACTGTACATTGTTTCAGGGTTTGATTGTTGAGGAAAACATGCAATTTGTAACAGGCCATGTAAAAATTAACAGAATATATCCTTGAGTATGGACTACTTTCAAACCTCCAGTGATGCTACGATTTGCATTTTAGAACAAACTTTTCTGTGTAGCTGTGGGAAGTTTGTCTACATCAGAAACATTAGATGCTTTGGTTGATAGAGTAACAGTAACTCTAGAGAAAACTAAATTGAGGTTCTGAACTCTCTTGATTTACTGTAATATATATATGTATATATATAGATATAATGTAATGATATAGGATTCATTACTCAGTGTTTTCATACACTGACAATTTCTCCTTGTTAAAACTCTCTTTTGAGAATCTTTTTGGCAGCTTAATCCAGCAGGTGAGTATGTGCTTGAGAAGCTAGAAAATAGTGAAAACTTACTATGCAGTTTGGCACATAATTAAGCCCATTCAGCTGAGGGTATACAAAACATTTTTGTACAGATTGTGTCTAACATATAAAGTTATAGTTACTGCAGTGTCCCATTACTGAGAATGGACATTAAACTACTTTATGGCCAGTAGGAAGGAGATATGAGCAGCACTAGAATGCAAATTCAGTCTAAATAATTTGCTTAAAATACTCTTCAAAATATTTGCAACAACACAGTAATACAGCTGTGTTTTCCAGTAAGGTTTCTATTCTGGTTCAATAAATTTGTAACAGCCTTTTCCAAAGCTTGGAAAACACTTTGCCAAGAGTTTTAGCTGTGCTTTTATGCCTGTAGAATGGGTTTAGTGCAGTAATCTGTTAAGTCTTAACCTAGTTTACCGGTCTGGGAGTGTGAACATTTGAAGCTCTGAGCACGTGTAGCCCTGAGCATTTCCAAGGGAGGCCCTGTGTTTTGTACTTGACAACTAGCATCAATACTTTCATGACCAAGTGATTGAGGAAAGAGAGAGGAAGGGAGATTGCCTCCTTCTGAAGGCAGACACCAAACTCTGCTCATTGAAACTCCAATGTTTTTGTGCTCGCCTCTGGCATTTCTAGGAGCTACTCCTGCAAAGAAACTTGAGTTAGCTGACAGGTCTTTATTAAAACAAGTTGCTGCACATAGGACACAACCATATCAGTTTATTTAAGGTTAATATTCTATCTCTTATACTAAATGTGTTCCTGAGTATTATCTTGAGATTTAATTTTGGTTTAATTTGTTATATACATACAGCTACACATTCAATAATTTGGCTTTGCTTTCAGACTGAAGACGTCAAATCTGAACAGATAAAATGACTGTACTATATTATTAGTTTAGAAGGATTCAGCTTTATTGAATATCTTGTTGTTACTGCTGTGGAAATCCATGAGTGTCATCAGAAACACAAGCTTTTGTTATAATTGTTTGATGGGATTGTTTTGATAGAAAGCAAGTTTGAAGTGAATCAAAATTATGTTGCTTATTCTCATTTTTATTGGTGTTACGTATTTTTTTGCTGCCAGTTCCTGGGCTCTGGTGCAATGTTTTCTGTATTATAATTGCATTTCCTTATTCTTTTTATAACATGCCTTTACACACAGTTTTCAACTGAATTGTTTTAAAACAGCATTATTCACTCAGTAGTTTTTGTCTAAATATTCCTTAAAGTCTTGTGCTGGCTAAATTTATCCTTTCATAGAGAATATTAGGTGGCAATCAGAAAGGCATTACACTGTTTTGTGGTATAGTTCAGAAATCTGGAATATAGTCAAATTTGGGGATACCATCCCATAAAAGTCTTTCTTTTATAACGTGGTAACCTGCATTTTCTTTTCTGCGTTCTCAACACAACTGTTCACAGCTTCTCTTCCACTCATCTTCTGTTCAGTTTGGTTTCAGAACAAGAGTATGCAATAATTAGCAGCTTCTCATTGCAGCAGTTAGCAATGGATCTCAGAAATAGCTTATCCACATTAGCCATCCCAGACTTTTGCCCTACTTGGCTATAGAGGCTTGGTTTAAAGGGAAATACTGTCCAAAAGAATTTTGTTGATGATGGAACAGACCAGATAGTCTACATTTTACTGGAGGGGAAAAAAATAAAGGGATAGAGAGATACATTCGTTGTGGCAATATTATCACTTTCATTCCTATTTCTGTCTTCCAGGATGTCAGTTTACAGTGTTAGTTTTCTGCTTCTGATTCATGTGATCTTGTGCCATCTTTCCTTACTGTACACTGCGCTTACTGAGCATTCTTGCCAAACAAGACAGCTGCTGGTTCAGTTGCTGTTGCACTACCATAAATAAATAAATAAAGAGAGAACACTAGATGTAATCATTGCGTTATCTTTCCTCTCAAAAATTAAATCTGCATTTAATAAAAAGTGGTTGACAAGTCGGTCTGATCTATTGATGAATCTTCCTGTAGCTTAAAACCTACTTTATTTTTCCATTACAGGATATTTGTGAAGATATATCTGACCATGTTGAACAAATTCATGCTCTACTAGAGACTGAGTTTTCCCTGAAGCTTCTCTCATACTCTGTCAATGTGATTGTCGATATCCATACAGTACAACTACTTTGGCACCAGCTCCGTGTTTCTGTTCTGGTTCTGAGAGAGCGCATTCTCCAGGGGCTACAAGACGCCAATGGAAACTACACTAGACAGACTGATATTCTGCAAGCATTTTCTGAAGAGACAAAGGAGGTATAGTAACTAAATTCAGCATTTTTGATAGTTTTGTCTGTATTTGAAGAAGTTTATCCCTGTTGCATGTTTTAAACTACTAGAATGACAATTTTAAGTGTAGCTCAACATACAGATATTTAGTGCTAATTTTGTATGAACCTATCTTGAGTGTCTTCAGTTAGTATCTATTTGAACGAAACTAAGAGGACCAGTAAGACCAGCTTTCAGAAATGTCATATTAGCAGTAAACGAAGTTATCTCCTGGTAGAAATAATTTTTGCAAAGGAACGGAAACCTTTACACAGAGGTCTCTAGTCACTCTTGAGTTTAAAGGTCACATGCAATTCAAAACCCAATTTTTATGGGCAATAAATTCTTCATTTAAAAAGCCTGAACACTTCCCTTCTTGCATACACAAACAGGAAGTTTGCACAATGTTTTCCTTAATTTTCCAGGTTACATCAATATTGCTTTAAAGTGGAGAATATGGACTTTTATTTAAGTGTGATTTTGCAGTATGCCTCTAAACAATCACATATAACTAAGAAACAATTATGCATGAATCAAACTTTTGTTTCTCCAATGGAGTGTTGAATTAACACCCATGTAAATGGTTTGTAGATCTGGATTTGTTTAGCTAAATTGCCTTTTCCTTGGAATGAGTCATAGAATCACCAAGATTGGAAAAGACCTCTAAGATCATCCAGTCTAAGTGTCCACCTATCACCAAATTTCCCACTAAAGCATGTCCCTCAGTATGGCATCTAAAAATTTCTTGAATACTTCCAGGGTTGGTGATTCTACCACCTCCCTGGGCATCCTGTTCCAGTGCCTGACCACTCTTTCAGAGAAGTATTTCCTAATGTTCAACCTGAAAATCCCCTGGTGAAACTTGAGGCCATTCCCTCTAGTCCTATTGCTAGTTACATGGGAGAGGAGGCTGAGCCCCACCTTGCTACAACTTCCCTCTGCTCAAACAAGGTCACCTAGAGTAACTTGCACAAGATCACCTCCAGACAGGTTTCGAATACCCATAGAGAAGGAGACTCCACAACATATGAGAGCAACATGATCCAGTGCTCTGTGCTCTCAACCTGCTGGTAATGCTCTTCCTAATGCAGACTAGGCTGTTGTTGGCTTTCTTGGCTACAAGGGCACACTGATGGCTCATGGTCAACTTGGTGTTCACCTTGACTCACAGATTCTTTTCTACCAGTAGGTCAGCCCCAAAGCTGTACTGGTTCAAGACCCTGAACTTGTCTTTGTTGAACCTCATGTGATTCCTCTTCACCTAGCTACTCAGATTTCTCTGAAAGTCAGCACAGCATTCTGAAATATCAGCAAACCTCAGTTTCATATGAGTAGCAAACTTACCAAGGGTGCATTCTGTCCCTTTATTTAGGCAACTGATGATTAAATGAATGAGACTGAGCCCAATATTAACCGCTGGAGGGCATCCCTAGCTGGATTCTGTGACCTATGTTACAGAGGAAGTCAAAAGCCCCTGAGGATGTCCTTAATTTCTGATCTCTGAAGTTTAAAGAGAATGTGCATACCTCCCTACTCCCTTTTGAGTTTTTGTATGTCTTTGCTATAACGAAGTGGGTGGCCCTGAAATCAATATTCAGACATGCCCAGGCCCACCTTCCACACCCCCTCTTCCTGATATATGTGTATCTGGTGCTTCAGATTCAGTTTCTGCTTTGCTGTTGAAGGTAAATCTTCTCTGGCAAGTCTGAAAGAAATTTAAGCTTGTCTGAACATTCAAAGTGGTGACTTCAGTTGAAGTCATTATTTTTTTGCATGAGCATGGTGATTTCAAGACCTGGGAAAAGGGCTGATTCAGATACGAAGAAACAGAAAATGTCCCATATGGCTCTTATTACAACTGCTATAAAAAATGTCCTTCCAAAAAAGAGGAGGATTGACTAGAGAGGGATGGATTATATTTCAGTGGGGAATTTATTTTTGTGTCAGACCGGCTTGCATGGTAAAATAATGTGGTATATCCTATCAAAATTATTTAATTTCTCTCAGCTAAAGCATAAATAGCATTTAGTAAAATTAATGGTTAGCAATAATACGGAAACTATCAATGTAAAGTCTCTGTTCTAATGGTTGAATTTGAAATTTGAAATCCCAGAAATTGCCCTGTAGATTTTAATCTTCTTTTAATCTATCTATTCAAGCTTTTCATCAAATATAATGGTAGTGGCTTTATTTGACTGAAGAAAATAAATAAAAGATAATATAGAGAAAATCATATCTGGTCTCACCTGCACCCCTGGATCTTTCTCCAGACAGGCCTATGTAGTGTGTCTACTGAATGCCTCACAGTATAAGTAGGATTTCTAGTAGGGGTTTTCATGCATATGCGTGTGGTGAAACTGCTTGAGCAAACCAAGAAAACTTTACCCAAGCAGATAATCCTTTCTTACAGAAACACTTCCTTAATTCAGTTCTTGAGGAATATGAACAGGGAATTAAAGTTTATCTTTTCACCTAGGAAGACCTAGAAACTGTCTGGTTTGAAATGAATAGAGGAAAATGTTTACACAAAACCAAGACTTATATTCTGGAATTGGCTACCTCAGAACGCTTAGAAATAGAAAGTACATATGGGTTTAAAAAAGAAATAGAAAAACTAAGGAAAGATAGGAACAATGATATCCACTGGATGCGGAAATTCTGATGGTGTTCATTGGTAGAAGCTGAAGCTGCAGGTAGATATGGTTTGTGTGAAAGGGTCACGTACATATATATAGAGATATATGTTTATACTCACATCTTGTAGCTAGGCTGGCAGAAGGTGACAGAAAGTATTTAGAAGTGAGTGCAGACACAATATACTAGTCTAGATGGAAATTGAATCTGAGCCAGTAGATCCAATGTTACGCTTTTCTGTAGACCACGAACTTACCATTTCACCAAATGTTTGTCTTGATCCTTAAATCAGCCATCTTCTGTGTAAATGTGAGAGTGGCTCAGGCTGCCAGTGTTAACTGAAAAACTCCATAGAAGTGATTTGCCAAGGTTTCTTTTGTGCTCTGTGAGATGATTGCATCTTGGTAAATCATATCACTGCTCCTGCAGTTCGCGTAGAGTACAGAGAGCTCTCTGTGCAGGGAACAGTCCTTCCTGGGCTCTATTTATACCATTTTAGAAAGCCTACAGCACAATCTGTATTGACTTGCTTAGGAACACAACTAATTAGCTGGGAAGGCGGTAATTGTACTTTCGGCTATCTCAATGGTGCTAGCAAGAAGAGATACATGAGATTTCATGCTTGTAGGAAATAGAATAAAAACCAAGAGGCAAACTGCTATGATGGAGATGCCAAATTGAGAAAATAATTTTTTAAATAAGAACTTCAGAAAATTAATAGTTGGAAGGACTTTTTTCCCTTTAGGAGCAACCCAGGGATTGATTAGAAGGAAAGAAAAATCAGTTCAATACAGCCTGAGTTCTTCCTAGCTGAACCTAATCTATGAGTTGTATTTCACAACTGATAAAAATAGGAAATATGAAAAGGGCCAGTACAAGTCCATGTTGATAGACAGTGAATCTGAATGTTCTCAAACAGTTGAGAAATTCACAGTAGAAATCGGTTGCAAATTAATTTAACTTATTTGAAAGAGTGAAAAAAAACAAACAAACAGAATTGTTCTGGATCAAATATAAATACAAGAAGGTTTTGGAACTACAGCCTACCTATAGAGTTTTAAAGGAAATATTACTATGCGGAAACAGATTTCTTGGTAGCTGTGCAAATTATTAATAGAATATTTTCCTGAAATAAAAACAATATTAAAACTATGGTATTACTGGCATTAAATAATACTCATCTGAAGCACGCATTTAAATATCTGCCTGGGAAATGACCAAGCAAAATGAACGTGATTGTAAATTTTATTCACGTTCATAAACACTTTTTTAAGAGGTGAAGGAATGGAGCTCATTACTCAGGAGAAATGAAGGCCCTCAGGGCCTTTGGGAAGGGTTTTGATTTATATATGGCCTTAGAGTTTCTAATCTTTTCCTAAGATTAGAGAAAAATGTAGCTATAATACTAATCATTGCTTAGTCATTATTTTCCTTAATAAATGCAGCTCCAAAATAGAAATTTGACAGTTTTATGGAAACTTCCCCTTTTAATTCTGGATTCTTGATGATGAACAGTTTGTGGCACAGATTCTACATCTGGATATAATATCCTAAATAAAAATATTTTCAAACTTCAAGATTTCAGTTGATAAATATTTTTCTGATTTGTCTTTTCTACAAATAAGATTTTAAGAGGAATTTTCTGTATGTTACTTTGACAAGTGGGGTGGACAGAGTACAGAGCTCAAACATTATGTTTATAGAAGACTGCAAACAATAGCCTTCTTTATTGAGACTCTTCTGGTTCAGACCATAGTGCAAGTGGCTTACTGTGAGACTATAGCTGTAGCTGTTCTTTATTTAAGTAAAACTTTGTCTTAAAAATATCTATTATGTAGACCAAACCAGCGAAGAAAGACCAGCGTATACAGATTTAGCTACCTAGAGGTAGAACCCTAAAACATGAATTTCTGCCTTTTATGATGTTTCTAAATAGTTGTTGTAACCACTTGAGCTAAAGTTTTTTATTTTTCTTAGGTCAACTTTTCGGTATCTTGGTTGTTCAGTGATGAATGATTTACTAGATCTTAACAGTGAAACATAAAGCTGATAGTTCACTATGTTCAGTGTGTGAAACATGAAATTAAATTTCTTTAAAGTACCATTTCTTCATCTATTTTAGGATCGTCTCGACTCTTTAACTGAAGTTGATGATTCTGGACAGCTAACTATCAAATGTTCTCAAAATTACTTGTCACTGGATTGTGGTATTACTGCTTTTGAACTATCCGACTACAGTCCAAGTGAGGATTTGCTTGGTGCTCTAGATGATATGACCTCCATCCAAGGTAAAGCAAAATCATTTGAATCCTGGAACTACAGTGAGATGGATAAGGACTTTCCAGGACTTATCAGAAGTGTGGGTTTACTTGCAGTAGCAACAGATTCCATTGTTCCTCAGTGTAATGAAGCATTAAATGAGAAAAAAAACCATTTACCTCTTGTATCAGAAGACAGAGATGAAAGCAAGGACAGGAAAGGACCACGTGAGCTTTCACAATCTCCCTCTGCTAATTCTTCTGTTTCTAAAGGACCTTGCTCTGAAGATGGCATCTCATCAACTGAGAGCAAAACAACTTCGGCACTAAAGAAACCAGAATACAATCTCCCACAACTCAGTGGTGAAAAAATGAAACATCCCCACTGTGAAAACTCAAATCCTAAGAGATCCATAAGAGACTGCTTTAACTATAATGAAGATTCCCCTACACAGCCTACTTTGCCAAAAAGAGGTCTGTTTCTAAAAGATGATGTATTTAAAGACTATACGGAAGCCAATGACTTTAAAAGGCAAATCTCTCAGATAGTAAAGAATGAAATGAGTAGAAGTACACCGTCACTGTTAGATCCACCAGACAGGTCCAAGCTTTGCCTGGCTTTACAGTCAACCTACAGTAGTCCATCTGCAGTTAGTCAGTCTTACGATTGCTTAAATAAAATAGGTGACAGGAATCTTGAGTACACAATAAATAATCACTTTAAGGACAGTCCTGTAAGTCTAGGAAAACCTGCTTTCTACACCTGTAAAGAAAAATCAAAGCACAAGAAGTCTCATGACACTCCGGAGAAAGTGAAAGCTGACAGAACATCTGTGCGTATGTGTAAAACATCTCCACCAATACAAGGCAAAAAAAGAGGACATTCTCTACAAAATGGAATCATTTCTCATAACTCTCAGTCTCTAGAGGGCATAGAAACTGATTCTACTTCTGCATCATCAGATTCTTGTAACCAGGGAGACACGAATGGACAATCACAAGGTAAAACTGAGCCTTTTAATTCACCAACTTGTAGCCAAAAGAGTGCTTCCTCAGCTGGTTCTGAACATATCAACTCATCACCTCTTTTACCAAGAAGAAAGAAAAATAAAAGTTTATCCTCATCACCAAGTTATAGTCATACAAACAGTAAAGATGGTGAGGTCTGGTATGGTTCTGATGAATATTTAGCACTACCTTCACACCTCAAACAGACTGAAGTGTTAGCTTTAAAACTAGAAAATTTGACAAAGCTGCTGCCTCAAAGGCCCAGAAGAGAAACTATTCAAAATATTGATGACTGGGAGTTGTCAGAAATGAACTCAGATTCAGAAATGTACCCAACATACCAGGTAAAAAAGCACAAAAAAATGGGTAGAATTTCACCAAGCTCTTCAAGTGATATAGTATCTTCCTTGGGTGACAGTATTGAATCTGGGCCTCTCAGTGATATTCTCTCTGATGAAGATCTTTCTATGCCTGTATCTTGCATTAAAAAATATACTGAGGGAAAGTCAGAAAGGACTGCTGCTGCTCAGCCCACTGAGAATGAAACTTCTGCCTCAAATAAATCAGCTTTAATTCGTCAACTCATGCAAGATATACAACATCAAGAGAATTATGAAACCATATGGGAAAAAATTGAGGTAAGTTCATAATCCTGTGTTTTTCTGTTGTGCTTGTAGGAAGTGTATACATTGTGATTGGGCTGGGGACAAAGGAGAATCTACTTTGTTTTCCTTTTAATGATGAAAATAGTTTCATCTACTGACCCACAGAAGTAGACAACAGTAATGATCACTGTGGTTATAACTAGCTGCAGTTAACTTTAATTATACAGAATTTGATTATTTTACTTCTACTAATGCCTTTAAACATGGCAAAAAATACTCTTCAAAGACAGCAGAGCTTCTTTTGGCAAAGATTATGTACGTAATAGTTTATTTTTGAAAGCACTTGAAAATCAGGGATCATTTTAGCAAAACGATGCTTCCTAGCGCCTACTTCATATTGCCTGTTTTCTCTAACAAAAAGAAATCGGTTTAGTCCAAGAATATGGGAATAATTTTCTTCACTCGTGTCACGTCACGTATAATAACCTCATTTCATTTTAATCGCTCCTCTTTTCTCACAATGATGTTCCCCCCAGTGTTGGTGGAACTAAGCATAACATCTTTTAATTTAACTTAACTTGAATTGAGATTTTTTTTTTGTCTCCTTGCATCACTTCTGAAGTACCTCTTCTTCATAAAGGGCAAAAGGTTACGGTTGCTAATGCTATTATTTATTTTATGTTAACATTCCTATTTGTTATTATTCGATCTACTGTTTGTAGAACTAAAAAATAATTAATTTTTCAGTACAAGAGCTTTTACTAATTCATGCATTACTCATTCAGTGACACTATGGTGCCTTGCTGAGTAACTTTAATTTGGCATAAGTAATAGACCTGTTATGTGAGGTTATGAAAAAGTTTAAACAAAATCTTTCTTAGAAAATACCATATCTGTGCCACAACAGAACACTTTCTTTTGCCAGATTTCCTGTTTCATAATGCCCCAAGCTGAATAAGAAAAGTGCGCCATTGCTTTTTAGTTATCATCACTTGGCATTTAGATCAATTCTGTTATTTAATAAATCTTCAATCCTAAAAAGAGGATTCCTAATTGCATGAGTACGTCTTAGCAGTAATTCAAATCTTTTCTTTAGTGGTAGTTTTATGCTAAAGAAGTCAGATATGAAACAAGAAGTTAATTATGGAGAAAAGAAGCATGTACATGCATGTTTGTAATCCAGTTATGCCGCAGAAAATGTGTAGCCTAATATATTTTATTTATTGAGATTGTAAAACAAAAGTAAAAAAAATCAACCTTTCCTTTTGGAGAACAACAGCTTTGAAAATAACTGGCAGCCTCAAAATCATTGAAAGTCATATTTTAACTATTTAGCTAGTGAAGAAAGAGGTTTCAGTATTTTATACTGATGGGAATAATTTTGTATTAATATAAATCTGGACATATCTTGATAGCAAGCAATTTGCTGAATGAATTCTGAAGTATTTATTGAAAGATGTTTCCATTGTCTCATTTATATGGAATATAATCATATGAGGAAATCAGTCAGATGTGTTTTTTCATACTTCCAAATTATGCAGATGCCCTTGCACACCTACTGTCATACTGTTAATCTTTCTGATAACCCACAGACAGTATTCTGCCTGACTGGCCTAATTGCTGTTGAATTGGAACACTTTCTTGCTTTGTGCTAAATACTATATATTCCTGCCATTATATTGCCCTGTACTGCAGCTAATGCTTTGGCACATTCTTATTTATTTAGTACTGGGTGTCTCCATTATGTGGTACACTACAGTTTTTGTGTCAGTTCTGTGTACATTTCAGAAATTATATTTAGGAGACATATGTGAGAATGAGTTATAGAGAATTCTGAATGTTCCTTTTATTGTTAATGTGTAGTTCTACAGTAAAAATAACACTTAAGTGCTTTTTGAAGCTACCCTAAATCAATTTAGAATGTAGATTCAGGTTGGTAGCTTCTATTATACTACTTGGAAAAGGAAAAAATACGACAGCACCATTCCTGCAGGCAAAATAACTGACAGTGTTTGCAGTAAGACTGTTCAGCTCGGAGGAGACTCAGGGGAATCTTATTAGTGTGTATAAATACCTAAAGTGAGGATGAGAAAAGGATGGAGCCAGGTTTATTTAAGTGGTGCCTAGTGACAGGACCAGAGGCAATGGGCACAGGCTGGAACAAAGCCTGATGTCTAAACATCAGGCAATACTGTACCATGTGGGTAACAGCAGTGGCACCAACTGCCTAGAAAAGCTATGCAGCCTCCTTGGAGACCTTCAAATCTGCATTGAGCACCTTGCTCGGCTGTTCCTACTTGAGCAGGGGTTGGACCAGATGGACCTGAGGTTCCTGACAACCTCAACCATTCTAGAACTCCACAGCATCAGTTTTGAAATGATTTAGTCTATTTTCTTTGATAAAACTAATTTTTCATTAAAATCATACTAATAATCAACATATTTTTTCATTTTTATGTACCAACTGAAAAATTGGAGGATCATCCTAGGGATGATATTGTAACAATGCATTTTATATCACCTTTGTAATAAGATGGTAATAGCAAGTAAAAAAACATTTTTCAGTGAGCTTTATCTTCTCCTACTGAAAGTAGACCAAGAATGACNGTCTTAGCAGTAATTCAAATCTTTTCTTTAGTGGCAGTTTTATGCTAAAGAAGTCAGATATGAAACAAGGAGTTAATTATGGAGAAAAGAAGCATGTACATGCATGTTTGTAATCCAGTTATGCTGCAGAAAACGTGTAGCCTAATATATTTTATTTATTGAGATTGTAAAACAAAAGTAAAAAAAATCAACCTTTCCTTTTGGAGAACAACAGCTTTGAAAATAACTGGCAGCCTCAAAATCATTGAAAGTCATATTTTAACTATTTAGCTAGTGAAGAAAGAGGTTTCAGTATTTTATACTGATGGGAATAATTTTGTATTAATATAAATCTGGACATATCTTGATAGCAAGCAATTTGCTGAATGAATTCTGAAGTATTTATTGAAAGATGTTTCCATTGTCTCATTTATATGGAATATAATCATATGAGGAAATCAGTCAGATGTGTTTTTTCATACTTCCAAATTATGCAGATGCCCTTGCACACCTACTGTCATACTGTTAATCTTTCTGATAACCCACAGACAGTATTCTGCCTGACTGGCCTAATTGCTGTTGAATTGGAACACTTTCTTGCTTTGTGCTAAATACTATATATTCCTGCCATTATATTGCCCTGTACTGCAGCTAACGCTTTGGCACATTCTTATTTATTTAGTACTGGGTGTCTCCATTATGTGGTACACTACAGTTTTTGTGTCAGTTCTGTGTACATTTCAGAAATTATATTTAGGAGACATATGTGAGAATGAGTTATAGAGAATTCTGAATGTTCCTTTTATTGTTAATGTGTAGTTCTACAGTAAAAATAACACTTAAGTGCTTTTTGAAGCTACCCTAAATCAATTTAGAATGTAGATTCAGGTTGGTAGCTTCTATTATACTACTTGGAAAAGGAAAAAATACGACAGCACCATTCCTGCAGGCAAAATAACTGACAGTGTTTGCAGTAAGACTGTTCAGCTCGGAGGAGACTCAGGGGAATCTTATTAGTGTGTATAAATACCTAAAGTGAGGATGAGAAAAGGATGGAGCCAGGTTTATTTAAGTGGTGCCTAGTGACAGGACCAGAGGCAATGGGCACAGGCTGGAACAAAGCCTGATGTCTAAACATCAGGCAATACTGTACCATGTGGGTAACAGCAGTGGCACCAACTGCCTAGAAAAGCTATGCAGCCTCCTTGGAGACCTTCAAATCTGCATTGAGCACCTTGCTCGGCTGTTCCTACTTGAGCAGGGGTTGGACCAGATGGACCTGAGGTTCCTGACAACCTCAACCATTCTAGAACTCCACAGCATCAGTTTTGAAATGATTTAGTCTATTTTCTTTGATAAAACTAATTTTTCATTAAAATCATACTAATAATCAACATATTTTTTCATTTTTATGTACCAACTGAAAAATTGGAGGATCATCCTAGGGATGATATTGTAACAATGCATTTTATATCACCTTTGTAATAAGATGGTAATAGCAAGTAAAAAAACATTTTTCAGTGAGCTTTATCTTCTCCTACTGAAAGTAGACCAAGAATGACTGTTCTGACATGTTTATCCTGTGATCAGTGGTCACTCATAATCCCATTCTATCTGATTTTTGAGGGCATTTTTATAGGGTGGAAAGGTAACCATGTGAAAGACTGGGCATTTAAATAAAGATATGTTGGCTTTGCAGGCCTCAGTGTTTATCATATGGATATCGTATGGAAAATAGCCATATTTTCCCCATTTACAGATTTGCAGCTTGTTTTATTGCAAGTTCAGTTTTCACAAGAGTCAGATGAATACATTAATTTCTACTGTAAACAGCAACCTGATACCTATTCATCCCATCTTTTCATGAATATACCCTAACTCTGGTGGCTCTGTCTTTTGTCTGGAGTGTTCAGTCAGGCACTGGTTACTCACCTTTTTGACAGATTTTTCTGTTGTGGATTAGAGTATGCACCAGGGGTCCTACAATGAAGAGTGTTTTGCAAGTCTTTGCTGCCTTCCAGGTCCCAGTCAGGTGTATTGTCACCCTTGTACGCCCATTTGTCCCTTCTACAGCCAAGATCTCTCAGTGGAGCAGGGATTAAATACCTCTTTTCTGAGTTATTAGAATAACTAGATTAATTTTCCTGTTTGGGGAGGACTAAAGTTTGGTGAATTTTGGAGTCTACAAAAGTGAGTGTAACATCAGAGCTAAACTTAACAAGAGTTAAAAATAACCTGTGTGTTTGTGTGGGAAATATTTGTATTTTCAGGCAGTAATGATAAGAGGTGACTAAACTGTAGGTTTCTGCAAATGGTTTGATGGGCTTGGTAGAGCAAACTACTTGTTGGAGGTAGAGTTAGGAGTCCATCTGGGTAATGGAGAGATGGCTGGAAAACATTTGGAGAACTGAATTTTTATTGTTTGTATTGAAAGAGGACAGTTTCTTCTGGGCAGAAAATGAGATGTGATTGCATTGGTATAGTAGTTAATCTAGAAGCTGGAAGAGAAGCAAAGTTAAATTGTATTTGGAGATTATTTTTACCATTAGGGTAAAGAGCATGTACTGAAGACAAATGGAGTTTGGCCATGGTGAGAAAGGTACTAAAAATAGTGTGGAAAACAGTAAAGCTGATAGGGCTTGGTAACAAAGGAATACAGAACAGAAGCCAGTAATGTCTGTGAAAAAAGCAAGATAATTGACAGGGAACAGGACTTGCTTCTTTTGGATTACCGGATAAAGGATTTTTCAAGTGTTGTGGTGCTCTTCTCAACTTTCTTTCTTTCAATAAATTATGCAGCAGTGTTTCAATATTGGCCTCCTAAAGATAAATGGATTGCATATTTTTCCTAATAGTAAAGTGGTTGTCAAGTTTTTTTCATGTCTACATCTTACTATGCTGCTTCATAGTATTTATATTGAAATCCTGCTCTTTGCTGATGAGAAGTTTGCAAAAACAAAAATCAACACGAAAATCACTGACACCAAATAAAAAGGTATCAGATCCAGAAATACCTTGGCAACTCTGCAGTCTTCTCAGCAGTTTTGCTGCTTTGTACAGCATAACTGTGGAAGTCGCAAGACATTTTGTACTGTCAGTGAAGAACTATTTTGTTGCTTTTGATCTGATGATACTCCCCCACTTTGAAGGCCCATCCCTCAGTTTTCAAGTTGGTTAAACTATTATTAAGCAGTAGCACATATGGAACTCACACTACTCCAGTACTTCTTACTACAAAACGATACTGAAATGCAGTGAACATTTGAGCTCCTAACAGCTTGAATTTAAACAGCTCTTCTAAGTGCATTCACTTTTCTTTGGCATTTGCTTTATAATTGAATGAGTTTGTCACTGGGAATCTTTGCAAAACCAGCAACTACTATGCAAGCTGTGCAAATTCTGAATTTGTAACTGCACATCTAAAACTGACTGCAGGAGTAATATATTGTGAAGCACATGCTTGCTCAAAACAGTTTTTTAATTCTCTGTGTCAAGGCCTCCACATTTTAGGACCAATGATTTCAGGGTATGTCTTTACTAGTATGTAGAACTGATTGCAAGTGATGTTCTGCACTGTTTGGCTCGTATCTGATGCGAAACCTTTAGCTCCGAACACTTCATGATTTTTGCTGTGTACACAGCTAAACTCCACATCCCAGTCCTCTTCGTTTCAGTTTAAGATAACTTCTGAGAAACCCTGTTAACTAGTTGACTATTTATTTTATTATTATATTGATTTTATTTCACTCCTTAAAGTGCCATCATTATCAAACATAAAATTGTTGAACTGACATTTGTGTTTTCTGTTGTCCCATTTAACATGGTTATATACAGAGGGACAAGAAAGAATGCTCATTGCTTTCTGTTTTCATAGAACTGCACCTTTCCCAGTGCTTTAAGGTCTAGATGTTCTGTTACATAATACACTTAGGCTCCTGGTAGTAATGTTTTATATATTTTCTGTGAGAAAGTACAGGATATTCCAGAAAGATACAGTATACCAGAGTCCCCATGGTCAAGTCTAAATTTTTAATTATTTAAATAATACATTGTTGCTAACTTCCAACTAAATTAAATTTTACTCTATCTACTGTTGCTAATGCATCACTGCCTTAAAATCTGTACATGCTGGAGATGAGTCAGAGCAGGAGAAATGTTCAAGGGTCTAGAGAGGATTAACTTGAGAGGAAAGATCAAGTCCACTTATGTAAGATTATTGCATAACTCCTCAGAATATGTTCATATCCTTTTCTTCTTGCGTGTCTTTATGTGTTTTGACAGCAACTGGTTTTCATTCCTTCATCCCTTCCACTGTCTTAGGATCAGAAATGAAACATAAAAGCATACTGACTCTTAAATTATATTTGTTATCATTAAGCATCAGCGTGAATATGATTTGTGGGGAATGTGGACAGAAAACTGTCTCAGAGGTTTATTTCAGACTATCCATAGGCTTATGCAGGTTTTTGAAAGCCATCTTAAAAGCAACCACAAAGACAAAAAAAAATGTTCCTCGTTGCCTTCGATTTTGGAGCGTAGATGATAATCCTAACAAACAGCTGAACTACCCTTAGGTAACAAAACTTAAATCTTATCTGAACATTCCTTTATTGTTAGCAAAGTTATTTAAAACCCTGATTTCAAGTAGGTCAAATAAGTTTACCAGAATGAGAACTAGATTTTCTTCTACTTTCCACTGGACAGTCTTTGGAAACATCACAGAGCAGGCTGACCAAGATAGAGCCAATAAGCAAAAAGATTTTAATAATAGTGTAGATATTCAAGTTTAGAAAACTTGATATTATTAATTTTCCCTGCTGATGCCAACACCTGACTACAGAAGTCTTTCCTTACTGTGATGTATGAGACCTAAGACACCTAGAGGCATTCAAAATTCAAAACTACCATGCTATAGCAGTAACTGAACAATAGAAGCTAGCATGAAACTAGCTCAGATAAGTCCAAACCATGTTCAACCCACGTATTATAGTGCATGTTTCTTACAACTCTGCTGAACCACAGAAAACAAGATAAAATTGAAAATTTGTTAAAAACAGCAAAGCTTCTGGGATTAAAAGCAAAGAATAAAAAGGGAACAAACTAAAGACCAAAGGCTATTTGTTATTTTATTCTGTGAAGGTTTCCAAATTTTGGTGGGAAAGAAAAAGAAAAAGAAACTCAGAGTTAGGTTTAAAGAGGGTATAAAGGACTACTCACTAGAAACCACTGGAAAAAATATTTTAAAGGGAAGGTAAATGAATTAGGCAGCAAAAGAAAAGCGGATTAGTGCAGGAAGTAATAGTGACATGATTTCTTTGTAGAAGAAAGGCAAACAAAAATCTAGTGTGTGAAGTGCATGAGAGGACATTAAATTGGGGAACTCGAGAAATAATAATGGAGGAAAGGAAGATGACAAATCTTAAGTTCTCCCTGCTGCTGTTATACTTACAGAATAATGGCAATCACTGCTCTCCCTGTTTTAGCTTTTAAATACAGAAATTTTAACTGCAAAAC
Organism: Odontophorus gujanensis; assembly: GCA_013399175.1. NCBI lineage: Eukaryota > Metazoa > Chordata > Aves > Galliformes > Odontophoridae > Odontophorus > Odontophorus gujanensis. The sequence continues at coordinate 970,506 of VXAB01009747.1, read as the reverse complement.
AAGTTCATGGAATTTAAATATCCCTTGCAAGGTAACAAATGTAACTTCTCACCAATTACCCTTACTCAATAGGAAATGTTGAATTGTACTTTCTGACTTAGAGGGGGAAATCATGGTCATTGTATTTCAATTCACGTCAAAGACTTAGCAGGGGTCAGTATATTCAGCAGTTACCCAGAAACAAATATCATCTATTCTATTTTAGTAAAAAAACCAAAACAAAACAAAACAAAAAAACAACAAACAAACAACAAAAAAAGAGTGGTTTGGTTTATTTTTCCCACACAGAGGAAAACTTTTAGATATGGTAATATATCACCCTCTTGAGGCCAGTTCTTGTTACAGCACCTATTTAATAGAAATGTAATTTGCTTCTCAAACAAACAACGTTTGTGTAATTTTATAGTCATATTTGTTAGAAAATCAGAGATTAAATAATTATAAACAGTAAATTTTCCTTCTTATGAATATTTAACCTTATCAGGATATTTTTTATTTTAGTGTAGGATCCAACTATTTTTTGCTTTGAAATTTATTCCAATGAATTTAATGTTGAAATGTCATTCTGATTTTAAAAAGTAATAGCATGAACATCTCTGTTATTAAACTTTAAAAAGCACAACCTGCACCTCCACTTCTTTTGTGGAAGTGTACTATTTCACTTCACGGGTATTGTGAAATTTATTTCAAAAGAAAACTCTGCAAATAATAAACGTCTTACTGAAAATGACTATTTTTACTATCATTTAGAGAACTTTACTTGCATTATGTATATAAGCAGTGTTTAATATGACTGTTCGATTTTCAGCCCAAGAATATTTCGCCTTTCTGCATTTATCCATCACTTACTGAAAATATGTAAAATATAATTAATTTGTCTTTTATTAGAAAGGCACTGTGAATCTTTTAAATTGATTTTGTGCCATTTGCTGAAAGTACTCAGTTTGGTTAATGTCAGTATTTTAATGGTTTGTTCTTTGTTTGGGAAAAGGTAAATTGTTTGCCAACTGCCCAGACAACATTCAAAACTCTTTTAAATTGAAATCTTGTAATAGGGCCCACTCTGCATTTAGGCTGCAGAAACAACCATAGTAAATGCACACCACATACAATTTCAAAGGAATTAAATGCTGTGGGAGTGAGGTCAATTTTCAAGAACTATAGGATCAGTAAGGAAATGCTAGGACTGGTGGGAGTAGGCAGTTGAGTGGTGCTGGTTGAGTCCTGTAGCGCTGCCTAGCGCATGTGCAAGGTCACAGCTGACCCTCAGCAGGAGGAACAGCTGCACATGGGTTTCCCACCCCCAGGCTCCATCTGATGCCTAGATACTCAGAGTATGCCAAGCAAGAAGTGATGGCCATCCATAACTGCCTATTTTTCTGAGCAGAAGGAAGTTGTCTAATATATTACAGAAGCCATTATATGGAAAAATTGCAAATGAAGGTTAGTTCATCTTTTGGATGCAGTCCAGCTTGTAATCAGAAATACGTACATTAGCTGTAAAACAATCTGAAAATAAGATGTTGCCAACACAACATTTAAAATAATTACATGAAGAGGAAATGCAGTACTTCCAAGTACTGTTACATCACCATGAGTTGCTTCCAACATCAATAGTTACATTGACAGCATTTTTAGAAAAAGCATAGCGCTAAAAATGTAGATGCTGACTACAAACTCGCACTGATGATGGAGTTTGGATCAAGGTTGCTGCACTACAAATATTTCATATTGAAAAAATAGTGATAGTTCAGAACATTTAAGTTCGTCTGTAGAATAAATCCGTACTTATGAACAACAGATCCTGTACTAACTTCTATATTTTCTGTTGTAGTTTAGAGTTTATAACAGTGGACAAAAGGAGAATTTGGGACCATAAAATGAATGTGAATATATCACAGCAGTATGCTCCTCTACTTGTAACCAAGACATAGAAACTCATTTTGGTGCCTGGTACTTTTACCAGTTCCCCTTTAGCCAGTCTTCTCTGCACTCTCCTGCACTGTGCCCAGGATTCCTCCAGAACCCAGACCCTGCTTTCAGCTGCAACTGCTGAATTAAGTCCCCCTTTTGGGGAATAGATAACATGATCTGTCTTGTCTCAGGCGTATTTGCTGCTTTTGTCCCTCCCTTTGTACATCTCTGGCTACAAATATCTGGAGACTGGTGGTCATAACTTGCTTCCTGGTTTATCAGCTGAGTGAGTCCAAGAGTATGTGACCTAAAAACATGCATGTCTCTTGGCTGCTCTTTAGATAGGGCAGGTCTTTAACTTAGGAACACATGAGGTTATAATATAAAAAAACCCTGAGTTTGAGATATTTGATGCTCTGACGTGTGAGAAACTTCAACTTACCTTCTACTGGAACACGCTTTGGGCATGTATCTTTTTTTTAATATTTATTTATTTATTTATTTAATGCAGTAAATAAATGATTCAGAAACAGTTACTTTAAGAATAGTGAAAGCTACTGGGAGACATGACCAATAACGGACATTACTATTTGTGAATGAATGTATGATCAGAAACAGCATGTAGCACTGACCAGACCGTTCAAGGACCAGATTTCGATGATCACTCAGAAGCTTGTGTATTGCTCAGGCCTCACTCACGGCATCACTGTTGCTGATTGCACTTGCATTTAATTTATTGTGTGTGTGTGTCAATTTCATTTACATTAGCTTGTTTATTTTGTTTTGTTTAGCCATTCTTTCCTTGTCCTATTTCCTTTTCAGGGATCTTGGTATCCTTTAACTCTTGTATTTGTCCTTTCTGCTGCTCATATTACTCACTTCATAGTTTCAAACTGTTTTCCCATTCTACCTCAAAATTTCATCAGAGGACCAATTAGAGGTGATGGATGAGGTGAGTGAAAGAACCACAGGAGTGCAGACTTGCACTGCAGAGGCTTTTTGAGAAGGCAGAACTGGTAAGTGGAGAGCATTTACTTCCTTAACCAATTATTCTGGTTCAGCAAAATCCAGTGGTTCTAGCACTTAAGCAGTCAAAGTTTGGGCCCGGCGGCCGGTATTACACCCGGTAGGGCGTGAGGCTCCGGTCCGCGCGGTGTTCTCAGTCAGTGCGCCCGACCGCCAGCAGGGGGCAGGCGCGGCGGCGGAGCTCTGCCCGGCGGGGCTGCGGCCGCTGCCCGTGCCCGCGAGTTGGGATGCGGCGGAACCTCGTCCTGTATGAATGAAATACTGCCTTGAAAATAGCCCAGATCCTAGATGCCGTGCGTGATAACTTAGGAGGTGGATAGGCAAAAGAATGTCCTGTCATCCGTGTTGACGTATGTGACGTTTATCCATGCAAAGAAAGATATGGTAATTATTTATTTGATTCCCAGGAGTGCTTTGAATCCCACACCACTTTTGAGATACAGCACTGGTTTGTACTTTTGCAGTGTGAACTCTCTCCTCACCTGAAGCCTGAAATCTTACTGGTGTTAATGGCTATTAATGTTGTGTCTCTGTTAGAAAACCTGGTCACATCAGTGGGAGATCAGCAGCCATTTTGTATGCCTGGCATTACTGCCTTCTGAGTAGATGGCATCTCTGGAGGTTTATAACCAATCCGTGTTGCTGTTAAGTTCACACCACATGATTCCTTAATTGATGAATCTATCAGAGAGTTTTCCCATTCCCTCTCCTCTCTGCACTGGTCCTCTTTACTCTTGAACACTTGCAAAGGCATGAGAACTTTTCCTATGCCACTGAATGGCATACAAGTGCATACGTGTCTTGGCCTCAAGACTGCTTGGGTCTTTGCTCTCCAGCAGTGACCTTCCAGCCCACAGATTTTGCCTCTAGGCTGTAGGTGTTCACTGGCCATCGGAAGCCTGTGCAAGTGGTATCTGTGGGGCTGGAAGCTTGCCTGCTGTCTATGAATACACCACTCAGGAACAGAGCTTTGGAAGAGTTTGTCTTACTTTCCTGTAACTATCTTTAATTCTGCTCCAGAGCCTATCTGCTGATACTGTCAAGGTCTCTTTTTAGATCTTGTAAGTTTCAAATATTTTTGGAGGGCTTGTGGTTGTTCTTTTAAATAGAAAGTAGGTCTTCACCTTGAGGCAAGACAGGGCATAGAGTAAGCAAAGAATCACATTTATGGCATCATGGAAAGTTTTAAGTAATGTAGAGAGATACATTCATGAATAGTTCTTGAGACATAGATTAGTGTAACCTGCTCTTTGACTTTATTTCAGCTCCTACACAGCAATCCCCTGGGGGCAGTGACATTACTGTTGTAGAATCAGTTTCCTTGTCTTCTCGTGTGGTTATTTTTAATGGACTGAAAAGTAAAACTGCACTGCATGTTCCTCTGTATCCTGCCTTTTAAGCCCTTTTTATTGTGATTATCTTACCAAGAAGACTTTGGGAATACAAGAGCTTCTTAAAAGTCTTTATTACCATTCCTGCTCTAGTCAGACTACAGTATGGAAAAATAACTTAGGAATACTTGTAATGTCTGCACGTTATTAGCAGACTAAAAATTCTGCAAGAAGTGAGGTCAAGAGTATTTTTTATTGAATTTTAGGGGCAAAATTAGAACTGAGTTAATTTGCAATATATTCCTAGGCTTCTAAGGACTGTGCTGTGTCACTCACTGTTTCAAGAAGTACTCCTGACTATCCAGTAACCTCTCCCTGAAAAGCTGAACTATGTCTGACAGACTGTGCTTGATATAACTCTATATTTTTACATATTAATCCTTGTTTTGCAGCATCAGGATATACAATGTGAACTCTAAATAAGAAAATGTCATAAACCAGTGAACATCCTGTGCCACTGTTTTTCATTCTGTAGCTGTATCAATTGTGAGCAAAGATGGATGCCCATCAGAGAAAATACATTCAATATTCAATTCTAATCCTGTATGTGGTTGTTGGATACAAAACCAAGAGGTGGCAGTTATGAAAGATGTGTAGCATCATATTTGGCCTTAAAGATGCCTAACTAAGCAGTATATAGTAGAAGACTACGATATGTCACTACAGGAATGTCCAGTATGAAAAGTCTTTTATCTTTATCTTTCCCTGTTTTGAATGAACAATTAAATTCCATATTCTCATAGGCTGAGGTTATTGAGTAAGTGCAGTACTTCTTAGCTGAAAGCTGCTGGTTTCTAGACTCTTTATGAATGAATGTATCCCAAACTGTATGTTAAGTATTAGCATTCTCCTGATGTGCGTGGTCAGTTCCATGTTTGAGGAAAGTCATTATCTGCCACAGAATCTTGACAGTGTAACATAAAGAATATTTTCCATTGTGGCATTTTAGTTCCTTGGGAATCTCTAACATCTGTACTGCTAATGGTTTTATTGTTGCCTCTGAGTCTAACTCCAATTAAATTGTCCGTGGCAGTTTGTTGCAGCCTCATCCTCTTGAGTACGTGGATTTCTTTGAGTTACCTTTGCCTATGAAGAAAGTGTACTTTTATCCTTTTGAAAATAAAGTCCATGAGCAGGAATGAGTTCCTCCTGAGACTAATATGCAAGTCCTTTTGTGGTCAGACAAAGGGTTTCTTAATGTATTCCATGATAGAAGAGCCCTTAGAGCCAGCCCATCCTTGTACACAGATTCCTCTTGTGAGCTCAGTCTTTTTTTTAAATTGGGAACAAACTTTACAACACTGTCTGCTTGCAACAAAATTGGACATTCATTTTTAAGCAACAGCCTCATAACCAATTCTTCTAAGAAGAGAATTCCCTTTGTGCAATAAAAGGGAAGGTGGAGAGAAAAAAGGTCTGGGTTAGTGATTTAACAAGCAGTGCTGTTTGGTGCTTCTGTACTGAGGTTTGTGGAACACAGTAGACACTGTGCAGTCACACTTAACTACCATAATAGATGAGCGTAGTATGTTTGCACTTAATAGTTTGCTGCTTCTGTTTTGTTCTGATTTTAATCTTAGTTCAACTCATTGAAAGGGTTTTGTGCTTTCAAAAATGCAGTGGCCAGAAGTATGCCTTTGTACAATAAGCCAGCGAGTGTGTTAAATGAAAATGTTAGCCTAATAAACAGAGCATTGTTATCCCTCCACAGCATAAAATTACAAGCCAAAAGGTATTGAATTACTGTTCCTACCTGTGCCATATATAGGCACAATACATCTGAGAAATTTTATCCATAAAAAGCAAAAGCAAAATTTGACACAGGAGGAAGGTATACATAAAGCTTTCCACAGTGGTGTTGACTGGATGCAGCTGCATCCTCTGTATTTTGTATCATAATTTTGTCAGTGTTCATTTAGTGCTTGCTTTACTGTATATATCTAGATTCCTCATCTAAAGGAATCTTGTATCAAAAATATACTGAAAACATTCAGTGTTTTCATATTCTTGCTCTTGTTTATCTTTGTTTTTGATAACAATAACCATACTATCTCTTAGACCAGAGCTCAAAATTACAGATCTGCGCTTTATTCTGTTTTCATTCTAAATGTGGTCTAATAAAAGCTGGATTTGTAAAATGATAGTTGCCGCTGAGATAGAAACTTCCTCCCTTCTGATTCCATTCAATTAATGAAAGCTGAACTTCAAAGTCTAAATGAGATCATTTGAAGTGCTAAAATTATTGAACACCAGAACTATTTACTTTCCAAAAGAAAAAAAAAAAGAAAAAGGAGAGAGAGAGAAATTGTAATGTAAAAAGTAACGTTTCACCTCTGAAAAGAAGCTAGGAAACTTTAAAAGTTGTAGTGCAAGAGTGTTCTCTGAGTTGAGAGACATTTCGTGCAAAATTTTAAGTGACTCACTTGATAGTCCTTCATACATTTTATTTATCTATCTATCTATTTATTTATTTTTATTTTTTTTCCACAACTGTGACAATATAAGCTTTTCTGCAAGGTCTCAATTGTGTTCTGGTCAGAAAATTGCAATCCAATGAGAATATATCTGAGCAACACCCCTGAGTTAAGAATACGTAGGAAAATTATCAGTGACTGGAGCATTTCTACAGTTTCATAAGCACTCATGTTAGCACTAGTTCTGCAGTTGTTAGCGGAGGTCAGACTTCAGCAGAGATGGGCTGAGTTCATTGGGACTATGAAGTAGGAAGCTGGAGAGACACACAGAGTGAGGAACTCATGGGCTGTGCCAAGAGGGGCAGCAGTGGGGTGCAGGAAGTGAACAGCAAGGTGTGCGCTGAACACTTGTAATCAGGGAGGAACGTGCAAACAGGATCCAGGAAAACAGGAAAAGAAATTGTGAGTCACTAACTACTTGGGATGCCAAAGAGGACCAATTCCTGTGATCATTTTAAGTGTTTTATTTTGCTGGCACACATTTGGGATGGATGGAATTCACACAGTTCCATTAAATGTAATGAATTGCATGTGAGAATTGTTCATCTGACCACCCTTGTAGGCCTTGCTGCTGTGCTCCAGGGTGTCTTGTGCTGGCAGCACACCACCTCAGCTGCTTTTCTGCATGCCACAACATGAAGCCTAACCCAGTTGTATTTGCTATATGGAGACTTGCAGCCCCATGCAGCAGCTGGGGGGTGTCTGTGTTTGTAGCCCCTTCTCTTTAATAGAGCCAGGGTTGAAGGCACACTTTCAGGTGCATCCTTCTTTGGCCCAATATACATGCATGCCTTTGGCCTCTGACCTGATTCATCCCTGCCCTTTGGTGTGACTCAACAAATTAATTCTCATGTTTTATGATTCAAAATTTGAGAGTTCTGGTCATTAATAGGGACGTCTCAGGGTCATTACTTAAATCCCACCAATTATTTTGAAGTTCTTTGGTTAATTAATTCTTTGATTTTATAGAAGTAATTAATAAAGTGTGTTTTCATTCTGCGAGGCCACCTGAACCAAAGCAAACACACTGAGTTATGGCTACTTTTTTGATAGTACTTACAATTGTCTTTCTTCTTCATTCTTATCCACAGCAAATAGAATCAGACTACAAAAATAACTTTGTATGTGTGAAATTTCAAATTAAGCCTTTTTTTTTTTTTTTTTTTTTTTTTGCTGTAGCTTTGTTCATGGGTGTGTGATTAGAGTTTGTTTTCTGTCCCTAGGAAAATCTGTAGAGCTGTCATAAAACAAAATGAAAAGCTGAATGATTTAATGGTGAATGTTTAAAAAAATTCTGCATGGGGAATGGGAAGAGCTTTATCATTATTTGAAAACTTTACTCCAGAAGTTGCTACAAATCATCCCGTTTACATTTGTTTCTGTGCTAAACAGCACAGAAGAGGACCATTATGCTGTGTCATGCAGGGACTTGAGTTTTATAAATAACATCTAGTTTGCTAGCACAGTACAAGACTATTGCATTTGCAAAACTGAACCAGCTGGTCAAAAGGCAAGGACTGGATTATACTGGTGCTCCATTTTTCTGTCCTGTTCCATGCTTTTCTCCCTGAGGAATTCCTGTGCAGTAATTTTTAGCTTCATTGTGGCTGACTATGGTTTTTTGACTTCTAAAAACTTTCTTAATTTTTCCTTACCAAAGTATGGGTTGGGTAAATTTTACAGTGTTTTAATTATAAGCTTAACAGTGTTCAGATGAAATCCTTAACAAATAAAAATCAGTGAAGCTACACTGAAGTTTGTAGTGATTGAAACTCTTCTGTACCTTAAGATTGATGAAGATAAAAATATTTAGAAAAAGCAAAACAATCTAAAACAGAAAAAGCAGGAAGAGTAAGAAAATACTTCAGTTACAATTTGTCATCCTATGAATTTCTCTCACTGAGCGCTCCTGGATATGGATTCAGGATTGCATATTAAGTCTTATCCTTTGTTTTAATGTAATTTATGCTGTAGCTTTTTTAAAATTTATGCTCTGTCAGAGTATTGGAAAACAAAGTTTTCTCTCTATTCCTTTTTAGAGCTTACTTTGTCTAAATCTCTTGTTGGAAGCAGTTGTATTCTGGGAAAGATTCTAAATGATAAGAAAAGCAAATATTAACATGTAATTTGTGTCACAGGGTACATGCATATATTTGATCATTCCAGCTGAACAGGCTACTAGGGACTCAAAGTGGTCAGTCTTTGGAGGGGCAGTGGCCCTTCAGTAGGGTTTCAGTTATGTTTTGGGGTCCACTTATGTTCGTGAGCTATGAGGAGAGCGTTTTATATTTCAGGGCTTCTTGGAGACCATCGGTACCACTGGCACTCCTTCTGTTGGTACTGGGAGCTTGGGCTATCTGGGAAGGCACGGCCAGCAGATGCAGAAGCATATGTGTTGGTCATGGGTTGTGATCAGTGGTCAGGACTGGTCTGACCCTCAGAGCCTGCAGCTAACTGCCCCTGGGCAAGTAGTCAGAGAGGAGAAGGGAACGCTCTGCAGGAGCAAGCTGCGGTCCAGCTCATGACTCCAGAGCTGCTGCAGCCGCTTGCATGTGCGTAGGCTTCAATTTTCATTCCGGTGCTGACTTTCTGGAGGGGTTAAGTCATGAGGCCAAGGGTCAGGTTATAAAGGTGGCTCTTGTGCTGGCATCCAGTATGAAAATAAAGGAGACGCAATTGCAGGCAACAAAAACAACAGCAAACAACATCGGAGCGTTGTTTGATCAGCAAGCCGAGACAAATGAAATAGGACCTACACTGTTCAAATTTAATCTTACACATAAGCCGAGGGAAAAGCACTTGCGCATTTTGTACACCGGGCCGACGGCGCTTCGTGCCTTTCTCTCACGCCTGGGTCCTCCGCTCTGAGCCGGCCGAGGCCGCGGTGCCGGCAGGTGGCGCTGTGGGCCCAGGCACGGCGCGTTGGCGGGCGGGCCGGCGCTCCCTCCTCCGGTGGCTCCGCGCTTCTCCACCCTTCTTCCTTTCCCTTCGACGTTTTCAGTCTCTTCTGCTGTGTTCTTTTGAACGTCGTCAGTAACATTTCATTACTGTCATTTGGAAAATGGGAGTATTGCTATAGGCGCTGTCCGTTGGGGGAGACTTCCCTGAAACGGGGAGGAAGAGGTGCTGGTGCTCCAAAGCTGCCCTCCTGCTGCGTAGCCTGAGCCCAGCCTCCGTATCATCTCATGGTGCCCAGTGAAAGAAAGCATATCAGCATGGTTTTGTACGAGGCTCTGCCTGTGCTTATGGGCAGTCCATGTCCTGTGTTTGTAGTAGCCCAGGCTGCTGGTGCAGGAGCATTTCTGAATACAAGTGGTAAGTTGACAGACTGACACATGCACATGTTTTGTGCAAGGGTGGAAGTAGCTCCATTGCTGATAGCTGAATTTTGTTCTTGTGCAGGCTTGCAATGTTTCTGAGCACTCTTTTGAAGGCATACAGACATTGTGTACTGTGGGTAGAAGTTATGCATGTCATTTTGTAAAGTATAAGGCACACGTACGAGAGAGAGCCTTTCTTCATTTTTTTTCTGTTTACCATATCACCTTGTCGCTCAAGGACAGCACATTGCTAAAATGCAGGCAGAGATTTATTGGAGGGCCTAGAAGGACTTTACTCCTCCTGCTCTTCTCCCTGTCAGCTCCCATCTCCCACTGCTATGCCAGTGTGGCATCTCTTATTCTCTGTTAAGAGCTGGAAAAAAGCAAGCAAGACTGTGTAAAAAGTCAGGGAAACATCTTGCCTCACATTCAGACCCCCACTCTGTCTCACTGCTTGGAGTAATGTAGTCGTGTTGTGACCTATAGTGTGAAAGGAGATGCAGCTACTTTTGTTGCAGTCCCCAGAGTAGGCATGCACACAGAATGTCCTGATAAACAGCCTACAATGAAACCTGCAGAATAGCAGTTTTCCTCTTTATAGTGCTTTGGGATATGGTGGGTTCCATGAACAGAGGTGACAATAGACTAACTATCATTCTGGGAACTCATAGTGGCTCACCAAAAATGTGATAATTAAGACAAGGCCTTCAGAGTGTCCAGTATGTGCTTTGCTGCCATGACTACGGTATTCACTGAAATGTCCTGCCAGAGAACAGGCACTTGAGCCTTATTGCAGGAGGACATTACTTCTTGCAGCCCTGGGCCAGAGTGACTATACTACCATGCACCCTGTCCACTGTTTGGCCTCCAGAAATGCTCAGCAAGCAATTAATGTCAGTGGATGCCATTTTTTTCTGCATGAAGGAATTCACTGGCACATTCTTGCTTCATATGCACTTCCATGTCAGATGCCAGTTTGTTAGATTGCTCCTCTGCTGCCGTCTGTAACCAGCAACAAAATGTAATTGTATATTGATGATAAGGTTTTACCTCTACTGTTATGCCACCAACATCCACCCCTGATGTCATGGCCCAACAAAATAAAATAGGTGACATTACTATCAGAGCAGTCACTGTAACATAGCTGTGCCCTCAAAGTCCTGTTTCCATGTCAGTTTGTATTCCAATTTCATGTCCAACTTTGGAGAATGGGATTTGGATTCCTGAGGGACTTAGGAGTCTTTGAAAGTTTTGTCCTCAGCTTGTTTTTAGTCACCTGACTGGATTAGTAATTACTAGAAATTATTCCATAAATAAAATGATATGAGTGAGTTTCTGAGTGTGCATACCAGGCTGTTATCCTACTGGAGTTTATAATTCACACTGAATTGTGGAATTGTCAATAGTTTACAATATAACTACTTTTAGACCTAACTTAATCTTGTCTTAGGATGCTTGTAATAGATGGTCATTTCTCTTCGCAGTTAATCTCCAGGCTGCCTATAAACATCATGGTCAGTTTATTTTACTCTCCTGCTTTGCAGTGAATAAGACTTCAGTAAAATTATCTGTACTCAGTATGTGCCTATAGTATCATCCAATCATGTAAATTCAGGGGCACTGTTTTTAATCAGACAATATAATTGGTACTAATTTTGTGATAAATGGTGCTCCTGAGGAAGCAGGAGCTCCTTCTCGGTGTCACCATCTGTGTGGCTCATATGCAATCAGTGATATTTATATTAAATGATATATATTCTGCCTCACCTACTGTTTGATTTCTTCTCTCTGAGTCTCATCCAAGGGATCAAAACAGGAATCACAAGACATACATTCTGACAAGTAGTTTCTTTCCTCAGTCTGCCAAGGTATATCTTGTTAATGCAGCTTTATTCAGCAGTTTTTCATCCAGAAGTGCTCACGCTACACCCAGTCTCCCCAGTGCAAGATCTTCAGCAAAACTGCCATTCTAATCTCAGTGCAGCTTTACGTATACCCCCTTCATGAATTCTGAAACCTTGCAGTTTATTTCCATTTCTTCACAGTCGAAGAGATCTTGTTTTGTCCTAAAATGTGTCCTTAGATAGTTCCCCCAAAAATGTTTTGCTCCTCATTTATTAGAAGCCTACTTGCTAATTGTTTTTCCTTGTATGTTTGCAAAAGGGAAATGTTTACTGTATGATACTCTTGCAGAGCCATAATAATAATAATAATAATAAAGCTTTTCAGATTGTCATTTTACTAACAAATTTACTTCTCTTGTTCTTTCTTTTTTCTTATCTGGTTAGGGGTTTGTAAGCAAGCTGGATGAATTCATTCACTGGTTAAATGAAGCCATGGAAACAACAGAGAATTGGACTCCTCCTAAAGCAGAGACAGACAGCCTTAAACTGTACCTGGAGACACACTTGGTAGGACAAGATTATGCTATGATTGTTATCAGTAATTGAAGCGTTCTGTGATGCTTTTTATTTGATTACTATTTTTTAATTACTAGTATCTATCTATATCTTCATGTAAGATTTGCAGCATTGCATTTTTTTAAAGAATATACCAACAAATTACTCCTATATTTGAAATAAGTCCTGATTGCTTTTTAAAAATTAAATTAAATTAAATGCAATTCAGAAATTATTCCAAAATTGAAAGAAAATTGTGATAGCCAAAGAAAAAAGAATACTGTTATTTCTGCTGATTATTCTAGGATTTTCTTAATGTTGTAACATTAAGAAAGCTTCCTTAATAGTAAGGAACTCATTCTCTTTCACACAGTTTAACATAGCACAGAGTCATTTAAATAAAATGTTTGAAATAATTATTTCAATCACTTTACTTGATATGCATTTCTGTCAAGTAATTAATACAACTGTCACTAACCTTGTTCTTGTGCAAAGAGCTAAAACATTGGGTGGAAGTAGGAAACACTTGGATGAATAATCTTCTGAATATATTACAGGCTGGAATTATAGATTGAGAAATATTTGAAAAATCTCATGAGGCTTTCACTGAGTTCTGCCAGGAGCTGCTTCTGGCTATGACAAGGTGGAAAAAAAGGCATGAATTAAATGAAATATTCATTCCTCAAAACCAAAATTTTATGCTTTAGGTAAAAAGTAGACGTCAGTGTATGCTTTTCAAAGGATAGGTATCTCAATAAGGAAACCACTGTGGCGAAAAGAAGGCCAAATTAAGAAATCCCCTTTCCCTCTGCCCAAATCTTAAGCATTTGCCAGTGTAAATTGGAAGAAAAATCTATTCATGACTGTTATTCTTAGCTGATGAGTTAGATGCCATAGCTGGATAAAACAGTCTATTAGGTGAACCCACAACAACACATCAACACCCAAAGCTCAGATTCATTTCCATTCTCTGATAATCTGATGATGAAAAATTACTTGACAGTCCCAGGAAGTCATTTGATGCATTACAGGAAGAAAGGTCATCTTAATCCCTACTGTAATACTAGAATGACCATTATTAAATTAAACACTTAACTACATACAAAATTAGAAATAAATGGAAAACTGTTTTCAGAATTTCATCTCTAGAGAAAACTGTTGTGTGTCCTTTGTTCTTAAATTTTATTGTATAATGCCTATGAGCAGCAACTAGATATAATGCATATTGTGGTACTATAAAACGTAGTATGAAGACTTTGGAATTTTGCCTTATACAATAGGTTTTTTATTTATTTATTTATTTATTTTGCAAAGAGTTTGGATTTTTGTCTTGTATTATACACATTTGCTCCCATGTCCTAATGTGGATTCCCATTATATTTTCAGGTGCTCTGAAGATACAGAGCATATAGTGAGATCAGACCCCTCAGAAAAGGCATTGATGATTTCAATTTGTTTTCCCCTTACAACATGAAACTCATGAAACATGAGTTTTAATGATTAGAATTGTAGTTTTCATTTCTGATTGAATAGAAAGAAACATACCTATGCTATCCGAGGAACAGGATGATCACCAGACTGAGTCTCAGTCACTGTCAGATTCTTTTTCCTCTTCTTCCATGTGGAAGAGCACAGTAGCTCTTTTGCAGGTAATTACTTTCAGCTTTGCCTTTTGGTTTTCTGGGAGGTAAGGCCAAAGCCATCTAACAAATTGGAAAGTGGACTGGTAGCCAAGAGCTTATTCATTGCTAGGGGCAGTCAGAATAAATGAGTGTCTGGGCACCTGCAATGCTCTACTTTGTCCTGTAAGTTCTTAGGCTCCCAGTTGTACTCTGTATTAAATCTGCTGATAGCTATTTTAATTTGTGGATAAAAAAAAAACTTTTTTTGTTGTATCGTGAGAATATACCTGAAATATTGTATGTTTGAAGATGACTGTTTAATCAAAGGTGGGTATTTGGAGTGTTCTGTTCGTTCTTTCTGTGAAGTGAAATGTCTGAAGAACACTTTCAGTCTGATGGTATTATAATTATTTTCATGGCATATAGTGTCAGTGAAAACCCATTGTACAATTTGAAAAATAGTAATTATTCATTTTCTTTTGAATTTCAGGGAACATATGCTATCATATTCATTTTTACACAGCAGAATTGAATTATTAAAATACAGAACATTTTTATAATGGGAAGATAGAGTTATTTGTATTAATTAGATTGTCAACTTTTCAGTGGCAGTTGTCTGACAGAAATCCTAATCTGTGTTTAAACAGAAGTGTATGAACTTCAAATCACATTAAGCTCAATGTTAAAATATCCCTTGATTGATCATTGTAAGACAGTGCTGATCAAGGTCTTTGGGAAGGTACTTACACTGCTCATTTTATTCTTTTGTCAATCAGGTCGTACAGGTAGTCACACTAACATTAGATCTGTTGAAGTAAAAGGAGCTTAACACTTTAAATGTAGGTTTCAGGCTCATGAACTCATAGTGCAGACTAGTAGCAAACTAAACTGAAAAGGAAAGAAAATGTATTGGCTCTTTTCTGTAAACTGCATCTGCACTATCAAACCTCATAACTTTTATTCCTCACTAATGCAAATTTTCTGGTCGTAGAAGGAGTGAAAAATCAGTAGATTAGTATTTTTATTTTTATTAGTAGAGACAAGGTCTTAGCCCTTGGCACAAATTATCAATTTCACCACCTGTGATATTGTTTTGTTGGAAGTATGTTTGTTGCAATAACAGAATTAGTGCCATAAAGAGAGAATATTTTGCATTCATGAATTAAGTCTCTGCTGTCAAATTCTAAGAAAAATAAATGTGGGAAGAGGAAAGCAGAAAAATGTACTCTTTCCTTTTCTTATTACT
The DNA here is from genome assembly GCA_013399175.1 of Odontophorus gujanensis. Lineage (NCBI taxonomy): Eukaryota > Metazoa > Chordata > Aves > Galliformes > Odontophoridae > Odontophorus > Odontophorus gujanensis. Next base: position 955,114 of record VXAB01009747.1, on the reverse strand, counting down.
TGCTGAGAATAGTCTTACAGAGGAAACGAGGACAAGTTCATGGATACCCCACAAGTTTTCTAATGTGTCAAATTCTTAGTTGTCATGTTAGGGTACCAATGCACATGATCAATTTATTCCTCACTTTTGTCTTGGTTTTTTACATCTTTGACACTGAGAAATGTTATGATGCAGACACTTCCAGGCATCATCATCATCAAGAACAAAGCGACCTCAAACCTTACCAGACTTGTTAGAATCTTTGCCTAAGGTAATGCTCACACAGTGAAATCTCTTGAAGATGGTGGCCACGTGAGTTTCTGTTACAGGTGTCCTCTAATGAAATCTCCAGCTTAAATTGCTACACTTCCCCAAGCTATTGTTCTAGGTAATACTTGTATCTGAGTTGGCAAGACTGTCTACCTCAGAAGTTAGACAGTGCTTCCAAGCATGTACATAGTATCCATGTATTGGCCAACGTCCCACAGGAGCTGCTTGCAGGAGTCTCAGGGACTGTCTGTAGGTCCCCCAGTGAGAGCTTCTGAAGCAATGAGCAGCCCTTCTGTGAAGGTGGAGAGAGACTCAATCAGTTTAAATGTTTAAAGATTTAAGTGAAAGGCACTGTAAAATAGATCTGTTCAACTGAGACCTGGGATTTTTAAATCTAAATTCCTAAGTTTCCTGTTTGTTTTTCGTCATATTCAGCTTTCTTGTTTTGCTGTTGATAGCTTCCAAAGTGTGCAACATTAGTCTGCTTTTATGTGTATTTTGTACAAAGCTTTTTCTGTATTGTTTAACACTTAGAACTAGGTAATATATGACTTTAAGAAGTACCACAACTGATGTTTACTTATTTAAACTTGTCAGTTGTTCTTGCATTATTAATAGATGCTGGCAAGCAATTTTTTTTATTGTTTTTTAAATATATTTCAGTGGAGTTAAAATTAGTTAGAAATTTGGAACCAGTAGTCAGGCATTTTTATCCTAAAACTCTTATTCTTGAGAACTTTTGTAAATGAAAGTTCTGAAGTGCTGAGTATAGGCAACATTTTATCATATATAAATGGTTATAAGTATAAAATGATAGATTTTTGGTTCTTGAAAATCTAAAGAATGGTAGATATTCTCATGATGATGTACTTACCTTCAAATTGTGTGTTGCCTCTTGCTGTTTTGAGTAGGACTGTGGCTATAGCCTCCCTACATTTAAATTTACAGTTTGTAACAGGGCAGATGTTTCACTTTAGTCTCATTGCAGCACTGTATATATGCTGCCCTTAAAAAAGATGGCAGCTAGTGTACTCCTGTTCCTGTAAGGCAGCACAAAGTAATTTGCCACTCATTGAAGAATGGGAGATGATGACCTCTTTAAAAATAATTCATTGTTTGCACCAAGATTTATTGTTTTCTTGCTTTAGGCAGAAGTATATATTCCATTTAATTGGAAATTAAAAATATCATAGACTTATGGAATGGTTTGAGTTGGAAAGGACCTTTAAGATTCATTTAAGCATCAGAAAGTATCATTAGTGTTTCAAAAGAAATTATAAGTTGATTCAATCCAGCATTTACTTTTCTTCTAGACAGGAAGTTTGTCATCTCCATTCTTTAAAAAAACAAGTTCTTCTTAAAGTATGGGGTTTTTGAGTGTGATGTTATCTAAAGGGAAACAGAATGGAAGTTTTCCTGGATCCAATAGAAATATTTATGGCTACATCATGTCTCATCACTTTCTTAACTGTAAACAGCAAACACTTTCATACAGAAAATAGGTTGCGTTTTTGCCTTTAAGAAATTGTGTTGGTAACATAAAGAAGCTTCTGTGGTTTTTCATGATAACTGATCATCTTGCTACAAGAAGTCTACTATATCAGAAAAAAAAGAAAAAAAATCATTCTTATCTCCATGGAAAATGTTATTTCCTGAAAAAACATCAGTTTAGAGAAGTATTAAATACCTGTTCTCGTTGAAAGTGATGTTAAATACACATGCCTTGGGCTAATCTACTGGCTGTCTTAGTGGTAGCAATAGTAATAGTGGTTTTATTGAAGGTATTAAAGCTTCTGAAATGACTAAGTTATGTAGTATGTTATTCCTGTACAGATATTTCTGATGTCTGTAGCTGCCAATTTAGATTTTTTTTCTCAGAATATACAATAGTGTCTGCAGGATGATTGTGATAAAAAGTTGAAGCACCACGACTGGACAAATCTCATGCTTCTCTAAGGACTTAGCTTTAAATCTGTCTGACCTATTGCTAGTTTCATTTTCTGAATGTTATGCTGTTCCCATGAAAGGTCCTCAGTGCATGCATTGGCATCTGAATGTATGTAATTTTATATAGGAAGCAGTCTGCAGCACGTACCAATCATAAGTAAACACTAAATTGATCAATTTTCAAATAACACATTAAAACAAAAGGACTTAAATGGAAATCAGAAATGAATCTTAAACAAAGGGAACGCATGTATAATTTCGGTTGTATTATTTACCTTAGAATATCTGGAAACAAAATAACCTTTGTGTAAGCTTTTCTGTTTCCTGAGTGAGAACATCAGAACTAAATGTTGCTGTCATTGAATGCACTCAGCTCTGTGTTACAGTCCAGAGCCATAGTAGGTACAGTTGCTGATAGTGGGAAAAATACAGGATTCTAAACAGTTTGGATTGTTCTTCTGAACTAGAGCATCTTGTGAGTTTTGGGGGGCTAAATAAGAAAAAAAGAACAACAAAAAACTCCAGGAAAATTCAGGTATATATCCTGCTATTGACAGTGCTGCTGTGCTGACCAATACAAAAAATATTGCATTTGATCTAAAGCTGTTTCCTGTAAGATAATGCAATAAAGAACTGGCGCATATCTTTTCTGTATATGGAGAAGCGAGTGACACTTTTTCTCCCAGCATCTCAGGAACAGAAGAACTGTTGTGAAGGAGATATATTATTATCAAGTGTATTTCATGAAGGAAGGAAATGCCCATTTTCTGTCCTCCTGTATTCTTGCTACCTGCTATTGCCATAATTTGTTCCCACTCAGGAGAAAACTAATAGCGTTTTTGGGCTGCTTTGTGCAAACCAGTAGCAGTAAGCAATAATTTCTGTCATTTTCCTGGAGACTCAATGGCTTGAATACTGTTAAGAGTACTGCTTTCATTTTTTTGTTTTTCCCTAAACCTGTTGTCCAAATTTGTGGATACTTAACCCTGTGTGGATTCTTTGTACAGCTGTGAAGAAAAAAGGATATTGCACCCACTTATTTTATGGATGGGTCAAGCATCCCCAGCACTCCTTCTCTTTGTTGCCAACCCAGATTTCCACAGCTGTCCATGAGAGGGCCATAGGATACCAATGAAAGTGGACACTTTTAGCTGGGCCCATCTGCATCTCGTTAGTTGTGTTACGGTTTACACATACAGAGCACAGAATGTGTCTTATTTAACAGGACTGGGGTTGTTAGTTAAAATGTTAGTGTTCTTTATGCATCTATCTGAATTACATATCTGTGGAGTGGAGAACATACAGTATTTCATTGAAGTTCTGACTTAAAAGCTTTATAGCAATTGTAGAATAATGTTGGAATGACAACTTGATAATGGTTTTCACGTTAATTTATCAATGTAACAACTTTTGAAACACCTTTAGAAAAAAAACCCACAACACTTCAATTTGAAACTAATGTTTATTTTATTAATAGACTGCATAATGATTATGTAGGAACTCGGTTGTAATTTATGTCTATTTAAATGTATGCTGTTGCTTGTAGTTTTAGTATGCTGGTATCGTCAATGTAGATGTAGTCTGAAAACTGTTTTGAAAGTGGAATGAAATCTATTCTAAGAAAAATATCTGAGATTGAAAATCAATAAAATATAGGACCAGTACCTTTAAGGACAACTAAGTACGCTATATGCAATAATTAAATTGTATTTGTTTTCAGTTACTTCCCAAGAGTTATGGTTCACTCCTGTGGGTTCTCAGCTATGTTTCTCAAAGGCAAAAATATCATTCACACATTAAGCACTGGAAGTAATACAATTGCCATCTGTGTTTTGGTATTTGTGACACGAAGGATTTCAATAGAAATATAGAAATTTCAGAGCATAAATGGAGGTTGTGATTGATAAATTTTTCTCTTTGCATCTCCTGTTAATTTGTTTTTCATTTCTTAATTTTACAGATGTATTGGGTTAATAATTTGGAATCTCATGTATTTTATTAGACAAATTTTGCTGAGGAGGCATCAATCTTTAAATTGCATAAAACTTTTTCTCTGCAGATATATAAAAAGAAAATTATATGTTTTATATTCCCTTAAGATTTTAATGGAACCAAAATCCTTCAAGAATTGTTATAAAACTAGATAGTGTTTTTAGTTCCAATGTATGCCATTTGGTCTGTAAGTGAGTAATTTTATATTTAAATAACATATACCTACGTGTTGTTGTTTGTTGCTTTTTTTTCCCTTAGTAACTCCGTATTTGCAAAGGCTGTTGTGCTCCATGAATTTATCTTTGAGTTGTAAAACTTTTTTTTTCACGTTTGGCCTTTTTCTGCATTTGGCAGGACAATATAATATGAACATGCTTTGTTGAAATAGTTGTTTTTGCGGAACGTAGGTCTTCAGGTGGAAGAGATGTACATAGAAACATATGGGATAAACAGTTAAATGTCATCTTCATAGAAATAGAAGCCAGAAGCTAGTGACTTTTGAAGATTGTTTCCTGAGTATTGCTAGAAGTCCAGAAATGATCAAAGATAGTTATCTAGGGTGGACTAGTTATATGTATGGCTCACCCTGCTTATGACCATTTTGTCCATTTGATTTCCTACCTTTGTGTTTCCATCTCTTGTTGCCTATTGATAATAAATAAACTAAGACTTGTTTTGGGGAGTCTTAAGTTAATATTTTATTAAACATGTGTATTATGTAGACAGGCAATAACAAAAATTTAGGTAGTGAACCTCAAAAAAGCGGTTAGAGTTGGCAGCAGAAAAACTTGCAGGAGCTTAGAATATGAAATATTGATATATATGCTAAAATAGGCTCTATGATTTCTAAACTAAATCTGCAAAAAAAGTTTATAGAGTTGAGGTGATTATCTTTATTTTATTTATTTTTTTTTTGGACATCTAAAACTATGCATTCAAAACTTGGGTAAATTAAGTGATGACAAATTCAAGGAGGAGTGAGAAACAGAAATTGTGGCTCCTAGGGTATTTACAGAATCACAGAATTGTAGGGATTGGAAGGGACCTCTGGAGATCAGCTAATCCAATCCCATTCTGAAGCAAGTTCCCTACAGTAGGTCACACAGGAAAATCAGGTGGGTCTTGAATATCTCCAGAAAAGGAGGCTCCACCACCTCTCTGGACAGCCTGTGCTAGTACTCTGTCACCTTCAAAGTGAAGAAGTTTTTTCTTATGCTGACATAGACCTTCCTATGTTCCAGTTTGTGCCTATTGCCCCTTGTCCTGTTGCTGGCCCTGTACTCTTTACACTTTCGTTTTAGATATTTATTTAAGGGTAGCAAAACTGTTCACATTTAAGAGGTAAAAAAATGGAGCAAAACATTGATTTTCTAATACTGTAATGACAGAGGCTATGAACAGAGAAAAGAGGTGAGGTGGTTTCACAAAATTGTAAGTCATTGCTGGACTACTGGGAATATAGTCTGCCCCTTTGCAGGTAGCATCGGGCCAGTCAGAAACTCTGAAGCCATTGCACTGTCAGCCCGCTGTATTGCAGTCCTCACTCCTGCATTTTTTGCAGTCAAGATTTAAAGGTCTCCAGGGATCAGAGCTTTCAGTGTTTCCATAGGGGGGAGTATTATGAATAGACATGGCTTTCAAGGAAAATTTTCCTTGTATTTATCTTAAGTTTTCTCTGTCTTTTTAATTCCATTAGTTCCATCTCCTATCTCCTCTTGTAATGTACTGTGTTAGCAAGTCTTCTTTCTGCTTGATGTTCAGATCAGAGTAATAGACCGACTGAATAGCCAGAGTTGGAAGGAACCCACAAGCATCACTGAGTCCAGCTCCTGGCTCCATGCAATTTATGTTCATAGAAATAATCATTTACTTGTTCTTCTTTGTTTCTCTTAGTCTTCTGCCATTTATAGCTTTTATCACATTTTTCTTGCTCTTCACTAAACTTCTACCAGTTTCTCCTTTTACAAATGTGTTTGGACAAAAAGTATAGTCAGGACAAGTGAAAGTTGGAGAATATATATCACTGATTGAAAGCTAAAGTCATGAGATAGGTTTCTATTATTATCCTATAGTGGACATTTTGACATACTAGTAGTAAACATTTTTTCTGTTGCCCTGAAGTTATTTTGTATCTCCTCAAACTGAGTATGTATTGGATAGAGACAGGTTACTTCCCAGTTCACAGCACAAATGTTATCAGAAGTCTGGTAGTGCTAACGAAGTATCTTAAATGTCTGTAGAACAAAGATGTTGTGCCAGAACTGCTTTCAGCAATAGACAGTGGCAAATGTCTGCAAAAATGTTACAGAGATGACATATGTGATTAAAGTTCTCCAAAACTATCAACATATCGATTCACGTTGTATGACCATTGCCATAATGCCTAACTATTATAATTAAAATTGCTAGATTATCACCCAAAATATTACTTAAATGTACAAATCCTTATTTTAGAACTATTGTGTTTATTTTCTCTCTCCCTCAAAAACAAACAAACAAACAAAGAAAAAAAAAGTAGGTAATTATTTGGAAATTATAAATTAAGCTAATATTTCAAATTCCAAAATACTAGGTCACAGATAATTTAAATTGTCTGTATTATTGCTCTAAGAAATAACTGGCTTGATGATATTTTTCTCAAAAGTATTTAAATACATCAAAAATACTGCTCAAGAAAAAGAGGTCTCAGTTGTATCTCAGTAGATTACTCATCTTAATATTATGATCGACTTGCAAGTTGAAATATTTCTTAGGTTCCCTACCTTGATCTGGTGGTAGGTATAAATAGCTGTGTCATTTAAACTATTCTATGTTTTTTAGGTTCACATGATATTGAGTTGCTTACATGTCTTTCGAAGACAGAAATTACATAAGAAATGTTCAGTTGGACATATCATGAATGAAAAAAAAAAAGGAGCATATGTTTATACAAAGTCTGTGTATCTCTGGGACTATTTATTGATTGGCTGTCCTTACTGAAGATAGTAATAGGTGAAGACCCCAGATGTGTTTTACCAAATTATGAGGATTTATTAAGAACAGAGGGTTGTAATACAGTGAAAGAATGCATATCAGAGCTCAATATGTACATAGCATATGATACTTGTACATCAGAATTTTCCAAATTTAAGTATCTGCAGCCAGAAAATAAATCCTCAGGAAACTTCAAATAAATATTTTTTTCAAATATTCTTTCTTGTCTGCAATTGTAAAGGCAAATAATATGTGAGTGTGATATTAGGATATTTTGAGAATACATTCTTTTCTTTTTTGAGAGCAGAGAACAGTTAAATTTCATTTTTTAAAAAAGGAAGTCTCAATACGTTAAGACACCAGTGTAGGTCAGGAGATGCTGCTTTTTTCCCATCATGATTCTGGAGCTTTCATAGAATCACCAATGTTGGAAAAGACCTCCAAGATCATCTAGTCCAACCATCTACCTACCACCAATATTTCCACACTAAATGGTGTTCTTTAGTAACATAACTAAATATTTCTTGAACACCTTCAGGGACAGTGACTCTACCACCTCCTTGGGCAGCCCATTCCATTGCTTGACCATCCTTTGAGAGAAAAAATTTTTCCTAATGTCCAACCAGAGTCTCCCCTGGCTCAACCTGAGGCTCTCTAGTTATATGGGAGGAGAGGCTGACCTCCTTGCCACAGCCTCCTTTCCAGTAGTTCTAGAGAGCTATAAGATCTTCCTTTATCATTCTCTTCTCCAGACTAAACAAACCCAGTTCCCTCAGCCACTCCTCATATGACTTGTTCTCCAGACTCTTGAGCAGCTTCATTGCCCTTCTCTGGACATGCTCTAGGGCCCTCAATGTCTTTCTTGTAGTAAGGGGCCTTAAAGTGAACACTAGTACTCGAGGGAACACTATTTCTGATTAAAGCCAGGATGCACTGGCCTTCTTGGCTACCTGATACTGTTATCCAGTGAATCAATAGATTTCCTAAAACTCAGGACTCAGCTTCATTTTGTAAAGGGAAGTCTACTTTGCCTCCATGTAGTCACCAGGAGACAACACTCATGTAACTTAATACTTGTCCTTATTTACAGTCTGTAGCTTCAATAAAATGGTGTGATTCTTGCCTCACTTTTGTGCTAAATAAGAACAGTTGATATTTATATGTAGGTGCATGGTGACTGTAAGAAATAAGTGCAGAGAACTTCGTAAGGTAATTTTGTTTGTTGCAGCTTGTAAACTGTGTTATATATCCTTACTGTTAGGGATGACATTAATGCGTTATTTTAAAAGCTGCTGCCAGGCCATTGCCCATGCATTTTCCATAATGTATATGTGCTCATCTATGATATTTAGACTGCTTCATAGCTGCAAACGTGTCTGGAAAAATGGCTTTGATTAATTGACTTCCCTTTTCTTCTCCTTTCCTCTCCTCAGATGTAAGAGCTCAGTTCATTATCAGGGGAGATCAGAGGAGAGGAACAGTGTACCTAGGTCACACGCTGTTAGAGTTACAATTTTCCAAATACCCTAAGAGTAGGGAATGGAAAATATCCAGGATGGGAGAGGTCTTCTGTTTGAAGGCCCTTCTACATTACTATTGTTTGGTCTGATTTTGCCTTCAGCTGTTCAGATTTGTATGTGTATGTATAAATGTAGATAGATTTACAAATATAGGTAATGCTCGTTATATTGTCAACTCTGCCTTTTTTATGTGTTATATTTTCAATCAGGTGAGCATGAAGAACCATGAGCACTGATGCACTCACTGAGGACAGTTCTTTTAAGTGTTCCTTATTCATTTATTCCTTTTTGTTAGGAAATCACCACTCATAAGAACTTACATACATGCATGCAGTTTAAAAGCCAAAACTCACACTTCAGTGCATCAGCTGACAGTCCTTTGCTTCTGTGGGTATTTATACTTACACATCAAAAGGAGTGAACTATTTATGTGCTGATAAGAGTTTAATCCTGCTAAACTTCATGTATGTTCATAGTATTTGTGGCATGCATAATTTATCCATAAAATCAAAATTTTGTACAAGTAGAATATTGCTATTCAGAACCCAAAGTTTGGCTCCTTCTTTATTCATCATATTTTACTTCTTCAGTTAATGTTATTACTGGTTAATAGGTGCACCTGAAAATCAAGCTGTATTGTAGTATCTGATGCGTTATGTTAAATGAATCTTTTATAGGACAGCAAGTCTCTTTTCTTTCTTAATGAAAAAGAATACCTCATCTTTTCCAATTTTCCTATCAAACACATCCACATCATCTTGAGACACTGCCACATCCAGCTGCATCTATACTCAGCTTCAATTATATGAAATTAGACAACCTACTCTCAGGTCCTTTAGGTTCCCTTTTGCTGTGTGAGGCACACACGTAGTACATTTCCTGTGAAGTGCATGATTACAAACTATTCAGTACAAGCCTGTTTTAAGTAAACAGTAAATTAAATATTCTCAGTGCTTGTTCAGACAGGCTCTTACAAAGGAAAAAGAACTTCTAGGTTTGGGTTCATAAAACTCTAGTTTTAAGAACAGGCCAGTCAAATTTCAGGCATCATTTTTCCTTTTTAAATTCTTGACTCACCAGTTGTTCAATGGCGGGTTAAAAACATTATTTTCAGATGCTCATACAAGGAAAACTGGGATAGACAAAATGCTGAAGGTAGCAAAATTCTTGCTTATTACTCAATTTAACTGGAAAATTCTCAAGAATATTCTGTCACTAACTGTCAGGTAGACTGCTGCTTTAAAGACTAAGGGTTTACTTGAGCAATGTTCCTCTTTCAACCATGACAAATACAGTGAAACAACATCATTTTGTTACAGTTCTGGCTATATTATTTTCTGTTATGCCAATCAACCTGACTACTGGAGTTAGGAAAGAAAAGAAATTGTCACTTTCCTAAGAAATGAGGACTTTTGAGTATTTTGTGGTATCTTCAGTACCAGAATTCTTGGTAGTACTTGGAGAAATATAAATAAGCTTTATAGAATCCAGAAGCTACAAATCTGCACTTACAAAGTCTACTTTAATCACTGCCAGTTAATTCATTCCAAAGAAAAAGCAAAAATCTTTTCTTCCAAGGAGTCAAACATTGTTTTCATTCATTCTGTAGGCATTTCAAAGAGAACAAGGGTTGCATGTGTGTGTTAAGGGCTGCGTGATTGATGATTAAATATAGCAAGAACTTCTTTCTGTATTGTATTTTTTTTCTCTTTCTTACATGCAAGTGTGAGTGAGAAATTCTGCCAGCTAATTCACAAATTACTCCAACTGAATTATCAGTGGTGTACAAAGTGTCATAACAGAGTAGATCGTGTTTTCAGTTCATCTCTGTATTAGCAGCTTTCAATAGAATAAAAAAGACACAAGATTGAACAACTAATAAAAATATTAGAGCAAAAAAGGATGAAAAATGCTTGCTTTACAAATTGAGAATGCAGAGAACTAAAGCAATGTGATTTGTTCTTTGAAAATGGGTTTGTGAACTAACTCTGAAACAATAGACTTGTATGAGTGCACATAAGGCCAATATGTTCAATGCTGTAATTTTTTTTATAGTTTCATAAATAGTTCTATCATCATCATTTCAAATAAATCTGAAAAAATTCAAAGCTCATATGTGGTAGCATAAATTTAGTGTATTTTATAGAACACTGTTACTCCACATATAGCCTACAGGTTGTGACTTTTCATAAAAGCTAATGAATTTCTAGATTTGTCAGCTGTTTCGGCACAGATGCACTTTACTGATCTAATGGAAGCATTTTGAGGCCAGATCCAAAATATCAATAGCTTTTAGGATCGCAGATTAGTTGGACAACTGGGTAAACGAGGACGTGGCTTTTGTTAAAAGGCAGCAAGTAGTTTTGTATGTGCGTTTTATGAGCGTTTGATGCTGAGATTTTTCCCTTCTTTTTTCTTTTTTTTTCTTTTTTTTCCAGAGTTTTAAGTTGAATGTTGATAGCCACTGTGCTTTAAAAGAAGCAGTGGTAGAGGAAGGACGTCAACTTCTTGAGCTTATTGTATCTCACAAATCAGGTAAATCCTTCTGAAATATTGCAAGTCTTTATATCTCCAGACTATTAAAGAATGAAGAAGCATTGCTGTAAATTACTGCATATATTCACTTCCTTATGTATTATTAATATTTGCATTATCAGATTGACCTTCAAGATTTATAAATGTTTCATATACTGCATACAATGCAGTGATACTTATAAAATGAAATACTGCCTGCAAATAGTCTGCTCATTTTATTTGGGTCTTGATGCTCAGTTGAGTTTCAATTGAAATCACATCAGTGAAAACTTTACACTGACACATTCTTTGATGTAGGTGCTATGAAAATAACATTAAGATAATGAATTAGGATTTCAAATATATGCATATATGTTTTTACATACCCTGAATGGGTAATTGCATTGTTAAAACTTTATTTTGTCTCTTAAACTAATTCTTACATAATTTTAATATATTTATGAGGAATAGATTAAAATTAAAAATGCCTTTTTCCTTTGGCTAGGCTTGTCTTTTTTCTGTAGAGGCCTTAAATTAAGGGGAGGGGGAAAGTGACGCTGATATCCCTTTCTCTTTCCCCACCACTCCCTTTATTTTCAGATGTGTGCATGACTTGTATGACAGTAGGATTTTAATCAGCATATATTGCTATGTAATGCCATCTTCATTTTGCATGCTTTTCACCCAGGTAGAGGTTATTCCCCAATTCACAATTTTCTGATCATGTTATACGTTGTGCCTCTATTGTTTCACAGTGTCAGGCAGATCTCTGTAATGTGAGAGCTGTAGGAAGTCACTGACTTCTGTGCATAAACCAAACAGGTATAGAAGCTATAGCAGAGCAGGATACTCCATGTCATACTGTGCTTAGAAAGTGTTAATGTGAAAACTACTGAAAATATGAAAAGATGAAGGTAGGAAAAAATATATTTGGTAGATTATGATATGTTTAAAGATCAGATATTAAAGGGTGAGATTACCATAGCTTTTCCCACTGCAGTCAACGTTTATGTGGAATTTTCCTTTTCTTGAATTTTTTGGCATGAACATAATAAAAATATAAAATGATGGCTGAAACAATTTTTTGACCTCATAGCATTGTTTACAGTGTGAACAATAGTGATGCTCTTATACTCACTTCTGAGAAAATACACTAAGTTTTTGGTTTTGTTTATTTAAATATCCTGCTAATTCTTTGATTAAGGAATAGTAGCAGTTGAGTTTACAACTTACTTTTTTTCCCCTTCGTTTTGGAGAAGGACTGAAGGACATGCTGCAGATGATTGCAAGTCAATGGAAGGAGCTACAGAGGCAAATCAAACGGCAACACAGCTGGATTCTTAGGGCTCTGGATATCATCAAAGCAGAGATACTGGCTACTGATGTGTCTGCAGAGAATGAGGAAGGGACTGGGAGCCCTAAGGTAAGTGGCTTGAAGTTTGCCTTATTTCCTCTTATTTCCGTCTTCTTTTGAACTAGGCACCACTGAAGTTTTCTTTCCACCCTAAGGCTTTTCATTTCTACTGGGTAAACTTTTTTTTTCTATAAACAAAATGAAATACCTTACTCTGAAACAATAAAAAATCTTCGAACTTTCAAGTTTTCCTGGAAGACCTTTCTCATTGTGTGCAGAGGGGCATGAGGGGGAACATAAAACATTTAGTAAACAAAACATAAAGCATCTTTAACATGAATAATCAGAATGGTTTTAAATTGTTTTGTTGCAACTATAAATCACTATAATCAGTGCAATCACTCAGCTCTGACATCCATTAGCCGCTTGGTTACAGCAAATTAACAAAGAAGAGAGAAAGTGATTCATTATCTCATTCCTGTTAATGACTATCAGATGCATTGCTTAATTAGGGGATGGCCATTGTAGTGGGAAGAAGGTCATATACCTTTTCACAAATCTTTTTCTTCTAAGTCTTCCATAATAGTGCATGTGCTGAATACAACAAGTACTTTAAGAATAAAGTATTGACACCTATAACCATTTTGTGGATATTAATTATCAAAGAGGGCTATAGTACTTACCAGTTGCTGAACTTGAAACTTGTAAGAGCACTCTGAATACCAAGCATACTAATTCAAATTGCTGCAAGCAGTGTAAGGACACTGCACACAACACAAACTTATGGCATGTATTAATATCAGTAGAAAAAATGGTTGAGAGGTAGCACTGGAAGGTGTTGTTTTATCCATTGCATCCTAAGCAACAAATAATACAGCAGGGAGTCTTGTACTCTAACATTTTGGCATGCTGCAGGCTGAAATCAAGATACCTGTTTCTAGAAATTGCAGGTGCTTGTGCTGAGTAGATTTGATTCTGATACCAGACAGCTCTTTGTGTTGATATTCACTGCTTTCTCGAGACCTGCTTGTGCGATGGTTTTTGGCTAAGATATCACTGAATGTTATGATTTTCTTATCATAATACAGGTAAAAACTATAGGTGGGAAATGCTATTTGAACTAATATGCCAAGTAACTTGTGTGGTTCAAAATGATTCAGTGTCTCATAGGTTTTTAGTTTAGGAATTAGATGGTGGAGCAATTCTTGGTTTCTCAGTTAGGTCTTTTAAAGTAAACAACCCAGCTTAAAGTTGGCTTTACACCCCCTGGTAATATATCTCTGTTCCTCTGAACAGGTTGACTCTTCTGTGGGCAAACGCCTAATTAGTCAATCAAAATCATTACATAAAAAGTGTTCTAAAATCCATCTTGATTTTGCTGTGAAAATTATGGAAATCTGAACATAGAATGATTGCATTCAGATATGCTTAAAAACAAAAAAATGAATGTATAGTTTCTGTTTCAGTGTTTTCTTATGTGGGCAGTTAGCAACTCCTTGCCTAACCCTTCTTATCATAGAGATAGGATCCTGAAGCAATACTTTTGTGCCTACAACTGCATAAATAAAAGCTCAAGTGACTGAAATGATCAACTGAAAAGAATTTTGAGGTTATTTCATTAATTAATTCATATTCCTACATGGTTCTTGTAGGTATGGACAGTAGTACTGTCAAAGCCATCTACTTATTCACGCTGAAAGATTAACTAAAATTAAAATACATTTGGTATTACAACTGTAGATTTCAGTTTGCATTTATTTCAAAAGCCAAAAGAAACCTGAGAAGTATAATAGAAAATCTGAAGATTCCATCTGGAGGTTATTTTTCTTTTTTGACTTGTTTGAGAAACTACAGAAACAGTGTTGGCATTAGAAATCTGTGAAGAAATAGGAAAAGGAGGAATTTCAAAGACCCTAGGAAACCTTTCCCTTAGGAGTTTTTAAATGTTTTTTATAGCTCTATGACATCTTTTCTGCAAGGAATAGTTGAAAGGAGAGAGGGAGATTCTGCACTCCAGAAATACATCATCAACATTTGTATTGAAGAATTCAGATTTTGCTTATGAGATTATTTATTTTATTGTATGTATTTTTCGTAACAGCTTGTACTTTTAAATTCAGTGCAGTGATTTGTGTAGAAGACTTGAGGTTTTTTAATATTTCTGACACCTAAATTCTTCTAATGTACTGCATTCTTTGTATTAGCTCTTAAAAATGCAGTAAGATCTCTTTTTCTATGTATTTACCAAAATATTACTTCTTCATTTTTGTATATATATAAAAAATTACTACTGTATTCATCTTAAACTGGATTATGCTGGTTTTGAATTTTCTACTCCATTCAGAAATAGCTTTAAAAATAAATCTCAGAATTGCCACTATGCATTTTACAAAATACTTGATCTATCATTATTAGAGATTTCTCATATAATGCATGTCATCCTTTTAGACGGTCAGTTATTTAGCAATAAGGGGTTTATTCTGAAAGTAATAGTAAGTAATATTCCAAAATATCTGAAAATGAAGAGGAATATTTATATCCATGTGTATATCTACTTTTTTTTCCACATTCTCTTGAGGTCTCAGACCTCTTGTCTTATAAGTGACATCTTAATAATGTCATCAGTACCTCTCTATCAAGAAAGGCCTATGGGAACTTTATTGCTCTCAGTAAACAGTGGTATTGAAAAATAACACAATGTACTTCATTACCATGAGCCAATGAGTGTTACTGCCTGAATATGATGCCGGCCTATTTTACTTCTGGTTTAGTGGAAAAGTTCATTGCTTACTAAATGTATGTAGTCTATACTTGTGAACATATTTCTTTCCAGAATAAGTACTGTATTTCTGAAAAATATTTGTACTTCTCTATTCTAGCCTCAGAGAAATAACTACGAGACTGTGCTTAGTGCTTAGAACAATGAAATCTGACTTAGTTGTCACATGTCTGTCAACTGTTGATGATAGAAGCATTATAAGAAGGATTATAAGAGGTAAAACAAAAAACAAAAACTTTTTGATAAAGTAAACCTGAAATTGTAGAATTAGTGGAGAGATCTACTCAAGTGTTTGAATTGTTTAAACAAGCCTCAGTCTAAATGGAAAAAGAAAACCAGTGTAATTTCCCCTTGATATGTAATTAAACATCCCACATTTCCAGCATCATCTCCCACTCAGTTGTGCATAATCTTACAGTTCCTACAGCCATTCTAAACAAAGTCTTCCATATACAGAAAAGTGATTTGCATAAAAAGAAATGAAAACTCATTGAAGCTCTTTAATATCTAACCACATTTTATGATTCTGGGAACTGTCCTTGACAGTTTTATAGTGACACTGGTCTCAGAACTAGTGGGTGGAATAAACACTGTAGTCAAGAACAATTACATCTTGCTCAGCATTATAATATGAGACTAAATCTGCAAAACGGAGAACAAACAGGGAATGCTCAACTTTTCTTCATAGGAATCTTGCTCTAGCCCTCTGATCATCTTTGTGGCCCTTCTCTGGACTACATCCAACATCTCTAAATTGTTCTTATGCTGGGAGTCACAGGCCTGAATACAGTACTGTGGATGATGCCTCACAAGAGCAGAGTGGATGAGGACAATCACCTCTCTCTTTTCACTGGCCACTTCTCTTTTGATTTAACTCAGGTACAGTTTTCTTTCTGGACTGCAGGCACACAAGGCTAGCTCATGTCCAACTTTTTGTCCATCAGGACCTCTAAACCTTTTTCCACAGGGCTACTCTCAGTAAGCTCTTCTTTCAGTCTATATGCACATTTGGGATTGCCCTGACCCAAGTGCAGCACCTTGCTGAGGGTACACTTGATCCCACTGTCTATGTTATTGATAAACATTTTGAAGTGCGCCACTCCCAAGATAGACCTCTGGGGGACACCACTTGTGACCAGCCACAGAGAAGTTGTGAAAGAACCATCCATGGAAGCATATAAGACCAGGCCAGATGGGGCTCTGGATGGCCTGATATAGTGACTGACAGCCTTGCCCATCGCAGAGGGATTAGAACTAGATGAATTTTAAGTTCATTCCTATCTAACTCATTCTATGTTGCTCACAGTCCTTTCTTTACTACTACTAATTGTAACTTTTCATTTGATATAAAAAGAATGTACAAATTAAGTGTTTTGGCATCTTTGTGATTTGTGTAGAGAAATACCGTATTTATCATTACATTTCTTTTATTTCTCAGTATCTTGTATCAGTTCTAAATTTCTAAATATGCAGACGTCAGCATGATGCAGTTGGTTGCTCTCAAAGTAATATATAGTTGCCTGCTATATATTTCCATGGAAATACATTCTACAACAAAGAGAAAAATAACGCTATTTGATAGAGTGAATTCTCAGCTACAAAACACTGTTTTTCAGCATAACCATCACCATTAGCTGTCCATTTTCATCAACAGTGAACAAAGCCTGAATGCCACACTCATAAAAATTTGCGTCAGCAGAGGTGTCCCACTGTTTCACAGCCAATATGATGGTGTAGTTAAGAAAATGCCTACTCAGTCCATCCTTCATTGGCCTGAACAGATAGAAGTCAGAAAGTGCTGAATCCAATGAGTCTTGTAGGACAGTCAAGCCAAGCTTGCCAATTTCCTCCACAGTCTTCAAACTGGTATTGGGCCCGGTGTTATCATGTTGCAGTAGAAACCTTGTCTTCTTTTGCCTAAATCTCCAAGTTCAATCCTTGTGCTTAGTCAGCATAACAAAGTAGAGATCAAAGTTGATGGTTTATCTGAGTCTCGGGAAATCCAGAACTGTCACCCCTTTTCTATTCAAAGAGACAGTGCACATCACTGATGGGTACATCTTGAACTTTTTTTGGTGGTGAATTCATATGTCACTACTACGTGGACTGCTGTTTTTGCTCTTGCTCATGGTGGTGACACCATGCCACAGGTATGTGTAATCTAGGAAACTGTCACCTTCAGCCTCATAGTGTTCAGTAGGTCCTTACAAACTTGCCTACAGTGTTCTTTCTGTTTCTGTGTGAGCATCTGTGTGATCCAGCTGGTGCAAACTGCAATATTTCAATGTTTCCACCATAATTTCCAACACATTGAAGCCAATATGCAGCTCTGTACAGAGTTCCCTGAACACAGTCTGCTGATTCACTAGGATGTGTAGATTGAGATTTTCTTCATTTCATAGTATGACAGCTGTGCATAGCCATCTGGAACATGGCTTGTCTTTCATACTGCTGTCACCACCTCTCACTGTACTTGCATCCACTGTTTGGTCTCCATAAATTTTTTCAGCATGGAGGAATTCAGTTCCATACCTTTGCATAATACATACATCCTTGTCAGGCGCCATTTTGTCGAACTGACACTGCTGCCATCTGTCTCACAGCTACAAAATGTAATTGAATATTGGTGGGGTGATTCTACACACTGCCACACTGCCAACATCCACCTCTGACATCTTGGGCCAACATAATAAAACAAAAGGTATTGCTTTTAGAGCAGGCATTGTATTAAAGGCAACACACTGGTATGTTTTTTGATGCCTTCCGTTACTTAAAAACATGGAGAGTGTCAGCAGAAAGCAAGACTTCAGTATCTAGTGTTTTTACTTACATAACCACTTTGAAAATTGAGCTTTAAGTGTACTCTGTGTTGGAGTATTGCAGGTAGTATGGCTTTTATTTAGAAGTTGTTAGATGGCACATTCTCTTTCACTTAATTGCTCTTGGCAAAAGGGCAGGAATAGCATATGCCAGAGGGATTATTTTACTTAGATTGATGGAGTTTCTTAATTCAAGAGGACTTCTAAAACTTTACACTTGAAACTGAATTTATTTCTCTTGCAATCCCTCTTGCTCTCTTCCATGTTCACAAATTTAGAATCAGACGTGTGCATTAAATCCTGTATCTCATGTTGTGTAATAAAATGACAAGTAACTAACCATCACTTAATCAGTAACAATTTGAAAGACAATGAAATGAAAATCAGACTTCTATCTCCAATGTTGAACATATATATTGGAAGAGACTTTCATCTGGTGATACAGATACCATCCTGATCTATGTTTATCTCATGGTTTAATCAAGTATTTTCTTGGAATATCATTGTACAAGGAGAGTTGGTGCTGGTGCTTTAGTGGAAGGCATTTTCTCTAATGTACCCATAATAAGCCATATTCCCATCTAGATGAGAAAGTTCTCTGTCATTAATTGACCTTGCAGATCAGACATTAAGCCAAAATTCCAAACATCTTTATCCAGGCCTTCTTCTAGCTCACTGGTTACGATCTACCACCTAAATTTTTTGTGATATCAGCTGAGAGTGTATTTGTCTCTTCTGTTCAGAACAACTGCAGAGCTTTGGGTATAGTTTAATAGTCACTACTTTTTGCTGCTGAATATCAGTACATTTGTGGAACAGAGTTATTTATTGACAAAACCTGTGCCTTGCCAAGAGAACTCATCTCTTTTTGTCGTACTTTGAGGGGATATTTTCTTCAGACAACCGGAAGCTTTAAAAATCCCATGAAAAACTAGTCATGTAATCCCTGTACAGAATGTTTTCTATAGGTTTCTAACTCAGTACAATCTTAAACTGATACATTGCACGCAGAATAATATTCACTAAAACCTTCTCTTCATAATAAAAATGTTAAGATTCTTCTCCCATGTATTTTGTATATATCTAACCTCACATAAATTATACAGTAGAGCAAGTTCTTGCTTAGCTAAAATGCTTCAATTGGGCAGGTAATTTTAGGGTGAAGATTATAAGTTTCCAAGCTTGTAGAATTTGAGTTTTAAAGTCATTAAATCAAATCGTTTTTATAAAAAGCTCAGTTAAAGCTTCTCTGTATCACTAGTTAAATGAATATTTTGTTAGTTTTTCATGAAACTGTGTCCCTGAAATCTGAAGGTAAGCAAACCTGGCTCCCATTTTAGCTCAAGGATAGTTTATTGTATGACACTACTTCCTGGAATGTGACATAATTTTAATGATCTTTATCAATCCAGGTTTCTAAAATTGTTCCAGAGCTCTTCATATTTTTCTATTTAATCTAAAAGTAACCTCTCTGGTTTATTAAGCTCTATACCAAGTATAAAATGTAAGAAGTCAAACTGAATCCAAAAATTGGTACAGTATTGAATTCTGGTGCAAAATGTATTCACATTTTTAATCCAACACATTCTAATATTTATTGCAAAGGTAAAATAGGCTGTATAATAACTGAAAAGGTGAACAGGAACTGCAAAGTCTCTGTGGTCTCATGCTTGTGTATTTCTTAACAGTGGTGATTATAAATACTGTGTATTGATTACATTTTTGCAACCCTAGACTCTTCAACAGACCGTCACTTTTAATTGCAACGGTTATGCTGAAACTTTAGTAGTAAAGATATTACAAATTTTGAGTTTAAGAATAGGAGGTCAAGTTTCTATCAAAGCACAGATAAAGTTCAGTTTGAAAGATGCTTTAAATCTACATCGCTCCACTGAGAACAAGTGTAGACTGAGAACTTGATGAGAACAGATATTTAAACCGATATATGCCCAGGGGGCAAATTTTATCATAAATGCTATTTGAATCTTTGAACACTATTATCTGAAATTCTGAAAGTATATTAGACTATTGTAACTTCACATGTGGACGAACTCTGACAAGTTTTATTTAGCCAGAATTCCCAGTTGGGTTTGGCCTATATTTGAAAATGTAGAAACATGTGTGTATGTGTGCATGAATTCATATGAGCACATTTATCTTAAATCAGTTAAACTAAGTATTAACTACCCAATGGCATTTGATTTAGTTTTTTCCTGTGTCTGTTCTTTCTCTGTACAACTGTACTGATGCATTTTGTTCTGTTGTTTTTAATAGAATGTATTTTCAGTAGTGAGTATTGGAAGGCTTCTTTCATATCTGCCTACTTCACACGCTTCTCAGTTTTTTAGAAAAAGCTAATTTTAACAAATTCTTGGTAACATGCATGCATGAATACACAGGTTGATTTTACTGAGAAGTAGCCATCTCCCACTGTAAAACAAAAGTTTAGTGCCTCCTTTACCCATAAACGCAGGAGAACCTACAAAAAGTATTGCTTTTCTCCCTTTTTGTGAGTGATCTGAATCTTGACCATTCAAAGCCAAGTTCATATAGCCAAAGGAGGAATAAAGCCTTTTTAATTGACCTGTTTATTGAGTCTTAATTCAGAAAACGATGGAACATACTAGAAAGAACATCATAAATAAGCGAATTAAAGAAAGGAAACCTCGCTGACCTAAAATGTGAACAAGTTTGTGGTTGTAAATAGTAATAAATAGCAAGAATAGTAAGAGATAGCAATCACTAATGAAGCAAATTATTTGATATTTTGGATCTATTCAGTTATCTTTCATTATTTATTCCTGCTTCCTTGTCATCTGTTGCTCTTCAAACCAGTTCAGGATTTCCCCAGGATCACAAGCGAAGCACACAGATATGTATGGGGGCACTTTTTACTGTCTCACTTCTTCCTGGCCAGACGAAGATGGGAACTGCAGGCAGGATTGAATGCCAACTTTTTGTAGCTATAGTAACTGCTTGCAAACCAAAATGGTTCTGATATGCTCAAATAAACTTTGAATGTGTGTTCTACCTATATGCTGCTTACCAGTCACCACAATGATAAATATTTTAGACTGTGCTGGTAACAGAGCCTGAAGAACTATAAGTTTACAGGATTCCTTTACTTTCTCTGCAAGGCTATTCTGCTTGTCTGACTCTGGTAGTGTAGGCTTGAATGGGGTAGACTCAGCTTCCTTACTGTACTGTAATGCTTTCTCTTTTTAGTGCCAAATTGTTGCACGATATTTTATCTTTTAAAAAATTATGCTTATAAAGCTAATTTCCCTTTTTTTATACAGCCTCCTAGAAGCCCTGTACTTTATACATAAATGGCAACTTAATACAGATGCTATTGCCAGTTGTAATTATGAAAGATTGTTGCTTCTGTTAAAAGCATTCTATCTTTGTCATTTTATTAATATTATATTGCTGCTCTGAAAACAAAAATTATTTCTTTATGCAATTGAAGAGTGACTGGCATGGCACTCCTCTGATCTTTCAAAAGAAATTCTACTTTCATTGCATTTGTGCATTAAATTGAGTGTTCATATCTACATAATAAACTAACATCTTATAAATATTACTCTGCTTAATTATCAGTTCAATATTTGAGTTTTTGCTGTTATGGTTGATGTCTAGGTGTGATTAGATGTGTAATAGAGAACAAAAGGAACATTGATGTGAACAAAGATACTGTTAGATGAAGGTAAATTTTATCTTCCGCATATTTTTAATCTTTAAAAAATATTTTAATTACATTTATATTCAGTGTGCTTGGGTGGCTTTTTTTATTTTTTCAGTTCAGCTCCTATTTTTGTTATTCAGAACAGCTTCTAGCAATGATTTAATCTGCAGAATCTTTCAGTGCTAGTCTCAGCTGTATACATAAAACAGCTACTCTTCACTGGGGTGGTCACAAAAGGGAATTAAGGTAAAACTGTGTTTGAAAGAAAAATCTTCTTGGACATCCTGCATTTTAAGACTTGTTCTTAAATATCTTGTAGCAGAGTACACTTGACTACACTTAAACTTTAGATTGAGAACAGTGTTAGAGATTTTGCTGTTTTTTAAGCTGGACTATTAGAAGGCAACAGAATGTGTTATGTGATCTGATTTCTTTATATGTGTCTACAATATGGCAAAATAAATAACTGTTTCAGTAGAGCACTTAGTAAAAGCATATGCAAGTTTGTATGTCAGCTCTAGTAACTTGTGGGTAATCCTATCATTATATCAAGTTCTTAAGTATTTTGACAGGATTTTTACTTAAGCCTTCCCTATAATACCTCAGTTGAGCTTCACTTATTGATATTACAAAACTGAGTAGTGTACATGAATGTGGAAGATGCACTAGGGCCTGCATCACATTAGAAAGTTAGGCTTGTTTCTTAAACTCCTAGAATTAACTGCAGAAAAATAAATGGAGTAGTAGTGTACTTAGCCTTATCCCGTGGGCAACTGTAAACATTAATAACAGTTAACCTGTGATGGCTTTAAATGTAACAAGGGATTTCTGAGCAGGAGACAGGTGGTATACCATACTATTTTATAATCGCCCCATAGCATGCTTTATGAACCATCATCAGGCCTGAGTGAAAGAATAGCTCATCTGGGCATGTACACTTCATTTCTTCATCCTCTTTTTCTTCTTTACAGTCATGTTATAGAAAAAGGCTATGCATTTAGAACAGAAGGCAGAATTAATTCTTCAGTTTATGAAGCCTAAGATCATCACACGTATGGTTGATGCTGACAGGTCATATTGTCCCTTATGAGATGTAGAAAAATGGGGAAGAAGCAGAGAGAAAAATGCTGAGTATTAAGTGCTTGAGAGTTTTGTATCATATTCTGAAATGCTGTCTTAAAACTATAATATGTATCAGAAGTCTGGAATGGTGCATTTATGGTTGCTTACATTTGAGATCTGTCACTTAAGTTCAGTGGAGAGAGGCAAGAAAAAGTTGACTGAAGTCAGCTTGTCTTTTCTGTCCTTGCACTTGGTTTGGCAAATTCACCTTAATGGTAAGAGTTAATCTGTATAGGATATGCTTCCTACATTTGAAGTGCAAGAGTTCAGAGCATTGTGTAGTAACCAACTAGTATTAGAACTGAAATATGTAAAGGAAAATGCAAGGAAGTTTACTATTTTATAAACTTTGGATGTAATAAGATGAAACAGCCCCAAAAAAAGAAGTGGCACTATGTGCCCAGGCATTTTCTTGTACATTTCAAAATGAATGGATTAGTTTGCAACACTGTTTATTTTTGTTATCATCCTGTCAAAAACAATCAAATTTAAACTTTACTTCCATAGGTTTATACTCTAATGAAATGATTTTAAAGTATATTGTTTATCTGTTGGACAAGCCCAGTATTAAGGAAATAAATAGAATGTATTTAGGTTCATATTTTTCCTAGTTAATTCATTTGGAACTTGTTTCTTACAGGTGAAAGTAGCTATATTTATCTCATTGGAGCTACCTCTGGTGCATATTGCTAAAAAGACTTCTGTCTGTAGAATATGAACTAATTTAAATAAGTATAAAGCTGAAAATGAAAAATGTTGATTTCCAATTCAGTAAATCCTAGTAATATTATTGTAAGTTTGTTTTTAATTCTTGAAAAACATTAAAATTAACTTTTCTTCCATTTATGTAATGTGTATAACTAAACTTCCTTCCTACTGTGAGACAGTTTCATTTATTGTTATTTGTAAACAGCTTAGTAAAGATGCATAGTGGATTAGTCTAGAAACTCCTTGAACAGTTTCTTTTGAAATAACACTACATACGTTAAGCTCAATTACACATCCAAACAGCCACAGCACACTTTTGGTAATTTATTCATTGATTTAACATAGTACCCAGAAGAGTCATGCCTGCTGTCAATTTTGTAATATATTATGTTTTAAATATACTCATGCTCACCCATGCACGCCATTAAGGTGTGCATAAACCTGTGTT
Organism: Odontophorus gujanensis; assembly: GCA_013399175.1. Taxonomy (NCBI): domain Eukaryota; kingdom Metazoa; phylum Chordata; class Aves; order Galliformes; family Odontophoridae; genus Odontophorus; species Odontophorus gujanensis. The sequence goes on along the minus strand of VXAB01009747.1, from coordinate 931,004 downwards.
TTTCTCTCTTGACAGCTATAAATGTTTGTTATTATTACACAAAACATATGTTCATGTTGTTTTTGTCTAAATTATTCTATCTGGGGCTATAAAGTTTTAATGTTATTAGTTGCCCTTAGAATTTTAATGTTTCAGTGCTGTAACCTTCTTAGGATTTCTCCGCAATTAAATAGAAACTATTTCAGTAGAGCCTGGAAGAACAATATATTTTATACAAATAATAAAAAGATCCCTTCTTGCTCCATTTTCTTCCAGTGTAGTAAAGTGTTTACTTGACAGAGTTCTGTATACAGCAGTTTTACCTGTAGTGTTTTCCAGAACTGAACATAGCTTTATACTTTCCTGTAGTCTTGTTAAAAAAATAAAAAAATTAAAAAAAAAAAAAAATCCAGCATCAGAGATGTAAGCAGTGTGCTCTTAAGGTCCCCTGCCTGTTGTGCTCTGCTGTCCCCTTACTGCACAGCATGGATCCATTGCAGAGAAAACCTCAACCAACATGAGAGAGATAATACTGAAAGAAAAGCTGATTTTTTAGGCAGTGTCATGAGAGAGCAGGAAAATCATTTGACCAAATATCTTCTTTGTTGTCAACTAAATAATGACAGTGTTGACAATAGCAAAATGTATCACTGTCCCCCATTTCAATTTTTAAGGCAATATTTTAAAAGAAAGAGCAGATAGGAATATGGCCAAGATGTTAAAAGGTATTTACTGTTTTTAAATGAGTAAATGACTCACGGTAGTGCATTGTTTTCTATATACAGGTCTGAGACATTATATCATCCCCTTTCTGTTGTAAACTGTGCTATAATACTCTCTCACAGAGCACAAAATATCTGAATGCCAAGTAATTTTCAAATATTGGGCTTTTGTCTTATTTGTAAGTACAGAACACTGGTGTTTCTTCTAGATTCTTCACATTTTGTTCCTCAGTCTGACTATAGCTCCCTTTGTGTGTGGAACAGCACGAACAGTGAAGAGAACATTTGAACTAAACAAATTATAATATGCTTTCTCTCTTAAAGTGATTAGGCAAGAGTTATTTGGTGTTTCTTTTTTTGTTTGTTTTTAGGAAAAAATGTTTTGTCTGACTGAATTTGTGTAAAATGTGCTTATGATACTTAAATCTGAACATTAGATTAGGAAGGTGCTTCATGAATTAAAATACTATTATTAAAAACTTGAAATCAAAATAACCTGTCCAGCATCTTCAGGAAAGGCATGAGGACATAGTTGGTAGAATCAGTACTTATTAACAATTGATGTTTTTGAAACACACCATACTTTAGTTCCAGAATGCCTTTTGAAAAAAGGGATTTTTACATTTTTCAGACGAAGAAGCTGAGTCAGAGAGATGAAGAAGCTTTTCCTGTTTACAGTCATTAGGAGTTTTGGCTTCCAGACTTGAACTTGTTCAGAAAGTAATTCTCACCCCTCAGAGTAACAAAGATTCATTTATACCTAATGCTTCCAGGACACAGCCAAAAGGATTTTTCATTATGAAAATTAGCTCTGTCCACCTAAATTTAATTGATTTTGTCTCCCCTTCTTTCCTTGCTCTTCCTTTTTTCATTTATTTTTTCATTCACTTCTCCTTTTCACATGTTTTATACTACTGATTCTTTGTCTATGTTATTCTTTTTCTCTCTTTTTTTTTTTTCCCCCCATGCATTTGTCCATACATTATCAGAGAATCCTGTGTCCTTTCATCCCTCAAAATTTCATTTTTCCCACCTCATTTTCCCTAGGTATCTCAAACCTACCCTCAGAACTGCTGTTTTACAGGACCACATTTGCTGCTCACAAGGTGTTTCAGAACACCCTAATTCTCAAGAATTTAATTGTATCTGAGGTTTTTCCAATTACATGGTGAACTTCCGCATTGGAAAGAATAAGACAGCAGCCTTCTGTTGTCAGAGCTCAACAGAAAATAATAGAAAAAAAATGTACCATTTGTTGAAGAATAGAGATAACAGGGAAAAAGCAGTGTGTCAAGGTACTTGGTTAAACAATAATCTCTTACAGAGTGCTCATTACTTCTAAATAATTGACTGTATTGGAAGAAAGGTTTCTATGCGAGGAGAGGGTTCAAGAAGGTCAGTTATCTAGTGGTAATGACCATAGCGGTCATTAGAGGGTATTAATGCTATTAAGAACAGAACTTTAACTTTTTATTGAAGTTTTTATTTAAATTATATTAACTTTGATTCAACTTTTAATTGAGGTGCAACCATCCAAATTCTATAGTCAGGAACCAAGAAGTAATGAACATAAAATTGCATGTTCTTCTGATAGGCTGATGGGTGTTTAATATATTATAATTTCAAGAGTCTCTACAGAGCCATTATTAGTGTAAAACTATTCAGAGGTATTCTATTAGAATTAGGGTTGGATGACTGATTCGAGAACAAATCCTGGCTGGTATATATGGTATATTTTCTGAGTCAAAAAGTACATCGTTTTACAAATACAGTTGCATGTGATCTTGAAAGACTTGCTGAATTAAAGCAAAAATCCTTTGATGCCTAAAATCATCTGTCTTACAACATGATGCAAGGTGCTAGAGGCACTGAATTTGCTCTGAATTGAGTTTATTGTTCCACACTAGGTTCAGTACTCGTTATACAGGGAATGTCCTGCTGAAAGTAAGCAGGGATGGTATTATCTGTTGTACTTGCTATCACTGTAAGAATCAGGGCATGGCTGGGACTCCCAGGAGCTAATAGGTGAATGAGCAAAGACATTGGTAGCCCTAATAGTCCTTCTTGCTATGTTTGGTTTTTTTTTGTTTTTTTTTTGTTTTTTTTCCTCTGGAGAATTTTATGAATGTGCTGCTGAGTAGGTCTAGAGTACTGGAGGGCTGAAAAGAGATATGAGGTTGTAGAATGATTTCCCAGGGGAGTGGAGGAATGTCACATCTCATGCCACCTTGCAACAGAATTTTTTGTCTCTACCTTTTTAACCTGGGGACACAGTAACATAACTTTAAAATAACAGCTGAAAAACTAACATGCTACCAGAACAAAATACTGAACACTTCACTCACACTGGGGGATGATGAGCAAAAGGATGAATGATATTATAGAAGCTAATCACATTGCTTAGTGCATGTTTGGGCAGGTGCTAAGAGACTTTGGTAAGAAGGGAACAGCAGAGCTGTACAGAATCTTCCATGCTGTCATGGCAGCTTTACAGGATACAATTTGAAAGCCAAAAGCTATGTTCTTTTTATTAAAAACTGACATTAAAAGAGATCTAGCAGTCTTCTGAAGTAGCCAGGGAAAATAATCTAGGGTGAGTTATTTGTAACAAAGGAGCACGCTATTCAAAAGATTGTTTACTGATTTCATATTAACACAGCAAATCAAAACAACAATGTTAAATAGCAGCAAATTCTGGCATTATTATCTGTCAGGTAGTTGGTTTTTTTATTTCATTTTTGTTTGATTTTTTTTTCTTTCTTTTCAATCTAAAGACCAAACTCATTGCCAGTTACATGTAACCTTAATACAAAAAAAGAAAAATAAGTATTCTGGCTTTTGGAAGTATTATGACTGTTTCCACAATTTCCCAAATGATGTCTAAGTTGCAGTTCTGTTATTTGTAATATATTTATTTATTTTCATTTCTTGAAATGGTGCACAGTTCTACAAAAACTTCAGCGGCTAGAATTCTTTGAATTTCTTTGTTTCTCCTAATTACAGACTTGGGGGATACTCTATATTAAATTGGTCTGGTACCACTTTCTTGCAGGGGAATTTACTATATGAACTGATAATGGCTTTTTTCCTGTGGAAAAAAAAAAAGTAAACTGCTTTACATTTTTGGTAGGAAGCCAGGTTTTTGTCATTTAGACATGTCACATCGTTATGAAAACATCATGAATCATAACACAGCATAACAATGTGATTTACTGAGATGCTGACTCCTTTTGAAAAATTGTAAAGAGGTGCATGCATATTTCCATGCAAAGGACTACTTGAGTATTTTGAAACGTTTTCCTGGGGCTGCCTGTTGCAATGATCTAATGTATTAGGCTTTTAACTGGGAGAAGATAGGTTCTAATAAGTGACGTGCAATGCTTGTCAGTTCTGTTTCATAAGTATGTGACGTTTTCATAAAATCATTAAGCAAAATACTGAGTGTATTCAGGAGGTCATTTAGTCCTCTGCCCTTCCCAAAAATCACACGCGCATACACACACACAAAATCATATCTGAACTGTTTCTACTGTATACATCACTCTTAAAAATAGTCAGTGGTGGTTATTCAGTAGCTTCTAAAACAGTTTATTCCAGAGTTTTGCAAACTCAAAAGCTTTTTCCTACTGTCTTGCCTAAATTTATCTTGCAGTGGTCTATATAGAGTTGTTCTTGTCCTATCCCCAGCAGTAAAACCTACGTAACAAGTTTTAACATATTTGAAGATCATCATCAGTTTGCTATTCTGTGCCACAGTGTTCTAAATTATAAGCCCAGTGTAAAACTGAAAATAAATAAAAATTAAGATGAATCTAAAAATAATCAAAAGAAACAACATCCTCTTCCTTTTGCCTGTTGAGATTCAAATGTTTTCCCAATAATCTGCACTTCTGCATCCCAGAGAATCTTTGCCGTGCCAACACTCACAGGTAGGCACTTCCATCTGCCCTGACACTTTGGTGCTGGTTGCCACTGTTTCCACAGGTTCATGATACAAGGTGGGCCTGAAAGTTGAAGCACTGCGAGAGTATGTAAAGGAACCACATTTAGACACTTACTATCTTTCCGCAGATAAGTGTACTGTTGTTAGCCTACATAGTTAATCAGACAGGTAAACCAGATTACCATAAAAATGTAAATACAAATATTCAAAAGATAGGAAATAGCTACAAATTTTTAGAGTGGGCGTAAATAAAATAATAAAGTACACTGCATCTAATGTACTTTAAAGTTACATTAAAAAAGTTGTTATTCAGCCTGTTTGCTGATTGCATTCTGTCATGATGGGAGTTGGCACTGTACGTGAGTTTTCCATTCAGATCTTCTGGGAAGTCTAGGCTGTTTAAGTCCTTTACTCTTCAAAACTGCTCTTTTTGCCTTCCTTAGGGAAGATCCTCTGCACATCTTCTTTATTAGAATAAAGTATGTTTCCCTTTAGTAACTATATATAAATATCCCTTGATTGTACTAGAAATTATCTTTGACACTTAACTGGTTAGTAAACAGCTGTTTACTCAGCAAGATGTATTGTTTTCCCCTACTCTTTTGATTGCTACTTGAATTTCTCCTCAGTGTCTAATATATTTTATGCTGGACCTTATGTTCTATAATAATTTCTATGTTAAAAAAAGTCAACTATTCTTAGCTTATTTCTGTCTCTTGTCTAAACCTCAACTTCTTGAGGCCCAATCCTCAATTTTCTTCTTTTAAGGAAACCTTAGTAAAAGACAAACAGGTGAATATTTGGGAAGATGTGGCAGTTGTTAGAGACAAAAAGGTTTTAAAGTCATTCTGTAACTGTTTACATATTAATTTTTCCATATGATGGTCTTATTAAATCACAGAATCACAGAATTGTGGGGGTTGGAAGGGATTTCCCCTGTTACAGTGCTCCATTCATCCTTACTGTGAAGAATTTCCCACACACAATTGTGAGGAACTTCCTATGCTTCAGTTTGTGACCATTTCCCCTCGTCCTATTGCCACACACACTGCAGAGAAGAGTCCAGCCTCATACTTTTGCCTCCTGCTCCTTAGATATTTATAGACGTGGATCAGATCCCCTTTGAGTCTTCTTTCTTCAAGGCTGAACAGGCCCAGGTCTCTCAGCCTTTCCTCATACGAGAGGTGTTCCGTGGCCTTTATCATCTTTGTGGCTTTTGGCTAGACTTGATTTCATGGAGATCCCTGATGTTTTTGTACCAGGGAGACCAGATCTGGACACAGTACTCCAGGTGAGGCCTCAGCAGGGCAGAGTAGAGGGGGAGGGTCATCTTCCTTAACCTGCTGACCATGCTCTTTTTAATGCACCCCAAAATCCCATTGGCATACTTGGCCACCAGGGCACACTGCTGGCTCATGGCCAACCTGTCACCCACCAGGGCACCCAGAGCATCCCTCTCCTCAGGGCTCCTCCCCATCAGGTCAGACAAAGGAACTATTATCATGAGTAAAGTTATGCATTTTCTTAAGGGTTGCCAGAACTGAAATGCATGCAGAAGCATGCCATGATAAATGCTAACAAGAATTACTGGTAGTAGTTTGAGAAGCAGAGGATACAGCAGGTGTATGAATACCATGTATATGTATCACGACAATATCCCCTAAAATTTAGAAGTCAAAATCACATTTATTTTATTACAGTTCTTTCGGATTTTCAGGATTTTTTCCCAGAGTCATGGTTGTGTCAGAGGCTTTATTTGCAGAGGACGCTGAAGTCTGGAATGATTCTTTTGTGTTAGTGCGAAGACAGTGCATTTCCTGTTTCTGAAGGATTACACTCTCTTTGAAGAGTGCAATGCAAAGTGAAATAAGGGCAGTTTTCATGTTTTTCAGTTTATTGTGGGAATTTTGTGTGCAATTGACATGAGTTGAGTTTCTTCTTTATATGAGTACTGAAACCATTATCCCCAAAAGAATTGGAAAAAAATCACTTTAAAAACTGTTGACTATGAGTAAACATGAATCATCTTCCAACAATTCTCATACGAATTGCATTGTTCTGCTCACAGGTACTGTGTGAGCAAAATTCTGTCTGGAAAGTCCAATGACCATGTATTGATTTTTAACTGTAATTGAAATAGCTTAGTGTTGCATGGTACCTGGTTTCAATTTTAGACTTTGATTTGTAGGGATTGTGAACTAATCTTGCCATTGCATGTTACATTTGTAAACCAAAGTTTTAAATTGTGCTGATTGGACATATGAAGAAGATTACAGCTGCACTGCAGGCCTGCACCTGTGCCTGGATTTCGTCTTTTCTAGTCTCTACTCAGAACACATTCTCTCAGATAATGTGAGAAAATGTATGGTGTGGGAAACCTATATTAGTTTTTAGACCAGAAAAAAAGTGGATAGAAAGAAAGGTATGGTTCTGGTTTATAGTTACTTAATCAGAGGGAAAGAGATGGAGGCATAACTAAGAAGCTTATATAGCATGTCAGAAACAAGACGCGTCCCTTACACTCAGTTCCTCTATGTGTAGTCTTTTTAAGTCTAGCCTACTTCATTTTATAGTCTTCTGATTGCTGTTTAGGATAGAAGGCCATGTAATAATACCCTTAATTAGCAAAGTCAAAGAGTGGTGGAAGAGATCACAGACTGGTCAGCAGTGATATTACTTTCTTTGCAACTAACAGCTTGTCTGCATGGTGAACACCTCAGAAACCTTATGAAATCTGATTTTTTTTTTGTGCTTAAGTTAAAGAGGATTAGATTCCCATAGAGATGTCCTTCCTCAAAAGTGAAGTGGCCTTAGCTTGCACTAGCTCCTTAGAGAAGGATTAAATTACAGCAAATTAAGGCCACTTTATTCTTGAATAAGTGTCCACATGGGGGATAAAAGCACTTTAACTTACGCATGTTAATTTTGCTGCATTAGTTAATTAATCTTATAAGTTTTGTCCCCATGCAGGCAAGCCCACAGAGAGGTCTTCCAGAGATGTTGATTCCCAAAGTGAATTGGAGTTAGCTGAATGGGTTGTTTTTGCGTCTCTCCTAATATGACATTTTCTGAAGGAACATGTTTTTAAACGTTTAAAATTCAGTATTTAGACATATGACCTCAAAACAATGAAGCAATGAAAACATCACCTCAGTTAGATGGTACTTGTCATCATAATGGTTCTGAACTTTTTCCAATTCAGTAAATAACAGTAGTCTGTGAGAGGGGAAAAAAAAATCATAACCTTGGGGTTAGATAACATTTTCCACACCATACTATGATTTTAACTAAATATAAAAGCTATTAAACCTGATTTGCCATGTTAGTATCAGTGACAACAAAGCAGTTTGTGGAAACATCCTCATAATTTGACAGAAACCTGGCAATGCAGTTCAATTTGGTTAAAATATTTATTTTCCAGAACATTTTTATTAAAATTCAAAACTGATTTATTAAAGGGTACTGAGCAAAACATCTATTTAGGGTGTAATGTTAGTATTGCAAGTAAAGAATGAATACTGGTGAGTAGTAAAATTGTCCAAAATAAATGTAATTCCTGTAAAACTGTTCAGAAATTGGACGTTGAAGTATAACTAAATGGACATTAGTTTAAATGGAGTCACTTAAAGATAAAAAAAAAAAGAAAATGAAAGCAGTTACTGGCTTGACTTCTTTTATCTGCCATCAGTTTCCTAAATTTTCATCTTAATCACAACTCTTTGAATAGGAAGCTGGTAGCTGTAAACAGAGAACATGACAGGTTCTGTTTTTTTCCCTTTGCTTAATATTGCATTGTGTAACTGAGACATCATCAGTAAAACTGTCCAATAAGATATGTTTGTTTTCTTCCATCCCTGGCCACAGTATGTTCAAAAAAGGACTTAAAAAATCCAAATCAACAAACACAAAACACAATAAAATCGTTTCTGATGTTGCTAAGTAGGTGTTTATTTATCTCCTGGTATACTTCATTATATATATTGTGAATCTGTTTAAAAAAAAAAACAAAAAAAAAACCAGAGAAAAACCCTGTAACCAAATGAAGATAAGTTCTGAAAGGGAAGAAGGTAATTCCTCATTCATCATGCATGCAAACGTGTCAGTTCATTAAAGTACACCTATAATTAAAAACTTAAGTTAATTAAGTTTTTAGTTTTATATATTCTTGTTATCATAAAAGAGGAAAAAGAACAGTCTGGAGGGATCTGTGTCTCAGCTATTGCTGGCTGGAACACAGCCCATCTTCTTCAGTCAATGAAAACCTGTTCCGAAAAAACAGCACTATTTTTAAGCAGAAAGCTAAGACAATTTCTACTAAAAAGCAGTGCTGAAAACTGTTGTGAAGTACTTCTTGCAAATCAACAAAACATTGTTAATTTAAAAATTTTCCAGTGGAAAAATACAATCGCTAGGAAGTTTTCAACATAAATTGGCACCTAATTAGTTTTAAAAAGTAATCTGTTGGTTTTGGCAATAAGTGTTATTGACAGTTAGGTTACCAGTGGCAGCTTCTTTATAGTAAGCTTCTGAATCTGAAGATTTTATTACTAAAAATATTTCTAATGGACTTCAGAGAAACTAATGAAGAAGGGACTTGCTGGTTTCTGCATTTCTTGTAAGTGTTGAAAGGGAGTTAAATTTTGATAAGAACTCATTAGTTTCTGATTCTGATAACCTAGGAAAACTGCTAATGTTAAATTTATATTCACTTTCTGGATGTAATCTTTAGTTTTGATTTTTGTGTTAGGTGTTCTGGACCAAATGGTTTTCCAAAAACAACAACAACAAAAAAATCTCACACTGCACACTTTGTGTTTCAAATGATTCAAACGAGTTCAAATAATTTTAAAGCAAGATAGGGATGGATAGAAAAGAATAATCTTCTTGGGTCCAATTTTGTTTGTTTATTTTAGTTTCTATGATTAATATTCATTTTCCCTGGAAAAACAGACACTTGTGATCTGTTTGTCAAAGGAACTCAGTAGTACCACCACCCTGTTTCTCACACCAATTTGTTGGGCTTATACACTGGGTAGCACTTGCATGACAAATGAAATCCCTCAAACAAGGTGACAAGTCACTTTCCAGATAGCAATGGGCAGTTGCTTTGTAATGGTGGCTTCAGCTGGATAAGATGAGTCTTGCCAAAGTGTTCTGCTGAATTCTAACTGTCTAGTCCCTGGTCCTGTTTGACCAATCCAGCTGTGAGAATTATCAGTTGCTACCATCTGTTTTGTATGGCATGCTATTAACGTTTCTTAACTGACCTAATCATTTCCTACGTAACCATTTCTGTATCTCAAAGACAGTTCCTATCATTTAAAAGTATATTAGCCATTTCCTGTTTGGTTCTGCAACAGGAATTGTCTTGGGGTCTCTGGTCTGGCCTGGTTGCGCTGGTTGCCCACCCAGGATTCTTCACATTGAAGAACAGCTTGCAGGAATCTTCAGGAGTCTCACCTGGAGAGCAATTAAGACACTTAGTGAGGCACTTTACTATGGAGGTGGAGAGAAACTCAGGCAGTTGCTTTATCTCAGTTTGCTCCACTGTCCCCAGTCAGCTCATCTTTGTTCAGAGACTAGGCTAGGGGTTCTTTAGCCACCCAAGGAATTAACTACTAAGAGCACTGGTTGTGCACACAGAAATGTGATAACCCTGATATCCATCTACGTAACTAGCACAAATCTGAAATTCATCCTATTGTTACACCTCTAAGTTAAATTCCCTAGCTCTTGCCACAGATATCTTCAGTGGCAAACTCACTGAAGGTAGGAAGAAATCTTTTGCAAGGCTATGTGACCATGAAGAAAAAAGAATTACAGAGGCGTTAGTATGTAAGATATGAAATTCTCTGGTTTTGCATATTAAGTATAAGCATATGTACCACATGAAAGAGAGAGGATTTGTATTTGTGTATTTCATTGTCTATTTTTATTTGTGAATCTGTCATTCCAAAATCTGGACTGAGCACACAATAGAGATTAATTAAAATCAGAGTTACTTCAGAAAGCGCTTCCTATAATAGAGCCGTATTAGTAAATTAGTTGTGACTAATTGTCTTTTGTAGATGGATTAGAAGAATGAATTAAAATGTAATCTTGAATAGTATTGATAGAAATTATGTCTGATAAATCCAAGGTAACTCCTATCCTTGACTGAAAAAAAGAATGTTATTATGCTTCTACAGCAACACAGACTGCAAAAAGTAGCTAAGCTCTGGTCTGTCCCTTGTCAAAGAATTCATTAGAAAGAATAATCAAAAGCACAAGTAATGCCCATTTACCAGTTAGCTGAGTCTGTCATTGGATTCTACCCACTTAATGCCTTTTCCATGTGTACTAATTCAATCAAGACATAAATTCACCAGATGTGAGAGGAGCATGTATGTAAGTACATATATATATATATGTATTCCATAAATAATACATTGTTATCAGTATCTAAGGTGTCAGTATAATTTAATTCATTACTGCGTCAATTTAATAATGATCATCTCTTAAAAAAAATCGATCTCAGGTAATACATTAAAAAGAGCTCTGGTTTTCATTTTTATTTTTTTTTTCCTAAGTTTAACATCTGCCCAGAGGCAGATGAAGTGTACCTCTTAAAAGTTACTCATGGAGGCTATACCAGCATGATATTTTCTAGATTAGTTGCTATATGAGAAATAACGCAAGACATAATAATTTTGTAAACATTTTTGTGCAAGATAATAACTCTAAGGAAATTTTAATATACACCTCAAATTATTACATTCCAGACATATTTCTAAATTAATGCATGGCATTTCACTACGAGCAAAGAGGACTAATAAAAGTATTCAGATTGTATGTGTTCTGAAAGACTTTTCAAAATTAGTTTTGTTTTGGACTTTCCGTGTTCCATTTGCAAGCTTTCAAAATCTGTTTTTAAATACCAGGGGGCAGTGAGCTAAAGGCAGCTTGCATCATTAATTCATTATTTGAACACCGATGCTGAAAGTTTTGTTGGGGACACATACAAAGTCTAGCAACATTTCTTCATTGCTTCTGTATAAAGCTATTCTACATTGAGCACTTTCTAAGACCCAAAAGCATAATGTATTTAGGCATTGGAACCAAGGAAGATTTTATGAAAGAAATGGGTTTAGAGGGAGATTTGTATGAGGATTCAGAGGTTGCTTGACACATAGGATTTGGAAAGCTGATAAAAGCGTAAGAAGCAGTATGGGGAAAGTATAAAGCTAGGAGTGGGACTAGATTAAGAATGAAATTCACTACACTGCAGAAGGCCAGCACAAAATCCATACAACACTTAGATCTTAATCCCTCAACATAGAGGTTTATATAGATACGGTCTGTTTGAAGAAGTTATGATGGGGCTTAAGTAGGACTCAGGCAGAGCACTGATCTTGTGCCAACCCATTGCAAAATGAGCACTTGCCATATGTAGGAGGATTGTGGTGAGCTGTAGGAGCCATATGGAATACATATCATGAAATGAGAGTACAGGTATAGAAGAGGTCAAATGATGAAGACTTTGAAAGTATGAGAAGATGAAAGGAAACATTATTAGGAAATATAAAGAAAATAATATCTCCAGATGTACCTCCCTTAAGTAAATGTCAAGGTATGGCTCTCCTCAGAATAACATAAAAATGAAATTAAAAGAAAAGGAAGGTATCTAACACCTATCTTGTTTATACTAATCAGGGGTAGTTTTATCCTAATCAACAATCATAGATTCAATCTGAATAATATTTCATTAACTTTTCAGATCTACCTTTCCTGTCTAAGTCTAATTATATCTAATGGAATGTAGCTCAACTCACTATATTAAATCATTAAAAAAACTTCATCATTTTAAATGATGATGGGGCCTTGGGAAAGAATAGTCCCTCCTTCTTCTAGGGCCTAAAGGGCTTGCCCCAGATACTTGTCATCGTTTTTCTCCAGCCTGTTGTATTCTTGAAAAGAAACTTAATATATCCATTTTCATTTGTAACCGTCCATAAACAGCCACATAAGTGCAAACATAAACATCTGTTCTAATCAATCCTCGGAGAAGGTTACTTATTCATAGAAGACTTCATTCTCCTAGGGAGATGTTCTTACAATTTTAATACTCTTGTATTATACTTTTGTGTTATTTCAGTGTTTGCTCTATTATTTGTAAAAGACTGAAAGCATGTGTTGAATGGCATTCAAATGGGCTATGTAAGGAATTGACAAAAATAGCCAGTTCAGTTCACACGTTGCTACATATTAGAAATACAGACATATACCATTTTTGAGAATAAGACATATTAAAAAGTAAAATCAAAGCAGAAATTTTAATTATTTTAAAACCAATAAGTTGCAAGCAGATCAGCTGTCTGAAAAATAAGGAGCCTTTACTGAATGAATGAGTCAACACTCACATAGTGATTCATCCTGAATTTTTAGAGGAGCAGCAGGGAAGAAAGGGTTGAATGGGGAAAGATGCTTGAGCACAAGCTGGTCTTGAGAAACTGACATCTGTATTTCAACTCTTCCTTTTTTAAATAGATGTATGACATGCCACTTTTTAAGAGCTGTACACACACTTCAGGAATTCCCAAGAATTTAAGAAATCCTTGGAAAGAGTTACAGTAATAATATTGCAGTTTTTATCACTGTTTATTTATTGTGCTGGTATCTGTAGTTCTATAATTGTGTGACTGTGTATCGTGATTCTGAAAGAAGAGAATAGTAAAACATATTGATATTCTGTTTTATGGAGTGAAGTTGGGACCCAAATACACAGTTCTTAAGAAGGAAGGGAGAGAGACCCTACTGGGAAATACAAGGGAATTTTGATTTGAGCACTGATGTTAGATCTGCTTATGTGAAGAGGCACAGTCCTGTTAAGGTATTTGTGTTGAAAAATGTATTTCCAGCTCTCTGACCATTGAAGAATCCAGCTCCCTCATTAAGAAAAAAGTGAGAACCATTACATTTCTAGAAAAATACTATCATTTAGTATTCAGTAGAAAAATTACTATCATTTATCAACAAGAGATGATTAATACAGTCTTTTTCTTTGAGGGAAGCTATTCTACAAGATTAAAAGGCTGTTAAGCTAATTAACTAGGTATCAGTATTATTTTATTTGTTTTTTTTTTCATGTTTGCAGACAAACTTCATTGCTGTTTTGTTTTTGTTGTTATATTTGGCTATATATTGATGATAAAAGAACATAATTAACTTGAAAAATTACACTGCAGTGGATGGATCTATATTTTATATGTTTAGCATTGCCTTTTTTTGGTTCTTACAGTTGTTTTTTTTTTTCCACCTGCATTCAATAATAGTCTTGCAGTCAGGAACATTGTATTCGTATAGTTTTGTCAAAACAGTTTTATCTTGACAAGATTTTTATCTACATTGGTGGAAAACTTTCCATTTAAAATTTTAATGTAATTTCTTACCTCTCTATTTCAGGCAATGGAGTTTTTTCACTGATACTTCCTTGGCAGCTGTGTATATTTCTTGTAGAGTGTAGGTTTTATTTAACAAAATGTACAGACAACATCCTTGAAATTAAATATTTTTCTTTTAAATGGATGATGTGAATAGAAGCAATTTGGGACAAAGTCCATTTATAAAATCATGGAAGTTACTGTTATGCTATGCTACATAAAAAGCTATGTCTTGGCTAAACATAAAAGTGAATTGTTAAAGCATTAAATGTTCTCTAATAATCTTTTTTGCATAGGAGTATATTCTTATCTTGATTCAGAAGGATTTATTATCCTTCCTATAAATAAGGCAGTTATATTCTAGAATAAGCATTAGTCCTTGTATAAATGAAGCCTTAAGAGTGTCCTAACAGGGTATATTTTTGTATACATTTACCAGGGTAAATTTTTGACGATAGCAATGTATGTTGGAAAATGTTCCACATTTTGGGAAAGTGAAGCTGAAAGTTTAGATTATTTTGATGGTCTTTTCATTATATTATGGTTTTTGTTAAAATAGACACAGCCATGGCCCTTCACAGAATTAGTGTATGTGCAAAATTACAGTACTGTTAAAGTATACAAATGTACTGAAAATGCATAGTCATATATTAGAAGAAGAAGAAATAGAATATCCTTTCTCTTCTGAAAGGAAGAAATGCTGTTTTTCCTTACGACTGAAGAATTTACATGCTTTATCCAATTATTATTATTATTTTTTTTTTTCCAGAAAAAATAAGTCAGTCATGCAGTTAGGTCTAGGAACACAGTTTTCCCACTTATTCTCTGGCTTCAGGAATCTTGCATTTCTGATTTTCAGTACCTAGCTTCAGCAGGAAGAGCAGGAAAGTACCTTACATGCAGTCTAGCTGTCTGAACAGCTATGATAAGAAATCAAATCACTATTTTCAACTTCCCAAGAGAATGCTCTAATTACCGACCTATCAAAGAACAGATTTATCGCAGTAGCTCCAATTCTCAGTTTTTAGTTTAGTTTTTTTTTTTTTTTAAGAGAACTGTTATCTACTTCTCCTGTAGAGCTAACCTATAGAGATAACTTATGAGCAATTTTTATGTTCAGAAGGCATTTTACAGTTTGAATTCCATCTATTTTAGGCTCATAGGCAATAGTGTGAATTTTGGCCTTTCTTTGTCACTTTCTATTGGTTCCATATATAACATCTTGCTCAGAGTGTCAGGAATTCCATTCTTACTACCAAACCATCTTCATGCCTTGCAAGAAAAGCTGCCCACCATGCTTAGGCTATGAATTCTATTTTTAAATTTCCTCCCACATACATGTCTCTTTGATCTCACATATCTCTTTTAACTTGACACACCTGTTAGGTATGAAGAAACTACTCAGCATATTAGTCAATGCAAATACAGGATTTAGTTACAACACTCAAAAAGAATAGATGAAACAGCTGAGATCCTTGTATTAGAGTGATGAATTGAGTAAATATATGTCAACGGAGACTTATTTATTTATCTTGGGATTTTTTGGCAATAGCTAGGGCTGTGAGGCTCCGTTTCTGACAAGCAGACTATTTATTGTAAAGTCCAGGTAATCATTTAGATATGTATGTAAGCACAAATGTTTTTCTCTTCTCATGTGTTATCAGATTGTCTCCTGGAAGAAAGATTTTCCCTTTGAGGTTCTCTAGATCTCTTTATCATTTATTGCTCTGAGGTTTCCTTTCACCTCATTAAATAGGAAAAGCAGTCAAACAATATGAAACCTAAAGATTCAGACAATGTTTAGGGCAACTGTCCATCAGCTATGCATGTGTATATTGTCTACAGCCTTCTTAACATTAGCTCATTAGCATGGGTTTTTCCTGTTAACCACTGTATGAGTAACCTATGGGGAGAAAGTAATTCAGCCTTAAAGCTTATCAGTTTTTCTTTCGGTGGTCCTGGGTATTATGCTGGGAAAATGTTCCTGTGTCTAGCCTTTCATATCCTAACTTACAGTTGGTAATTTTCAGTTTCACTCCTATTGCTTCACAAGGTTGAAAAAAGCAGTACATGTAGACCAGTTGTGCCTGCTTTCAAAATAACATTCATTGTACATCCATACCTTTTCCTGATAGTAAGTAGGAAGTGCATTCTGTCTTCAGCTACATGCCATCTGTCCATTTAAAAAAAAGAATATCCTGCCTACGATGATCTAGTCCTCAAGAGATCAGTAGTTCAATTTTATATTCTCTTTTCCTGGAGGAATATTCAAATATGTACTGAGCAAGATGCTGATCTTCACTTCTTTTTTAATATACTTTCCACATCCTCCTCAGAATTCTATTTTCCCTGATTTACTTAATTTTACCTTCACTCCCCTCTTTCTCATAATCTTAGGATGACATTTGCTTTGATGAGGGCTGGATACTCCTTCACTTGGAGACCAGCTGAAAATGTGTAATGACAGGAAAGGTTTTCTGGGAGTTCTCATAAGGCTGCCAGTTCTGAAGAGATGGTTAGCATAACCACCACTGAGTTTTACTGAAGAAGTCACAAAACAGTTCTCTCAAAGATTTACGTTGTGTGGTGAATTCTGAAGCTAAGTCCTTTGTTATTATCTTGAACTTAAAATGTTCATGGGCACATTACTTTCGTTTACACAGTTCCCCTATAAAAGAAGAATATCTGCTTTCCTAGAAGACCTTCCTTCTTTCTAAAGGTCAAAAGAAGTCACTGCCATTCTGACATTGAGCACTGGGAAAATAGCTCATTACTAATTTCTCTACTCAAATCTGTGTACATTTTAAAAGGTACTAGTGGCTAAAACTTATTTATAGCAAGAACCACAGTTGTGTTGATGCTGAAAAAGTACCTTTCGTTAAAATCACAGGAAGCAATCAAGAATATTGTTTATTTGCAACAGTGCAAATGTCAAACTGAGAGTCAGAATCCAGACAGTCCTGTATTCTGGAGAGAAGTTCATTTTTGCAGTTTTTTCTTGCCACACTTCTAAAACAGGCTGCGGAAGCTACATATTGTAACAAGAAATTTGGCAGGCATAGAAGTGTCTTTAAAAGAAGTGGTACTCTTGTGCTATTTGCAGGTATATGTTTTGATAATTAGCAAGCATAAAAGAGTGAGATTCAGATAAAGACCACATTAAACTAACATTGGTGGAGGAAGAAAACCTGGAGAGACTGCAGAAGGATCACAGGTCAGCAATAGAGCAGCTGAAGAGCAGTATAAAGGAATACCAGAGGAGGGCCAGGCACATATTAGAGGGCTGGAGCACCTCTCCAAGAAGACAAGTTGAGAGAGCTGGTGTTGTTCAGCCTGGGGAAGAGAAGGCTCTACAGAGACCTCATTGCAGCTTTCCAATACCTAACAGGGGCCTAGAAATAACAGAGAGGAACGTTTTACAAGGGCATGTAGTGGTGGTGAAAGGGGTAATGATTTTAAACTCAAAGATGGTAGATTTAATTTAGATATAAGGAAGAAACTCCTCACTGTGAGGGTGGTGAGGGCTTGGAATAGGCTGACCAGAGAAGATGTGGATGTTCTGTCCCTGTAAATATTCAAAACCAAGTTGGATGGGACAGCCAAATCTAGCAGAAGGTGTTACTTCCATGACAGGGGAGTTAGAACTAGGCAATCTCTAAGGTTCTTTTCAACTCAAACCATTCTGTGATTTTATGGTTCTATGATGATATTTTCATGCTTCAACAAAATATTACACCATTGCAGTCACTTGAAGTCACTTTGTTGAGACACTTCGTTGCCCAAAAATGCTAGGGGTTTGCAAATCTCTAGAAGCTTTTCTAGAACTACTTAGATAAATTAGGTATTGATATTTCCCCAGAAAATAATGGGAATTTGGATGTATGCATATATACTTTTGAATTATCATTAATTAAGTTGATAAATCCCTGAGCACTACATACACCATTGCAACTGGACATTTTGAGCCTTTTCTGTATTTGATTATTAAAGTCTTCATCTTGCCAAATACTCATGAGCAGATATGTACTAATTTTAATGGAGTTGTCTATGCTGGGGTCTACTTGGGTCTGTCAGCGTGCAGTGGAGTGCAGGAACTGAAGATAAGATTTGGAGACATCCAATCTCTGGAAACTTTTCCTTCACAGAGGAAAGTGAATTCAAGGGAGGAATAATTTGGGCTGATTAAATTCAACCATTATAAAAGTGATTAAATCAACATGGAAAAATAATAAATAAAACTTTGCTAAATTTGTGGTTTTGCTAGATTTATAAAAGTTACTATGAGTATGCCTAAATCCAGAATGCTTGAAACTAAATTATCAGTAAAGAAAATGTTGATGTGTAGAAAGAACATCAGAAAAAGATGTGAAAACATGCAGGGAAATATGATAAAATGAAGGAGATTTTATTCATCCCCTACAATGAACAAGTAACTTTAACTGACACATTTTCTTCTAAGTCTTGCATAAATCTTAGAAAAAGACCATGACACTATCTCAGTGAAATGCTTAAACATGCGCTAAAACATAAAACACATATGTTGCCCCACTGACTTTGCCACTGGAGGGCAGATTACGTATAAATGTTTTAGGAAGTGTGGTCTTCAGTTCTGGGATTAGAGAATGTAGGCAACCTTATTTATTAATGGTGCTTAAGCATTTGGGTGCTCAAATTTCACCTATTTTATTATTTTATTTTATTTTATTTTATTTTATTTTATTTTATTTTATTTTATTTTATTTTATTTTATTTTATTTTATTTTATTTTATTTTATTTTATTTTATTTATTTTTCCAGAAAAAGGGATATTGAAGTCTTGGTAGTAGAGCAAGAAGGGTGTATGAGATGTCTATGCCCAATATTTCATATTATTTTTTTAATACCTTGTCTTTGAAAGTTATTATAAAAGAAAAAAAAGTAATTGTTAATGTACCACCAAAACTGATAAATAGAAGAAATTAAGATATAAAACTGATGTAAGCATTATATCCTCCTTGATATTATGCTCACATATGTGTCTGATCATGAAACTGTTAAAATTAAACACAATTATCTGCAAGACAGCTAGGATGCTTTATAAAAATTAACCTCATTAGTACATCTTGGATTGTATGTCTCTAAATCTGTGTTATGGACTGTCTCTAAATTCCTTGTGAAACTGTGTTCAGCAATGATTATGAATTTTTGAGGTTTTCTTATTTGCTGAAAAATAACAGCAGTAACACAGCATTTTCCAGTATAATTACTATTTTTTTTTTGACAGTTAAGAAAATCTGTAAGCTTTGCTTTAGTACAGTATTCCATTAGCAGCAATGTTAATGGAGGCTTTTTCCCATAATTGAAATAAAAGTATTGAATTCTTCTAGCATACATTCCCTGAATACCAGTATCCTGAAGGTGTTTTCTGAAGAGTTAGCTTCTGTGTATTGGGCAGAGGAGCTGAAAGGCAGCCTATACTGCCTGCCTTGATTAAGAAATGAACTGCTCAGTGTTGAACTGCAAGATGTCTTTTATGAAAGATGGCTGAGCCATTGTTTTGGAAAGACACATGTTCACCATTCTCACTGGTACAGTGAGAATACTCAAAGGTACAGTGATTCTTTTGTTTGTTTTGTTTTTATTCCAGGACATTTGAAAGATAACAGGGTAAAGTCCTCTTCTTTATTTTGAAATAAAACTACTCCTTTTTTTGAAGGAGTATAAATTTTAACCTTCAGCTCATCTTAACTGCTTTTGAAATGCTTATTTATGCACTGAAACAGAGTCCTGGTAAACATGTATTGTAAGTATTATCTAATAAAAACAGCCTTCTAACATTTTTTAAATTAGGTATCTTTTATTTCTTAAAAGCTAATAGCCAAACTAGAAACAGTAAAGACGTCCAGGTTTCAATGAAATATATTTCATAAATTAGCTTATCATTGCACTGATTTAGCATGCCTAGCAGGTGAAAGACAAAAACATGTGTTATCTTCCCTAGGGAACCTTCAATGAATGTCATTCTAGCTTCATATGTCTTTCTTCTCTCCCCTTCTTGAACTGATATAAAATTCTAATGTGTGCCCTCTGGTTCCATCTTCATTGAAATCTAGCAAAACTGCTGAAGGTAAGATAGTGGCAATGGTGCATGAAAAAAGGGAAAAGGAATACAGTGATTCATAGCATACTTGAAGAAAGTTGCAGTTGTTAACAGCACCACTTTTGTATGTAGACAGGTTAAAATGTGTCATATATCAGTGTTAAAAATAAAACTATTCATCTTGGCTATTTTCTCAAAGTTCAGAAAAAAAGGCAGTAAAACCTATGCCATATGTATCTTTAAAATTATTTCACATTTCTGAAATCAAGCTAATTTGAAGGTTGCCAATAGTAGCAATAGTACAGGCAGGACTTAGTTACATGACTGTGCTTCTTTAATTTCTGTAGCTTTTGATTTATTTATTTTTTTAGTGAATGCCCTTTGTTGAAAAGCTTCCTCGTGTTCTCAATTCTCTTTTATCCATGAACATTCAAGTTAGTAACATACAGGGGACATTCTTTGTTTAATGTTTTATTTTCTTACTTCATCAATAATGGAAATCATCATTTAAAATAGTCATGGAAAACATTCAGTAGATGATCATGCTCAAATTCTGTTCTGTAATTTAATAAATTTGTTCAATTAAAGTAGAAAATGTAAGCAAATAAGGCAAAATGATTCTGTTAAATCTTGAGTAAATCAATATCAGAAAATTAAATGAAAAGAACCTTGTTACTCTTATTTGCCTGCATTTACAGTACTGAAAATGAAGGCAGCATTAAAGAGTAACTCAGAAATAAAAAGCTATGACCAAGTCATTGTGCCCCACTCTGAAAGGTGAGAGAAATATGTTGTTGCATTGGATATGTCTAAACAGCAGAATCTTGACCAAAGATTTGACAGACCATCTTGTCTTCACTAGGATAATATGTTGTTTGAGGAAGTCAGTAGGGTCCATCCCCTTTTATAGCTAGAATTATAACAACAACGCATTAGCAGTCTCACCCTACAAACCTATACACATGGAAATAAGAACTAACTGGAGTCGCTGCCATGAGCTTCAAGGGACTGTATGAGTGCATGCTTGCAGGAAGGATTCTGACTTGTGCTAGATAATGGTCTCAAACGGATGTCATGGAAAGCTGAATGAGTAAAGCCATGTGCAGCACTTTGAAAATGTAACAATGAGCACATCAGGGAAGTGGAACATCACTGGCTTTAAAGAGACATCATTCTACACAATTCATCTTCTTCAAGCCCTCAAGTTTTTATTCTGCAGCTCACAAATGCTCAAACTGTTTATTTGTATTTCTTTTTCTTTTGCTTTTTGCAGTTATTTGTGTAAAGACAAGGATGACTTCTAGGCAGTAAATCACTGTAAAACCACTTTTTTTTTAAATGACTATATACAAACCACTGTCAGGTAGCTGGATCTCATGCACAGTGCTCACAGTATGTTTTGAAATGAGTCTACAAAGTTGAAATTCTGGAGACAAATATTTTGGTTAAAGGTATTTTCATTGATTCATCAAGCTTTAAACCAGGCTATAAAATTTTTCCTCACTGAATACTTGAAGAAAGAAGGGAGAAATAAAAACTATAATGCCTGCAGAAAGTACAGCATCAATATGTTTTTGACAAGCCTGAGAGTCCTGTGTCTGCAGAACAGAGCTTTCTTCATTTTCAGATTAGCAATGAAATAACACAGTGGAATTAGTTATTTCATAATAGTGTTTTTCTGAGATTGCTGACCTCATGTTTATGAGCATATAGTCCTCAAGTAAGTAAGGGAAAAGGAACAAAAATCTATGCATGAAGGTTTTGAATCACCAAAGCCTTTAAGCAAGTCCACAATTTGTAGTGGTAACTAGCAATAATCCTACTGCCCTTCAGTGGGACAACTTACGTGCTCGAAGTTAAGCGTGTTCTACAGAATTATGGCTTTAGTTACTGTTTTTGTCAGTTAAGGTACTGTGACTTTCCACTGAGTATTTTAGGTCAAATGCTTTAAAGCTAGCAACTGGTAACAAAATGTGTTATTTTTAAGATGACAACTTGCCTTTATTTGATATTGAAAACACACAAGTGTTTTATTTTAATCTTCATACTGAAGAAAAGTGATTGCTTCTTCAGTGGACAGTTGGCTCAGATGTGAGGCAAATTTTCAATACATGAGAAGAACAGAGGGTATGAAAACAGTAAAATACTTGCAATATGTTTATGTGAGGAAAACCAAGTAGGTAAATTTTCAATTAATATTTAAAACTGGCATTCCTTTCTAATATTTGATACTGGTTATAAATGCAACTGAAAGCTTCTTTTCAGTACAGAAAATTAATTTAATGTACATATATGCTGTTTATTAAATCATTTACAAAAGGGTCTCTGCACATACTAAAAGATTTTGGGAAAAACTGCAGATTGTTTTGTTAATGTCAGTAACAGTAAATCTAGCATATTTGGAGGCACACACTCCATACTTGTTAGATTAGAGATTCTGAATAACTGGTAATGGATTCAAGCATTCAGCTAGATAAAGCTGTGTTGCTCATAAGCATACGTAGCTTCATATTCAAATGTAGAAAATCCACTTAAGCTCCAGCCCTTCTTAGTTCTTCATTCATGAGATGATACCTTTACAGCAAAAGCAAATAAGTAAAAAGTTTCTTTTACCCCAAATTAAAAAAAACCAACATTTTTAAAATACAAGTTCGAAGTTAGTCTTCCACAGATAGCCAATTAAATTATGCTAAAAATGACATTTTTAATTAAACACCAAGGTAAGCATAAATGGATTTCAAAATAATTAATCAAACATCAAAAAATTGAAACCTTTTTCTGCTTGAGCAGCAGAAATGAAAGAACCAGTCTTCAGGTCTCATAGAGATTCAATCTAATTTAATTCTCTGTCTTCTCTAAATAAACATTCCTAAAACCTTTTTTTCATCTGGGGGAATAAGGATGAGAGGGGTAATCAATATTTCTAGCATTTTAATTAAAACCGTTAGTGGAATAAATCCATTTAATTATCAGTTAATGAAATACAAGGTCATTTACCTGACAGGAACTTTGAAGGTGGATTACTAGCTGGAATAAAGTAGAAGAACCCAATGTCACAGCCATTTAGCTTCTGTCAAATTTAAGGTTAAAATCCTTTTAGACTGTTTAACCTATTCTCTACCATTTTCTATTATGTATGCCAATTGGCAAGAGGAAATACATGATCAAAACTTACCTACCTTCAGTTTTTCTCCAAAGTTTCCACTAAGTTTCTACAATTTCTTTTCAATCTTTCATCTTAAAAAAAATGCAAAATGCAAATAAAGTACACTGCACCACATGAATCCTGGTGTATTTCCACTTATTAGAAGGTCTCCTTCTGGAATGGTTAGCATACTGTGCTTGAACTTTGGTAGGAAATTATTAGCAAGTAAACAAACTAAACACAAATACAACCAGTAAATGCATTTGCTGATAAGAATGTTTACTTCTGTATTTTTCATGTATAGTGGAGAAAAATTAATTAATGAGAAAAAATAATTACTGGAGAGGATTTTAAGGTTCTTATTATATGTTCTTAAGTGTTCTCATTCTATGTTAGAAGGAAATACGAAATGCAGAGTTCTCTGGGTATGGCAGCAAACTTCCTATGCTCTTTGTAATGTCTTGATAGCAAAAGTTCTGCCAGATGCAAATAGTGAATGTCAGTATTAGCAAGCAGCAAGATTAAATTTTTCCAGGATTCTCAGACAATAACACAAGCACAGGAGAAAAATCTGCATTTAGGTGTGGACTGCTCCTACTCTGTGAAAGAATTACAAATTTAATAGGAATAGGTTATGTCATATTAAAATTATAAGGTCACACAAAGCATACTCACTGCCACTTATGAATGTCTTTTGTCGCGTTGATCTACTATCTTTATAAAAAAAGGTGTGCCATGCAATATTTATTATGCTTCTCAAAATAACTGATTCTTTTTAATGTTCTAATGTCTTCTGTGTTTTGGCAATTTAAGTTTAAAAAAAGAAAATATATATTTTCAAATTTGGTTTAGTGACTTAAATTAGAAATTGCATTCTTATATGCAGTGGCTATTGTAAGCTGAAGTCACATTTTGCCAAGTTGCTCATATACCTCCATAAAACAAAAATAATTTTTATTTTTCCAACTCATAAAGGATGCTAGCTATATATTTTCATAGTGTAAGAAAATTCATTATTCTTGACACTAAGATATTGAGTGCTGTGTATCACTCATGTTTTTATTTCAATAATTACATTAGTGTTCCAGGAATGTTTTAAGTCATTCTTCAGAACATGTCAGACTACATGGTCCAAGACTGCTCATAACTTCACTGTGGCAATGGCAAGTTTTGAACTGTAGACAAGGAAGGCAAAGTTTAGTATCTTTTCTTAGACCATCTGTTGGATTCAGGAAAAGAAAAGAAACCCCACAAAGGTGTGGCTCTCAGCACTAAGTAAGTTATGTGGCTGTCTCTGATAGCTGTGACCCTGCTGTCTGAAATTGTCTGTGTCTAAGTTATAGGAAACTTCAAACTACAAGTGAAGAAGTTGTTGGATATGGGGTGCTAGCTAGTATAGGAAGACAAAACATGCTTCCCACAGTGAACAAAAGAGGTCCAACCCTTCCTTCTTGCAGCAGCACTGGAGAACCAAGGGTGACATTTTGAGTTCCAGCAGATGTTATTAACTAACCATATGCTGTTCTCTGTTTTCCTCGTGATAAAAGGACCATTCTTAGAGCAGTAGAACTCAGCTTTTCCTATAATTGGTGCTAAATCTGGACCCCTTCCTTTCAAACTTTTCCTTGTTTGCATTGTCCATATCATGATAATTACAGCTAGAGTATGTATTCTTTCTCTTAACAATATATAGAATGTTAGTAACAAGAATCTTTGAAATTATGAGTTCGTGTACCTTTTCTGTCAAATGATTTGAAAGAGCATATTTTGCTAGCATTGAAAAATATGAAAACCACCGTTGACCTTGACAGAATAGAATACAGCCTTAATTTTCTAGATTTAGCCTATTCTTTTGCATATACTAGAAAAGCAAAAGAAAAATCCACCTTTTAAAATGCTGTGAGTGCAGTGCACTTCTATAGCAGAAGTGATAAGTCATGGCTTGAAACACTGACTGTATACCTGGTGTGGGAAGGCAGAGCCAACTGAGGGGAACTCAGGTGCATGAATCCAGCTTACTGGAGATTCCTGTATACCTGAGACCTTCTAAAGGTAAGCAGCTTCTTTCCTTTGTTTCTGTGCCTAGTGCTGTTGCATTTGAGCAAGTCCTCATTTGCTGCAGCCTAGGACATTACTACTCTACTGTCATTGCTACACTTTCCATCACATTACAGTATTACAACTTTCTTCCCTGTATGTTTATAATTCTTGTCCTGAAACCTTTCAACGACTGCTTAATGAAGAATTACTCTAGCTAAGAAGCATGTTGTACATACTATTCTGACCACTTAGAGTTGATTTTCCTGTGTTAAAACTAATGAAATCAGGAGATTTAAAAATTGCTTTTTTTGTATTATTGTATGCCATATAAGTTTTTCCCTGTGCTATCTTAAGGCGTGTATTTCTTAATCTGAAGACTTTTGCATAAGAAAACATAGAAATGATTGCACAGATGAATGAAGAACTAGTTTAAATGTAGTAGAATTTTTGGTCCAGTTATTGATATTTGATACAGCTTTGATATTATAAGGAAAGCACATTTATTTTAACTATGTTATGTCAGGACTAACAAAGAGAATTGTGCCCTGGTGGCTAAATAGGCCAACATTATCCTGGGGTGCATTAAAAAGAGGTGATCCTCCTCCTCTACTCTGCCCTGGTGAGGCCTCACCTGAAACATTGTGTCCAGTTCTGGGCTCCCCAGTACAAAGAAGACAGGGATCTCCTCCAAATTGAGTCTAGCAGAAAGCTACAAAGATGATAAAGGGCATGGAACACCTCTCTTAAAGTGAAAGGCTGAGAGCTGAGTCTGTTCAGCCTTGAAGAAAGAAGACTCAGAGGGGATCTGATCCACATCCATAAATATCTAAGGAGCGGGAGGCAAAGGTATGAGGCTGGACTCTTCTCAGCAGTGTGTGGTGATAGGACGAGGGGAAATGGTCACAAACTGAAACATAGGAAGTTCCTCACAATTGTGCATGTGAACTTCTTCACAGTGCAGGTGACAGAGCACTGGCACAGGTTGCCTAAAGTGGTGGTGGAATCTCCTCCTCTGGAGATATTCAAGACCCGCCTGGACGCCTACCTGTGCCACCTGGGCTAGGGAGCTGATTTGGTAGTGGGGTTGCACTAGATGATCCCTGGATGTCCCTTCCAAGCCCAACAATTCTGTGATTCTATGAAGAGTATTATGTCTGTAAAATCTTTCGTCCTAAATTCACCCTCATGCATAGGTAGTACAGCCAACTGAGAGAGCAATCAAAAACTCTGTGTGGCCAAAACTTGACAACATTGCAGAAGGTTTCAGCAATTAGAATTAGTTTCTCCCTGTATTATTCTGTTGCCCCCATTGCCTAACAAGATGTAGAATTCCTCCAGAACATGGGAGGAAGGATATGTAGAACCAGCTATTTAATTGAGTTGCTCTGAAGACTTGAGTATGTAAATATTTAGTGAAACTAAAAAAAGTAAATGACAAAATATTTTTGTGGACAGACTTAAGACTCTGTATTGTCAAAATCAGTGTTTTTAAATTATTGTCACACTGCTGTACAGAAACAATAATTTTCTGATCTCTGTGGGTTACTCAGATTGAAAACAGGGTAGACTCGACTCTATTTATGTTGTTTTGCAGTATTAAAAGTCAATGCATGTCGGAAAAAGTATTCAGTGATGTATTCTTTCAGTGGTAATACTCTTAATATCATAGTGGACTCTGCAGTGTCCTGCAGTATCCCATGAAATTTGACAAATTGCACCAAATGGATCTGGCATTTTTAGCTAGAAGCATTAAGTGTCTGGGAAGTCTTATGTTTGAGAAGTGTGTCTGTGTGAAACAGTGTAGAATTTACTTCCTCTGATAAAAAGTGCTTAAATTTGATTAAAGAAATTCAGTTTCCTCTTCATGTTTTTGTGAAAATTATTTCTCTTTTAACTAGGAGAAATAACCTAAAGACTGTGGTGACATTGATGCGGTTGTTCTAGGAACTTCAGAAATTCTAACTGAAGGGCATATTCTTTTCTCTGTGCATGTACATGCTGTCTTTGAGATCTGCAGATATTTGGATGCAATATGAATACGGTATATACTCCTTTAAGACTGTCCATTCTTTCACTGCCAAATGCAGTGGAGGTTTGGAACATGGAAAAATTGTAGAGAACCAGATTTCAGCTGACTCTATTATTCAAGCCATCAAATTCAACATCTTATTGTGAGAACTGTAGAACAGTAATTAATACATGTTCCACCTCTATGTATTGACAATGAAACACGGGAAATCTAAAAGCGAGTGGTTAAGAAATCTTCTTTGAGGTAATAATGAGGCTATAGAAATGGAACTTAACATATTTAAAGCAAAGCTGTCAGGATCAGGTGGGTAATTCATAACAGAAGGGAAGGATTAGGAAGATGAAGGTATCTTTGCATTGTTTGGAAACGTGTTTTGAAAGGTATTGAGGTTAAATTTTATTTAATGAAGGATTTTGAAACGAGCTCTCACAAGCTTGTGCAGAGTTCTGTATGCTAGATATGTCTGGGAACATGCTATACTTCTGAATAAGAATTCTAAATTCAGATTGATAGTTAAACAACTGGAGTAATAAAGACATAGTCCATGTCAGAGAAATCATTCTGTGTTTGGTTTGAAAGCTTGAGTGTTAATGCACTTGTAGAAGCTCTATAAGAAATTAGCTTGAACACCCACAACTGAGACCTGCTATGCAGAAAGGCTGATGTTTACCTAATCCAGTTATTCCACCACAGCTCCCTGGTGACTTGAACTCCCAGATGTGATGATGCCCAGCAGTGGGATTTGTGATATAGTAGAACAAGGAGTTTCAGAGGATTGGGTTAGTTCTTGAGGATGTCTATTGGTCTGTGCAAACTTGAAAAGACATTTAAGTCATATTTGCAGGTCTGTGGGTTATTTGCTGTGGGGAGCAGCATGATATTAAAATGTTATGTGCTAAATAAAGCAAGCGTGATAGGAAACAAAGCTAGAACTTATGAGAGGGCATATATTTTTAAAATGCCAGCTCTGGTAAAAGCTGTCCTGAGCAATGGATCTGATTACAACTGAACTATTTTCATTCATGAAGCAACCATGTAGAGGTACTCACACAAAAACACATAATATACAGATGTACACATTTCAGACAAATTGTGAAGTATTATGTGAGCTTTTTTTTTTTTTTTCCCATATTCTTAAGAGATCTTTCACATTATCTTAAACAGAGTAGATAGATTTAATATGTACTTTTTTTTTTTTCTTGTAATGCCTGGTGATATATTTAAAGAAAATTCTATGTTGTATGATTTATAGTCTTGGAAAAAATATAACGCAGTCATAACTTTGCAGTTTTTGTGATGCATGAAGATCAGATTTTTAAATGTTGGTTAATGCTTTACTAATTAAAGTGTGCATGTTAATTAAAGCAGAGGCTAATGTTAATTACCTATATTAATGGAATCTCATGTAGCACCTGCCTGAAGCAATGGGTTCAATTTTCAAAATATCTCAATTAAGGCTGAAACTTTTGATTTGCATCTAGTAGGGTTTCAATTAACTGCATTGCAAACTTAAATAACACACTTAAAGGGATAATACCACCAATCACATGAGCACAGTGAAATTGGTCGGTTCAATTATTGACTCTGGCTACGAGAGCTTTCACAGTTGGTAGGTAGGTAAGTACTATGGTATTGGTGATTATTGTCAGAGGTTGTCAGGGTGGTTGTTGTAAGAGAGACGTTAAATTTCTGTACTTGAATCTCACTGCAATGCCACTGTCAAAGGAGACAAACATAGGATAATGTTTGCACACATCCACTGTTTAATGGAGAAGATTCAGCTCCTCTGAAATAAAAGACCTCTGTTCTATGACATGGTAAGGCTTTTTAGCAAAAGGGAAAGCAACTTTTGTGATAAAGGAAATAATGTTACTTCTCACTCAAGCCAAGAGATGTGATTGTATTCCCAATCTCTGTTTCAGCCACCACGGCATTATGTGTCGACATAGAAACTTTTAATGAGCAGTTTCAGGAAGCGATTAACAAAGCACTAGAAATAGATGCAATCATGCTGATTGGGAATTCTACCTAAGCTCCATAAACAAGACCATAATGTCCTGCAACCATACAGCTTTCTGTGGTAATTATTACTGATGGTTCCACACTGAACTTCTGGTCTAAACCTGCTTCAGTAAGATATTAATGGTTCAATTATAATGAAACTAAACTCAAAAGCATGGTAACTTTTTTTCTGTACACACAGCTAAAGAATGAATGTGTGGTTCTGTGGTAGGATCCAAATTCTTTTCATACATGTAATACAGCAATATCTCCAAGAGTAATTTCTGTGTGGCCTCTATGGAAATCGATAAAATGAAGTTGATTTTCAGTCATGCTTAGCAAAGGGAATCTAGAACACCAAGTTAGCTGTTAGCCTGGGCTATATTGTCAGGACCTCTCACCTGCATCAATGCATTTTCCTGCTGAAAAATGTGCTTAGGCATTAGCCCATCCCACTACAATGGGATGACTACCTGTATAAGGGTCTCAGTGTGTTTATTGATTAAAGCAGTAATATGTTGTTGTAGTACACAGACTTAATGGTTCCACTTCAGTTAGTGCTCTGAAAAAGCAAAAAACCTTCCCAATGTTAATCAGCTTGTTTTCATAGGATTTGTGTAATTTGAATTAAACTTTTACCAAATCATATTGAAAACTTTGTTTTTAAATACTATAATAACTATTGAGTTATTATAGTACTATATGTACTATATACTATATATATACACTCTCTCTCTATATAGCGTATATATATACTATATATATACTATATATATATACACACTATATACTATATATATATGTACTATATACTATATATTATAATACTATAAAAACCTTTGAGTGTCCAGTATATTACCTCTCATGGTTCTGGATTAATCACAATGTAAAGATTTTTGTTGCTCCTTTAACTTCAGGAGACTTTAACCCACATCATGTTGTAAGGTCATTAGATGCTTTAGAAAACACATATTTTGCCTCTGGAGACAGATCAGCATCAATCAGAATTTGAATGCCCGCTTTATACTGTGATATGTTATTGTCATCTCAGTTATACTACCTAATATTATCTGAAGAAAAAATGCTACAGTATTCAATTATACAGTCGTTTATTTCACACGAATCATCTTTGCAACTTGAAAGGTATGATTTTTTCAATTCTCAGCCTGCTTCAGACCTGACTCATTTTCCTTTTGAAATTAAAACATTTGTTCATATAAACTTAAATTTCTATCTAAATGGAAGTCAAAATATCCAGTATCTCCAGCTTACTGGGCTGTTGTTAGCCCAGAATACTGTAAAAATTAATCTTCTAAGTTCATAATATTATCTACGTTCTAAGTGAGAAATAGTATGGTGCCAAACTGGCTGTATGTTACGAAATGATCAAGTCATTGATGAAAATCTGCTGAAATCATTCTATTTACAAGATTTACTGAGTTTAGGTCTCTCTGGGTATTAGTTAGCCCAAAGGCACTTAGCCAATTAAGGCTGTCGGAAAAATATGAAAGCAATCCAACTTGAATTTTTCTGAAAGGAATCGTGAACACCATTTACCTTGCTTGTTACACACTACAAAAGTAGTTCCACTATCTTGGTTTGTTATTATTTTTTTTTTAGCAAGACATTTTTATTATATATGAGAGAAAAAAAATTATTGTTGTTAAAATTACAAATTAATATTGCATTAAAAAAAGCATCCCAAACAATGTGATTCTGTAGTATCATTTTATTATGAAAAAGGAGTTTATGCAAATTTTTATACATTAGTATCAGAGGTGATGTGAAAGGTACACGTGTAAAGTGCTTATTCATACATTTTGTTGTCGGTACTCTCTTAACGTTTGCTTTATAAGTAGGTGAGGACATTCATGCTGTGTCTGAATAAGCAAAGCAGGTTTGGGCTTGGAGTCATGGTGAGTTTGTAATGGAGGTCTTGAGGAGAGTAAAACAACTCTAACTGAATAGAATTGGATGCAGTCTATTATTCTGAAATATTTTCAACAAAAATGGCAGAAGCAAATTGGCTGAGATGGATTACGTAGATATAGGCTAAAATGTGTGGTCTCTTCTAAAAGTGTTCAAAGTCTCCTGCATCATAAGACTCAATTGTGCAGTCTTCGCTCTGCCAAAATTCTGTTCTTCTATTATGGAAAGCTTTCTTAGATATAATATCTGAAGAATTTCACTACTGAATATTGGTGTTTTTTTTAATGCTATTTGTGGAAGTTTGACACAGGTAAGGTAGATATAAATCAAAATTACCTTATAGTGCTGAGATAAGTTTGCCCATAAAATTGTCTAGGTAATGTAATATAGTGTTTTCATATTAGACACATTACTTCAACAAGGATTCCAATATGTTTTTGTAAAAGGCAGTGTTTAAAAATAAAATTAAAAAAAAAAAAAAAACGACACATGTTTTTATTGTTAGAAAAGAGATGTCACTGTTGTTATATTTAGGGCTTTAAATGTTCCCCTGTTTTCTCTTAGCCCTGAACAGTCCCTCTACTTGAATGCATCATATCTTAATATTTTTTATGTATATATAAACTGAAGTTTTTAAAAATAATTTTATATCACATCTGCTTTTACTGCATGTTGCTGTCTCTAGAGGCATACTGCATTTTTATTTTCAAGTAAATTTATATTAGTTACAGTCTCCAGCTGTTTTAGATATAGGATCATTTCCTGTTGGTACAGTTTCCAGGACAATTCTCTTTTTTTCTTCTCAGAAGAATGAGAAATTTAATTTAACAAAGACATCCTATAATTGTCTTTGTATCTAGCAAGGTATCTAGCAATCTAAATATTTTATTTTATTTAAAACATCTGTCTACATAATATCATATGACTATACAAGTTGATATAACCTTCTGAAAGACAGCTGCTGCCACTTTTATTTAATTTATAAGAGACCAACAAAATTGCTCCTTCAGTTAAAACCCGTCTGCCACTGAGTCACATACAAAAAAAAGTTTGCAAGATGAAAATTGCTTGCATTTACAGTTCTTAAACTAATCTAGGTTTTTTTTTCAAATTTAGAAGCATAATTTCTCCTTCTTCCTCTCCCTCCCCTTCCCCCCCCCCCATCACTATGGAAACATGGGAGCTTTAAATATACATTTTTTTAGAAGCTCATTTTATTAAGATTGAAGGTACATTTCTTTTTAAGATTAAATGCAAACTAGAGTTGCATCTTAATTGCTAACTCATGGGATCTATTTATCTCCTGCTATCTTCACTTTCACAAACATTTGGTGCAAATTATACTGCTCAGAATTTCCATGCTGCTTTTTCAGAAAACAGATAGAAAAACTGTCAATGTCGATATAGATCTATGTTTTGTTACTAAGCTTTGTTTGCAGTGATTCCTTTTATATAAACTGTTTCTTTGTAGGAGGCAACTGATACTGAAAACAAAATATTTAATAGATAGTATCAAATTAGGTGCAGCAGCCATCATAGAAAGACAGACATAGGCATTCTTCAGTTTGTCTAAATAAGACAAGTTTACCTTTTCCAGCAAAGTAATCAAAGTACTTCTTTTTGGGGAGCCAAATGTATGAAAGGAAAATGTTTATGGTTCCCTACTGGCACAGTTATGATTGACAGAAAAAAAAACCAACATGTATGCCACATGAGACATCTTGTTCAGGAACTTTCAGGAGGGTAGTAAATTGGTGTTGGCACAAACACAAAAAAAAATAAAATGACTTGATTCAGCAGTTTTCAGTTCTAAATCCCCAAGCTCCAAGGAAAGAAGTAAATATTCATCAAATGATCAAAATTTATATTGATTTTTATTCTGCATTAGCAGCTCAAAGTCGAGATTCTTGACAGGATAGATGTCGGTTTGAATGATTCTCTTTGAAATAAGGATACAGACACTGGGCTGAGTGCTACCGTGCATTCCTGAACCACAGGAAAAGCCTATTAGAACCCCAGGAAGCTAAATTTTTTAGAGAACTGTATAAAGGCAAGCTTGTTCTGTACTGTTTTGATAACTAAATTGTTGTTATTGGTATGTAAAGCAATTCTTTTTGTTCCTGCTTTACTCCATCCTTTCTGTTATCATCTAGACAACTTTTCAATAAACTTCAAAGGCAAACTGGTTCATTTGCTGCAGTAACTGAGTTAATATCAGTACTTCCCAGAGTAAGTATATTTTAGAGTGAAGTGCTAGTCTAGTAGGGCAAAGGAAGCAAAGATTGTATCTTCACATTTCACATCTTCAATTTTGCAGTTTCTGCCAGGGAGTAAATAAAGATCTTGGAGGATGGAGTGGGTAAAGGAGGGTGGAATTCCAGGGGAAAAGAATGTGAATGTGAGTGCAGCACTGAATCACTAGCTTGATGACTGTGATTACTGAGCTCACTGATTTAATGAGAAAGTCTGTATTAAAGCGAAATAGAAAATTACAACTATCACCTCTAATCTACAGGGTTATAAGTGGATCTCAGACCCCAGCAAAAGTAAATGTTAATGTCATTTTTAACAAACTTAAAAGTTTTGACAATAAAAGGGCAAGTTATTTTAATTAATATATTTTTGGAGTATTCTTTAAAAGTATATCAGCTCGGGCTAAAATGAGATTCATTGTTATAAAGTGGAAGAAGAGAATACTATGAGCATATTTGGGTGATGGGGAGTGTTAAAGAGAAAGCAGTATGATGCTAAAATACTGTAACTATCAAAGTGTTAACAAATTTCCCAAACGTCCCAGGTGCTTACAATTCAGCAAACATCTTTAACAACATAGCTTTAAAATTAAATTTTACAAATGTTATGGGTAATGCTTTAATAGTATGCAAATTGCAATGTAGTCAGTAGTGGCAAAGCTGACCTCTCAGTAATACAAATATTTTACGTTGAAAATAGTTATCTTTTTACAGTTCCTTCTGCTTCAGTAGGTGTCAGGTGCTTCCAGAGGTTCCTCATCGAAGGATCATAAATAAGCTCAAAGGAGCAGCAGTCTGTGTTTACTTTTTATACATGGGAAGGTAACAGTATGAATTATTACACTAAGCTATATATTTTGCTGTTGTGACAATAACTTCCAGTCTTTACTAATATATATTTTTAAACTTGCTCAAATTATTTTGCAAGTTTTCATTCTGGTATCTTCCTCAAAATAATTAATTAATAAATAATAATAATAATAATAGAACAGAAAAGTAGTAAGGCTGCATTTCATGGCTTTTGTTAAGTACATCAGGTAGGTAGATTTTATAATACCTTCATAGTCTGATGTTCTTTCTTAATTTTGTAGGGAAAAGAAAGTCCTGTTTTTGTGTCTGCTTAATGTTTCTTCATTAGAGGCTGAATGCATAAAAATTCAGAAAAACATAATTTCTCATAGTAAGAGGAGAAAAAGTGATTTTTAATAGTTAATATATTTTTTTAATAGTTAAAAAACATTTCCTCTCTAGGGATAATAAAATGCTGAATAAGCGCATATGGTAGGCATGGGGAGAATCCCCTTCAATTTCAGAGCAAGTCAGAGGAGCATTCGGTGACATTCTTCAAGGTACAGTCTATGTATGAGTTTGGACTTCAAAATGTTTCACTCAAAATCTTGATCTAAAGTAGAAAGGGTGACTTTAACTTGAAATTTATTCAATTTTGTGTGTCACTATGTATAGGAAATAGTGGAACAAGTTGTTAGAAGAAATCTTTGTAATGATTCATATAATAGATATGAAACATTTGCCAAGCATGTAAAAGTTGCATTTTAAACAACTTTAAAAAATTCAAAATGTTAAGGCAGTACTTAAAATAATTTTATTACCATGTAATATGCTCACAAATGATGCAGTGTAATATCTTTCATATCTTTTCTGTAATACAGCATCTTTTTACTAATCATTACTGCATTTTATGAAGGTTTCTTTTAGCATGATGAGAAACACAAATGTGCAAAAATCTCAGTTCTTTAGCAAATGTCAAAACATAAAATAGGAATAATATAAAAGTACGGTAAATGTACACCGTTTGACTTAAAAGAAATGCCTCCTATTTATTTCCATGCAAACTACTACAGATATGAAGAGCACAATAACACTGTTTGATAGAGCTAGTTCTCAGTTACAAAGCTCTTTTTCTTTTCTTTTCTTTTCTTTTTCTTTTCTTTTCTTTTCTTTTCTTTTCTTTTCTTTTCTTTTCTTTTCTTTTCTTT
>VXAB01009747.1:873256-895307 GCA_013399175.1 Odontophorus gujanensis | reverse complement strand
TAACACAGCCACTGCCATTAACTATGCATTTTTTTGCCAGCAATGAAGAATAGCCTTCATGCCATGTTCATAGAAATGCCAGCAAAGGGGACACACTGTTGCTGTTGCCAATGCTGAAACATACTAGCCGTAACCTCTCTGTGCTCACACCAACAGTTTGGTCAGTAGCTGTTTGTTCAGCATGTGTTGGCAAACGTCACTGGGTGGTGTTTTTTTCCTTGTGAAGAAATTTAGTTACACACCTCTGCTTCATACACACTTCCATGTCAGATGCCATTTTATCAGACTACCCCTCTGCTGTCATCTGCTGCACAGCAAAAATACTTATCAAAATATTGGCAGGAAGGTTCAATTTCTACTGCCATACCAACTTGATCCATTTCTGATGTTGTGGACCAACATAATAGAAGGGGAGGCATTACTCCTGGAGCAGACCCTGTAATTAAATGTTAATATTTATTGTCAAAGTAACATCAGATTTATGCTCTGTAAATTTAAAAAGTAACTAATTACCTTATATTTACTTCAAAATAAGTGGTTTTTTTTGAAGTAAATTTATTTTTTATATAGTGTTTTCAAATAACTTGGACTCCACTTCCTACAAATTAATATTTGGGATTCTCTTCACTGTAAGTCAGTAAAACTCCCAACAGAAAGAAAAGTTTCCTCCCAAATATGCACAAAATAGACCTCAGAGAAAAAATTTCAAGAAAACGGCCATAAGTTTTCTGACATGAGCTCAGTCATGCCTTCCTGTGGTGTGCTGGCTGTTTTTTCCCTATGAGGTTTTGGTTTCACAAGAACCTTTCCTCAGTATTTTTAGAAATGACTCATGAGCCCATCACTGCAAGGCTCGGGACAGATGAAGATGCGTGATCACTCTGGAGTTTCTCCTGCATGTGTTTGTAGTCTGTAATTTTAAACTTTTGTGCCTTCAACCTTAAGAGTTGCCCTTTTGAATGCCTGAGCCTCCTGATCTACATAGATGCATGGCCTGTAACATGTGGTTTGGTGTTCAACCGGTTAGGGAAGCAATAGAAATATCAGTGTAAATTCTTCATAATCTCTTTTTAAGCCACTTCATTGTTCTAAAAGTGCTTACAGAGAGAATGGTAGAACTGTGCAAGTAAATAGAGGTTTTAACTAAATAAGATTAAGTTAGCGATTTTAGCACATAGAGGAAAGACTTCCATTGTCAGATTAGTCTTTCCACTTCTTGACTAATTGGGGATACTTGAAGCTGACCTGGAAAGGTGTTCAATCTTGATATTAAGCATAGCATTTCTGTGTTCTGACCTTCCCACCCCCTCCCTCCCCCCCAAAAAAAAAAAAAAATTGTTGGATTACTGGGCTGGTAAAAAGAAGACTCGAGGTCGAAGATAGTATTGATAGATTGTTATTCTAGTAGGATAAATTGGATAGGGTTTGTAGGACTGGGACTGCTGGGGACTTCCACTTCTGATGGCATTCTGAGCAGTATCACTGAATAAGGGTGGAAGGCATATGGCAGTTCTGATGAAATGTACTCTAACCATTGTATTGATGTATTCAGATAGATCTGAGACTTCGTTAATTTGTATCTTACTGGTTCCTGGTAAGAACTGTTCTGTCATCCCAACACTCTGTATGAGCTTCCTAGTCAGGGCAAGTCTAGTCCCCACCTGTTCCCTGACCATTGCAATCCCCTTTTGTATCCTGGAGATGCAGTCCTGCAAAACAAAATAAAGTACCAAAAGTTACTGTCCACTGTTCATTTTTCATTCTTACTAGGATTTTTTATTATTCACAATTTTGGGATACTATTGTCAGAAACTATTCACAGTCCTGGAAGTCTCAGGAGAGATTATTCCTTTCATACTTTCCTTTAATGCTTTTTGGTATTTGTGATAAAAGGAACTATTCTGGATCAGCGACTGAGATCTGTTTGATGCACAAGACATGCCACATTCCTGTAGTGTATTTAATTTTACACTGAACAGAATCAAAGGCAGTGGGCAGTCAGAAATTAGACACGAGAGATTCAGGTTTGAAAAAGTGTGATCTGGGCACCTCCATAGATTTGGCCAGACAATGCTGCTGAAGCCACGTTACTGATTTCAGTTTGCAGTCCACAGTCCTGAAGTCACAGGTCATGCTCTTTGCCTTTATAATAAAACAGTAAAAAACAAACAAACAAAAACAACAACAAACTATGTATTTCTGAAAGGCAAGGGAAATCCTGCAAAAAATGTATTGCTGCCTTTTTTTTTTTCCTTAATTTTATTTCTGATGGCTTTGGGAACTGCCTGAGAAGGCAGTCCTGTCTTGCTGTAACACAACTCTATTCTAAAATTTCATCTTTCTCCTCCTGTGGACAGGCATAAAATGCACAGCGATGTTACTGTTTGTGTTTAAACTCCACAAGGATTTTAAGTACCTTGATAAGTAAAAACATTGTTGCCTTGTAATTTTATTTTATTTATTTTATTGTTTTTAATGTGGAAGTTTCACATTGTTGTGATTTTAATTTTAGTACACGGAAAGATATACTGATAAAGTTATTACTGTCATAAAAGCATTTCTGAGATTTATGATGATAAAAACACTTTGTTAAGACTTCAACTGGTAACAGGCATGCCCTGATTAGCAGAATTAATTTCCTGCATGATCAAAATGCAATATGTCCTTTTTAATAGTACTATCAGATGTTCAGCTTTCATAAGTGCATCTTACAATATAGGATTATTTTCTAATCTGATTTCAGTCCTGAAGAGAGTGCGCAAATTAAGGATGTGAAAGGTAGGAGAACCAAAAGTAGAAGAGGTAACACACTAAGAAAGAAGTAAACTGTAGCAAGGTCTCTTAAAATTTTGAGAAATAAAAAGGAAGAAATGAGAGGGAAAAAAGAGAAAGAATAAATACAGAAAAAAAACCAACTGAACAGATATCTGTCACATAATGCCAGTTAAAATACCTAGGTGACTTGTTGGAAGTCCTGCTTCTACTCTGTTTTCAGCAATGGAAGATGTGTTGTCTGACTGTGGGTTTGGAGTGGAGAATGATCAAGTCTGTACAGCCTTTGGTCAAGCTCTTGCCTGGCAAAAAAAACTCTTTCTGTCAGCTACATCTCCATGGGAAATACTTTGTGCTGTGTGCTCAGTATCAGATTTATAATGTGGACATATAACCAGTATGCTGTGACTAGAAAAAAGCAAACAAACAAAAAAAAAGCTTGAACGCACAGATATGACCACATAAGTTCTACTGTAATCAACTTATTTCCAGTAAGGAATTACTCCCAATTTTATCTGTGGATATGAAGTGTGTTTAGCTGGAATGTGTATTCTGTTAAACAAATGCGTCTATTTCTATAAAATATGCATATAAAAGAACATTCTTAGTCTACATGCTACAGAATGCCATCTGACCACCTCACTTTTTGGTGAAAGACAGAACCTGCGCTTTAACAGAAAGTATTTTTATTTATCTTAAGTTTGGCAGAGGAATTAAATCTCTATTTTTATGTAATTCTATAGTAATCACTGTCTAGCGTATGAATGATACAGCTGTTTGAAAGCATTGTGGAGAAGAGATAATGCAAGATAGAACAACGTCCTAATGCAAAGTCAACTGCATATGGTATATTGTATAACACAAAATAGTTTGCTTACAATAATAAAAGACTCATGATCCCTATGTAATAGTGTTTGAAAATATCTTCACACCAATTAAGAGATATTTATTCTAGCACGTTTCAATATAAAAATGGTTTACAGCATAACAAAACAATACTGAGTTCTTACTTCCAACTTACACTGATGTAAATTTTAAGTCTCTCATTTAACACTCTATATATAATCTTTCAGTCTCCTTCCTCCCACAGTAAGAGCCATTATCCCATGTCTTGTCTTTCACCCCTCAGAATAAGGTCATTCTTACGTGTAGGTCTAACAAGAAATACAATGTATTTTCATTGATTGGTATTGTCTCTGATTACCCCTTTGTGTTATGTAGTGATCTGTATAGTAAAGGACATTCTGTTCTCTAATGCAAAGCCAGTTGTAAGGAATAGGCTTCCTCAATTTATTTATGAGTTCTTGCATTTTAAAAAATGAACCCTTTGAAGGTAGTTTTGAAAGTATTTACTGTTATTAACCAATTAGTAAATCTGAATATTTGGTACTATGTAGAAAATCTTCAGTTTTCCCACAGACTACTATTTTTTCATAGTTTTCAAACGAGAGTTTGTGTTACCAAACAAAGCTTATCTTCTTTGTGATCACATCTTTGTTGTAGAAAGAATCACTAAGAATAAGACCATGAAGCCATGAAGTGCAAAACAACTGTGAATCATCTTTTTTTCTTTTTTCTTTTTTTTTCTTTTTTCTTTTTTTTTCTTTTTTTTCTTTTTTTTTCTCTCCCCTCCCCTCCCCATTTTATTTTTTCTCTTTTTTTCTTTTTTTTTTCCTTTTCTTTTTCCCTTCCCTTCCCTTTCCCCTTCTCATGATAGGATGAGGGGAAATGGTCACAAAATGAAGCACAGGAAGTTCCACACAAATGTGTGTGGAAACTTCTTCACAGTAAGGTTAACAGCACTGGCACAGGCTGCACAGAGAGGTGGTGGAGTCTCCTTCTCTGAAGATGTTCAAGACCCTCCTGGATGCCTACCTGTGCAACCTGGGCTAGGGAGCCGCTTTGGCAGGGGGGTTGGACTTGATGATCTCTGGAGGTCCCTTCCACCCCTTCCAATTCTGTGATTCTGTGACTCCTTCGTCTGTGTACAGCTGCCAATACACAGCCTGGTAACTTTGCTGTGCTGTCAGCAGCCAAGCAAACTCTTCACTTCCCTGCCTGCAGCAGTAGAAAATACAAGACTTCTTATGCAGAATTTCCTCTATTTGTTACATTTGCTTGTGATACTACCAAATAGTAAAGCAGGCATTCTCCTAACAGAGAGTCTGTAGTTATGCAGAAGTAGCAGTTTTTGAAACATTATCAGAATTTGTAATGTGTTTTTCTTTCAGAAAGGCATATTAAAAGAAAACAATAGCAGATTGGTCCCAAACTGCTTTTGAACTTACTCTACCCTCTGTTCGTTTCCCTTTTCCTAGGGGCAATTGTGGCACACAGCAGATTTCATCATCTTATCATCTGGTTCTCTGAGCCCCAGAATCAAACTGATCACTACAGCTGCACTAAATAAAGTGTCTTTTCAATAAATTATGATTCCAAATATTATTCAACATTCTTCTGGCCAGGCACAGAGTTTGATGGACAACAGCACTTTTAACTTACTGCCTTGCCCTTTGCAGTCAAAATTGCTGAGTAATCAGTGGATGCCAGTAGTGGGAAAGCAGAATGTGACTAATCCCGATTACTTTTGTTTTGTTTACACTTGCTGCTTAAAACAAAAATACTTAACATGGTTTTCATTAATTACACAGCACAGGCAAAGTACTAAACAGATATGTGTTGAAGCCTATGATAAATATTTGTTCATATAACTACATGTAGACATTTTTATACAACATTTGATTGGGTATGCATTTTATGGAATATCTATCACATTCTCTGATAATTACCCAAATATTTCAGTTCAAGCATTTGGGAATACACTGTGCTTTTATCTGACTTATTGTTTCAGCCTTTTTGACTATCACGCAAAGAGAAAAACGATGGTGTGATTACCCCTCTGTTAAATTTTTTTGCAATGCAGAAGTAACTGTTTTAAATGAATTCTTTTTTTGTATTAAAAACAAAAAAGCAAAAAGTTTTTTCTCTTTTTTTTCTCTAGGCTGAGGTTCAGCTTTGCTATCTGGAAGCACAAAGAGATGCTGTTGAACAGATGTCCTTAAAGCTGTACAGTGAGCAATACAACAGCAGTAGCAAGCGAAAGGAAGAGTTTGCTGATATGTCAAAAGTTCACACAGTGGGAAGTAATGGGTAGGAAACTATTCTTTTTGTTGTTTTATTCTCACAGATCTGTATTATTTTTACATGATACACTCTTTCTTACTTCCAGTTAACCAAAACTTTTCTTCCTAGGTCAAGAAGCAGTGAAAAGCTTTGTCTTATATTAATGCAAAAATTAATCTGTTTTAGATAATGGACACAAATCATGGTTTCTTCATAGAATACCTAACGTTATCTAGAGACAATCCATTATTTCAATTAAAAATAAATTTAATACCCTTTCACTTCAGACTTATTTCCTTTTATGTCTTCACGTCTTTTAATTTCTAAGCATTTTACAAGAAAATGTCTTTGTAACTTGTTAATACCANTACTTGTGAAAAGAGAAGTTTGATATGGCGCTAAAGTATACATATATCTTAAATAATATATATATATATTTATGAATGCTCTACATCCAAACATGTATATGTAAGTGAATTTTAAATTCCCAGTTTTGTACTTCTAGAAAGTAACAATTTTAACTTTTATCACATTTAACGGTTTTCTTGGAAATTTGAGCAATGAATCTTAGATTCATCACAGAAGAGGAATCTTGAATGGCTGCCCCTCACTTTTCCACAATGAATTTGTTGTAGCTCTGGTTTAAGAGGTTTTCTTTAAGAAAACTGTATCTGACAACTCTAAATGCACACAAGACATTTATATTAGTTCATAATAGTCTGGGGCAAAAGCAGTTCAAAACAATGAGCTACTGTACATCCTCATCCTGATACAAGTTTTCTAGTAACCAGCTAATTCAGTAGAACTTGTACTTTCAAGTTCATATGAAAGGAATGTCACTGACCAAGGTGCTTTTCATCCCAATAACTTCCCTTTATAATTGCGAACTCAATGTTGAGGTCTTTGAGATATAGTTTTATTAAATTACTAACTGTAAGGATAAATGAGCCTTGTAAACACCCCCTCTTATTATACAGAAAGACGACTGTTTTAGAAAAGTTGATGTGGGCTAATTATGTAGGATTACTGAGATCTTGATTACTTATGCAGAAATCTGTCAGTTTTTCAAACATGCTAGAGAAGCTATTGCCAACTATAAAAAAAACTTTGCTCAGAATTTATATGTATATGTGTATAAATGTCTATTGGGGGCTAAATGTTCAAAAACAGCTTCTAATTTTGCAGCTAGATTTGAATCTGAACAATAAACGAGGTTGGAATTTTGTGTTGGACACAAGACTGTAAGACAGAGAGTTCCTTTTGTTGAGGATAAAGGCTATAAAGAAAGCTTTAAGCCTCATGAGAGAATCCAGCCTGTAACTCTACATATCATACATAGAGTACTGCATCCAGGTCTGGGGCCCTCAGCACAAGAAGGATGCAAAGCACTTTGAGCAGGTCCAGAGGAGGACCACTAAGTTGATCAGAGGGCTGGAGCACCTCTCCTATGAGGAAAGGTTGAGGGAATTGGGCTTGTTTAGCTAGAAGGAAAGACACTGGGGAGATCTCACTGTGGCCTTCCAGTATTTGAAGAGAGTGTACAAACAAGAGGGGGAACGACTGTTTACATGGGTTGATAGCGATAGGACAAGAAAGAATGGTTTTAAGCTGAGACAGGAGATTTAGGTTAGATGTTAGGAGGAAGTTTTTCACTCAGAGGGTGGTGATGCACTGGAACAGGTTGCCCAGAGAGGTTGTGCATGCCTCATCCCTGGAGGCATTCAAGGCAAGACTGGATGTGGATCTGGACNCTAATCCCGATTACTTTTGTTTTGTTTACACTTGCTGCTTAAAACAAAAATACTTAACATGGTTTTCATTAATTACACAGCACAGGCAAAGTACTAAACAGATATGTGTTGAAGCCTATGATAAATATTTGTTCATATAACTACATGTAGACATTTTTATACAACATTTGATTGGGTATGCATTTTATGGAATATCTATCACATTCTCTGATAATTACCCAAATATTTCAGTTCAAGCATTTGGGAATACACTGTGCTTTTATCTGACTTATTGTTTCAGCCTTTTTGACTATCACGCAAAGAGAAAAACGATGGTGTGATTACCCCTCTGTTAAATTTTTTTGCAATGCAGAAGTAACTGTTTTAAATGAATTCTTTTTTTGTATTAAAAACAAAAAAGCAAAAAGTTTTTTCTCTTTTTTTTCTCTAGGCTGAGGTTCAGCTTTGCTATCTGGAAGCACAAAGAGATGCTGTTGAACAGATGTCCTTAAAGCTGTACAGTGAGCAATACAACAGCAGTAGCAAGCGAAAGGAAGAGTTTGCTGATATGTCAAAAGTTCACACAGTGGGAAGTAATGGGTAGGAAACTATTCTTTTTGTTGTTTTATTCTCACAGATCTGTATTATTTTTACATGATACACTCTTTCTTACTTCCAGTTAACCAAAACTTTTCTTCCTAGGTCAAGAAGCAGTGAAAAGCTTTGTCTTATATTAATGCAAAAATTAATCTGTTTTAGATAATGTACACAAATCATGGTTTCTTCATAGAATACCTAACATTATCTAGAGACAATCCATTATTTCAGTTAAAAATAAATTTAATACCCTTTCACTTCAGACTTATTTCCTTTTATGTCTTCACGTCTTTTAATTTCTAAGCATTTTACAAGAAAATGTCTTTGTAACTTGTTAATACCACTGTAAGACAATTCTCTGTAATCATAATTATACTGGTGAACAGAGAAGTTGGATATGGCGCTAAAGTATACATATATCTTAAATAATATATATATATATTTATGAATGCTCTACATCCAAACATGTATATGTAAGTGAATTTTAAATTCCCAGTTTTGTACTTCTAGAAAGTAACAATTTTAACTTTTATCACATTTAACGGTTTTCTTGGAAATTTGAGCAATGAATCTTAGATTCATCACAGAAGAGGAATCTTGAATGGCTGCCCCTCACTTTTCCACAATGAATTTGTTGTAGCTCTGGTTTAAGAGGTTTTCTTTAAGAAAACTGTATCTGACAACTCTAAATGCACACAAGACATTTATATTAGTTCATAATAGTCTGGGGCAAAAGCAGTTCAAAACAATGAGCTACTGTACATCCTCATCCTGATACAAGTTTTCTAGTAACCAGCTAATTCAGTAGAACTTGTACTTTCAAGTTCATATGAAAGGAATGTCACTGACCAAGGTGCTTTTCATCCCAATAACTTCCCTTTATAATTGCGAACTCAATGTTGAGGTCTTTGAGATATAGTTTTATTAAATTACTAACTGTAAGGATAAATGAGCCTTGTAAACACCCCCTCTTATTATACAGAAAGACGACTGTTTTAGAAAAGTTGATGTGGGCTAATTATGTAGGATTACTGAGATCTTGATTACTTATGCAGAAATCTGTCAGTTTTTCAAACATGCTAGAGAAGCTATTGCCAACTATAAAAAAAACTTTGCTCAGAATTTATATGTATATGTGTA
Source organism: Odontophorus gujanensis (assembly GCA_013399175.1). Classification (NCBI taxonomy): domain Eukaryota; kingdom Metazoa; phylum Chordata; class Aves; order Galliformes; family Odontophoridae; genus Odontophorus; species Odontophorus gujanensis. The sequence goes on along the minus strand of VXAB01009747.1, from coordinate 885,945 downwards.
TAAATGTCTATTGGGGGCTAAATGTTCAAAAACAGCTTCTAATTTTGCAGCTAGATTTGAATCTGAACAATAAACGAGGTTGGAATTTTGTGTTGGACACAAGACTGTAAGACAGAGAGTTCCTTTTGTTGAGGATAAAGGCTATAAAGAAAGCTTTAAGCCTCATGAGAGAATCCAGCCTGTAACTCTACATATCATACATAGAGTACTGCATCCAGGTCTGGGGCCCTCAGCACAAGAAGGATGCAAAGCACTTTGAGCAGGTCCAGAGGAGGACCACTAAGTTGATCAGAGGGCTGGAGCACCTCTCCTATGAGGAAAGGTTGAGGGAATTGGGCTTGTTTAGCTAGAAGGAAAGACACTGGGGAGATCTCACTGTGGCCTTCCAGTATTTGAAGAGAGTGTACAAACAAGAGGGGGAACGACTGTTTACATGGGTTGATAGCGATAGGACAAGAAAGAATGGTTTTAAGCTGAGACAGGAGATTTAGGTTAGATGTTAGGAGGAAGTTTTTCACTCAGAGGGTGGTGATGCACTGGAACAGGTTGCCCAGAGAGGTTGTGCATGCCTCATCCCTGGAGGCATTCAAGGCAAGACTGGATGTGGATCTGGACCGCCTGGTCTAGTGGTTGGCAACCCTGCCCACAGCAGGGGGACTGAAACAAAATGATCTTTGATGTCCTTTACAACCCAGCCCATTCTACGATTCTATGACACATATGAAGCATTTAGGGAAGTTCTTGATGCACTTGTCTATTCTCATTATTTCCTGCTATTGCTGGTAATGATGATCTAGTGGTGTTCTCTGTTCTTGCTGTGACCACCTTTCTTGTCCATCTCAGCCCCTATAAGCTCAGCAGCAGATTGAAGGGCCAAAGGATGTGAGGGAGATGGACACGCCATGCATTTAGCCATTATAGAAAATCTGGTGGGCTGAATTCAGATGGAAAGCTTTAATTTGAGCTACTCTGAATTATTGTATTGAGCACAATGGTAATGCTTTCTGGCTACAAAGACATAGCTTTGAAAACAAAGTTTAGTTTCTACAGTGGTAACCTACTGCATAAGAACTGTGAGTAGAAGTCCTGTAGTAGGCTGAGCAGGTGTCTGTTGCAGGATGACTGAGATCTCTACAGGCAAGAAGCTGTTCAGCTAACTGGGAAAATTAGGGTATCTGTCCATTACCTGTTGAAGAGATTGGGCCCAGGAGAAAGAAGTATGCCTCCAGAGAGAACAAGAGTTACTGTAGATGAAGAATTTTTTATACTGTGAAGTAGTAACTTTGTGCAGTGAACAGCTAAACTGATATAGCAGTAGTAGTAGAAATTAGGGTGTGTGGAACAGGGTAATGCCAGTTACTCTGTAAAGAACAAGAATTCCTGTAGCATAGATATTGTTATGAGAACAGAGAGGTTTGTATGTATGGAACATAAGCCAATGCTAATGTCAGAATTTTGATTTCTCCAATATCCTCCTAATAAAGTCATGTATGGAAAGGAGTTCCAAAAAACAATGACCCAGAAACCTGAAAGAACTTTTTGTCTGTCTGATTCTTTTGTCAGACATACCAGCATGTCTACAGTACTTCTAAATACTACACAAATGATGCCATCAAAGAAGGAATACAAACTGCAAGTGTGCAATAGACATGGCAAAAAAGGCTAATAGAAATAGCTTCACATTCCTTTTTATTTATTAATGCTGCAGACGAGTTGGTTTTCTCATGAGAAAGGTGCTCATGAATTTTCATTCAAAATAATAAATTGATGTCCACATTTTAAGAAATATGTTTAGGGTTCAAGGGATTAGACATGCAACTCTGCATATCTGATTCCCTGTTTACCAAGGTAAAATACACTTCTTAATGTCATTTCAGTTATTATGTAGCTAATGATTTTAACTAATTAACCAACAAACCTATATAAAGAGAGCCCTTTAACATTAATGCTTCTGTGTTATCTATCAGACTTCTAGCTTTTCTATATTTCTTTTGTCCGTAATGCTGGAACAGTATTTCAGAGGTTATGATTTCCTTCACTATGCCTGTAGCAATATGAAAAAGATCTGCTAAGCCTTGAGGAAAAAAAAAACAAAAAAACAAAACAAAACAAAAAAACCAAACAACTAAGACACATTCAATATACCACATAAATACTGACAGATACATTTTAATCTTAACATATCACTGATAGTGTTTGCTGAACATTCTAAATATATTTTTAGCAACTTCATACTTTATCTTTTCTCCAGAATTGAAGAGTAGTCAGTATTTTCTATTCAGATTTAAGACTTCATTTCCAAAGCAACGCTTTTATATGAAAAAACCATAATTATTTCATAACTATTATAAATACTACAGTCAATTTTTGTTTACTTAGTATTGTTGTTGTTGTTGTGTTGTTATTATTATTATTATTTTAAGTGATGCTTTTTATGCTTCACAGAATTATAGAATTATAGTGGTTACAAGGGACCTCTAGAGGTCATCTATTCCAACCCCCCTGCCAATGCAGCTCCCTAGCCCAGGTTGCACAGGTAGGCGTGCAGGTGGGTCTTGAATATCTCCAGAGAAGGAGACTCCACAATCTCTGGGCAACCTGCTCCAGTGCTCTGTCACCTGCACTGTGAAGAAGTTCCCATGCACAATTGTGAGGAACTTCCTATGCTTCATTTTGTGGCCATGTCCCCTTGTCCTATCACCACACACTGCTGAGAAGAGTCCAGCCTCATCCCTTTGCCTCCCACTCCTTAGATGTTTATAGATGTGGATCAGATTCACTATCATTAGGCTCAGGAAAATCAGAGCTATAGACAGTTTTCTTATAAGTGTTCCCAGTTAAGGGTTTTTGTTTGTTTGTTTGTTTGTTTGTTTTTTCCTTTTCTTTTTTTTTCCCTCCTGATTGAAAAACAAAGGAAAGAGGCACAAGATGTAAACTATAGGGAAAAAAGAAGAAATCCCTTCTTGAGGTTTTTCCAATGAACCCTGTTTCTCTCACTCTTTATTTTAGATAAAGATATTTAGAATGTTAGCTAGAAATCAAACTGTCCTGCTGATTTCTAGTGCTTACTTGGGTTTTGTAAAGGTCAAGAAAAAGTGCTTTTGTGTGTCTTTAATAGATCAATTCATTCTCTTATACCAATAAAAGTACAAATTTGGATTGTAATCAAAATGAGGTTCAGTAGATATAAAGCAGGTGTTTGGATCCAGCATGTGTTCTGCACGTTATATTGAAATCCCAGTTCACTTCCTGTTGCTGTTTCCAAATGCTCATCCCATCCCAGTCTGGCATCAGAAGACCATGAACGTTGGATGTAGGCTTTGATTCAGTCAGCTTCCTATCTTAATTCAAATATTTCACTGATACAAATGGACCAAGTCCAACTCAATCAGTACCAATTTACATGAAATGAATTTGAGTGTCTTATATGATAAAACACATGTTTTAATAAATGCCTGTCAGTTTTATGACACTGGATAATACTTGGATAAGACAGAATGGGACTGTAGGAGCACTAGATACTGAACATAAAGAGTGGTTATACTCTTTTCAGAAGAAGAGATAAAGATTCAGTATCTCTTCGAATACAGTATTCAAAATGGACTTTAGTTTTATTTTAGTTTCAAAATGATATTTGAGAGAAATGGCTCCTAAAAGAGGAGAATAGCCCTGAACTCCCAATGAATCTATTAGATTTCAACAATTGTACCTTTTCTTGCATGCTAGCTCTTTATAATTGCACCGTTGCTTACTTTCTGAGGACAGTGAGTAGTTTTAAGCAAATTCATCTCATAAATTATTGAGTAAAAGTACACTAAGTACAGTGGATTAAACTGGAGTTACTTCAAAAGCAGGAATCAACAATTGGGCATTATACAAGGCTTCCTTTATTGTCAGCTCATTGAAAATAATACCAGAGAAGGTAAATAGTTTCCCATCCCTTCTTCTCTCCCACTTTCTCTCTTTTTCTTTTTCTTTTTTTTCTTTTTCTTTTCTCTAAAAGCTTTCAAAATTATCATGCACATGGTACTCTAGTTAATAATAACTGAAATTGCAATAGCATTAATAACATTAGAAACATGTTTAGTTTATTGTTTCTCTATTTAAATACTGCTAATTTTTTTAATGGCATTGCTAAAGACGCAGAAAGCTAAAATAGTTTTCAGTAATTGGATAAAACAGCTTCAGTGGGACATGTACAATTGTTTGATCAGCCTGGTATGTTTCATACTACTGACAAGGCTTTTGTTAACTCAAATTCTGGATGCTTGGAGATCCCTTCCAAAGTGTACATTTTCAATGAATGCAGTTTTTTAGCATGTACCTTCTGTCTTGTACTAAGGTGTTAGAGGAGAAACTATGCTTTACTTATTCACTAAGCTTTCAATGGAGAATCACATTAATCCTTTTAAGCTCCTTATTCTAATGATTTATTTTGTTGAAAACTGTAGTGATCCTCCTTTGAATTTTAATGATTGCTGGCTATTCATGGATTCATTGTTTTGACTTCCTGTCCTTACCTTTGTTTCTTACATGTCTGTAGGGAACACCTGTCTAATACTGTATCTGGCCTTAGTTCTTACTGGCTTACCATATTCACTCAAGCCTATCTTACGGCATTAAGTTGAAATGCTAGCTACTCATCCATGAAAATAAATGTAGGATATTTACAGAGGTAGGCAGATAGACAGTAGACGGATGGCTGAGTGGATTGAGTCATTTTTCTGTGAAAATAATATTTTTATAGGAATTGTATTGGAATGATTATTGCAAAGTTTACTCAATATAGAGTCAGCATTTTAAAAACCATTAATCAACATTATCAGTGGGGGATTTCTATTTCAAAAATTTTGAAGCAAATGCAGTAAGCCAACAGTTGTCAGGATTTGGCATCAACCACTGAATTTAGGTCATGGCACTGGCTTAAATTGGATTTCAGTTTTCATTTTCCTCAACTCTGCATAAATACAGAATGTCTCTTTAGAAATATAGCTAGGAACATCATGAGTTTTCAAGAATATATTATTCTAATACAAGATTTTAACAACTACACTGTATTTATGCATAATACATTTTGTTCCTTATCTACAGCCTTTTGGACTTTGATTCAGAATACCAGGAGCTCTGGGATTGGCTGATTGACATGGAATCCATTGTGATGGACAGCCATGACCTGATGATGTCAGAGGAGCAGCAGCAGCATCTTTACAAGGTTAGCGCTACCGTTACTGCCTTTACCTAGCTATAGAAGATCTGATTAGCTTGACAAGTCTTTCTCTCACAGGATATCGCTGCGTTCATTGTATGTATCATGGTGTCTATTAGAATTCCTTTCCCTGTCCCCAACCTCATTTCCATCCCCTGTGCGCTGACAGGCTGCACCGACATCATAATTGCAAGAAAGTTCCCTTTATCACATTCTATTTGGTGTAATTCTATAGAAGGACAAAGATTTGTCTTCAAGATGAATAGAAATAAATGAAACGGCATTAATAAATAGAGTGAAACAAAATGAAGGGAAAAAAAATGAACTGGTAGATTTTACAAAATGTGTTTTGATTGGAGCTTTCAGCTGGATTTTCATCCACCTTTCAGACATCTTCTGAAATTTGCCTTGATTTTGGTTTGCTGCTGCCAGAATACAGGACTCTTCCAATTTAATTTTTATTAGTTATACATAAAGCAGTTGTTGTCACGTTAGGTCATCACTCCTGCCTGTTATTTCAACAAAATGATTTTAGACTTGCATATTAATAAGAAAATGTTCAGGTATATGTATATCTATATGTTTGTATACACATACATATATACACACAGAGTTTCTTATATTTATTATAGCAGCCTGAACCAAGAAGCTTTATCACTATTTTTAAGGTATGATTACTTAGAGAAAGTTGCCCAAAATGAGTGATTTGATCCTAAAACCGTCTCAGGCTTCATTGTGTGTCAGAGGAGCTACGGTCTATGGGTATGAGGGGTAGTGGGGAAAAGAAAGGAGGGGCTTTTGACAGAAATATCAGGCTGCAGTAAATCTTCCTCATTTAGGCAATTTTTATTGGAGTAATTCTGACAGTTGTCATCCTTGAATTGCTTTGAGCATATGGCATATTTCAAGGAGCAGATTGTGAATCATAAAAAATAAAATTAATAACTAACCACAGAATCAGCAACAGTATAATGACAAGAAACAACTACCTTCCAGCTTTTTTTTTTTTTAATTTCTTTTCAAATAAATGGTACATTCAAGGTCAAATAGAAGTTGATTTCTTTCTTCTACGATAGTACGATTTGATAATTTATTAAACATAATTTAGTTTTTCCGGCTTTGGTGTCCTGCTTTCTTGACGGTCTTCTTGTATTTTATTCTCTCCAATTTCAGTCCTTTTTTTAAGATATCCTATGAAAAAGGGTTGCTGAACAAGTTAAAATATGTTTAGGAATGGAAATATACTTCAGGTCTGAACTGTTTAGTCTTCAAGTGAGTTTAATTCAGTTATCTCTATTCTTGCTTTGTCAATCATTTCTTATTTTCACTAAAGTTTCACTATTTTTCCTATCTTTCTAAATATTTAATTAGAATAAATTGGACAGACAGTTCTTGTTCTCTATAAGTTCAGAAATAAACAAAAACAGAAGTGGATATAAACTTTTTGTGAGTCTAGAACAGTGCGTTTTGGTAGTGTTTGTTCATATAAGACCAGCATGTACATGGCTAATCTAGCTATTAGTATTATATTCAGTAGTATACTAAAAAAAAAAAAAAAAGAAAATCAATCAATAAACATAAAATTTAAGGAAAAGATCGACTCATAATTAAGAAAAGCCATACTGGTTATGCAGCAAATGTATTTTAGGTGCTGTTTCAGATACTTTGCTTTCTGATATCCAAATGTAGCCATTAAAAATAATTCTAGATGGTCAGACTGTGATAAATATGTAGTGAGAATAATAGAATAGGGCAGTAATTTATGAATTACTTGGCAGTAGAGTATGATGGCAAAATGAGAGATATTGTTTATTCAAATTGGGAAGTATTCATCTTTTGTTATTACCAAATTCTGTCTTATGACACATGTGACACTTCCAAAAGCAGGAAGTTTGTGTTGGAGAGAGTAACTGTAACTTGTATAGCACAGACACCAGCACTGCTCCTGTGCAGAACCAACTTGCTTTGCAGTTTCCCCAGCAAGGGCATCTGCTCATTAGTAGAGCCTCAAATGTACTGGCCACTGCAAAACCACTTGAAGGATAGAAAGAAACAGACTGCTTATCCTCTTAACAGGGAGTATTTTCTGAATATACATTTCTAGTGAAAGCAGAAAACAAATTGCTAAGGAACAAAAGGAAAGACTTAACCAAACTGAAAATTTCTAGTTGCTTAAGGGATGTCTAAGACATTTCCGTAAACCAGGATGAGTATTTTCAGGTAATGTAAAAAGCTTAAGTGAATAACATTGAGAACAATTAGTCTTTCAAAAGGAAGACATAAACAAAAACAGAAAAAAACAAACAAACAAACAAAAAAAAACAAATCAGCACCTCCCAAAGAAGTGCTGAAAACCTCATAATTTCAGACATTTGAAAGTAGACAAAAGAAAACAGAATTTACACTAACAAAAGATGAGATATGAGATAAATCTGTAGGTCTTCATCATCCTTAATTTCTGAGATTCAAATAACAGAATAAATGTATTCAGAAATGTCACAAACAGGCCAGTATCAAATATAACAGCCTTTTCTTTTTTTAGTGTTTTTGTAGGGTATTATACAGGGTGGTGGATGATCTAGTGCTGAAAGTCACTGGCCACTTGCACTGCTTACTGTTCACTGTGAACACAGCCTTTTTACTGTACATGGAAAGAAATCTGTAGAGAGAAATTCAGGCAGCTTTTATTATCAGAATTTGTCAGTGATGTGGGGTGTCATGAAAACACAGGTCTTGCTTTTGTCATCCTTACCAGTTACTGTTTCAAACGTGAACTTTCTAATGGCACTCTGCATTTCTGTGGATTCTCCTAAACTCACAGAACTCTATTCTCAGTTATTGAGCTGATAAGTAATTGTACCTATAAGCCAACTCAGCCAACCGCCCATGCCAGGGATCCAGTTGTGGCATCACTGTTAGCAACAGTGTTCACTGCCCCTAAGGAGTCTATGAATGGGATGGAACAATGATAGCACAGACAAATTGGAAGGGAAAAGCATACCTTGAAGCAGCATAACATAACATATACATGCTAAAACTGCATATAGGAAAATAAAATACATTTTTATAGTTAGACTATTTTCCCAGTACTCTATTTTCAGATTTAATGTAGATTTAAGTTAACTCTGCTTAATTTTGTTTTGTAATATTCTAGGAGTTTCATGGTTTTTTGTTAGGATCCTTATTATCTCTCTTTAACTGGGTTTTATTGTGCCCTTAATATAAGAGGAGCAGCACAGCCGTTCTTTTTTTTTTTTTAACTCTGAATATGTATGCTGACTTCCCCACATTTCCTAGACTTTAGTGCAAAGACATGCAAAAATAGAAAACTATTCTTCCTTAATTTTCCTCCCAGTGTTCTCCTGCAGCTCTAAATGATTTCAGCTTTACACTCTTAAACTAATGATTTTGAAAATTAACTGGTGTGTGATGGAATGGCAGTCACAGAAAACACAGCTGAGAGTTTATCTGTCCCCTAATGCTCTATTTATTAAGTAAGGAAAAAGAAAGAAACGTTCCCTTTTTTTTTTTTTTTTTTTTGACTCTCACTTTGTACTGCAGTAACAGCTCAGCTTAATGCCTAATGTATCATGTTTATTTCGTTTTAATCTACCACATGTAAGCCTGATCTCATAAGCTCTAAGTACACAGAACTTGCATTGACTTCAGCTGCATTCATATGCCGTTACTGAAGGATCAAACCCAAAGAATTTAAACTCTGCTAATTAGTCCTTTAGTGAGAACTTGAGTAATTCTGCACCTTGAGTGTTCAAAAATGAAGCAAATCGGTATTTACTGGAACTAGGGAGATTAGAAATGAGTATACTAGGCAGAAAAGTTAATGATAATTCTTTCCATTTCCCTCAGAAGATTAATTGCAAAACTTAATTGTGTTAGATTAAAACCCCATTTAAATAAGTACGGTATGATTGTTCAGACTGTTAGCATGTTCAGAATAAAATTAACTAAACATTTTAAAATATCAAATAAAAGAAATTCTATTTTTCTGTTTGGTTACAAGTGATGGATATTGCTTTCAATACAAACAGCATGACCTGTGTAAAACGTGCAATTAAAAGTTCTCATAAAACGTGGGCTTGAAAGCAGGAAGAAAACCCTGTGTAATAGCAGAGAGATTGTCAAGAGACACGGTAAGGCATTCGGACCGGTTAACTGCAAAACTGCTTACTCCGCAGCAAGCAGACCCCTGGTTTAAATCACGTTAAAATACACATCAAAAGCTGAGGATAGGCTTCATACCAAGTTAAAACTTGCGTAAGGTGCCGCTTCTTCCGCTGGGTGTGCTGCTGCTCCATCGGCTGTCCTCCTGGCGTGGCCTGGGCAGCCCGAGTGGATTAAACAAACCCTGCTCAAAGTTTCCCTCATTTGCATCACTTCTAGACAGGCCTGTCGTACTCTTTGCTGACAGGAAATCACTGTCTTTGTCACCTTTTTTCAGTGATCTCCTTTTGGCAGAGATTGGCCATGTGACCAGGATTAATCACAACAGTTCTGGCTCAGAACTCAATGACATGTTTTCCTCAGCACTTCAATAATGGTGTAGAGGAGTCAGTAGGAAATGACTACTTTAATTTTGAAGTGAAAAGATAATTAACACTTAAGGACTAGTGCTATAACCTATGGAGCTATTATTCAAATTAAAACTAATTTATTGAAAACTTGTGAAAAAAAAATCTGTCCTTTCACGCAACTGTTAAAATAATCTTGCAAGATTCCCCTGTTTTAACATGAAGAGCAAACTATATTTAATGCCATAATATAAATACTGAGAAACTTCCACATTTGAAACCGGAGGCTGAAGTATGTAAAGTGCTTACTTAGATGATATGAATAGGATACTGGCAAACAAAAGCAGCAGTGTGCTCCTCGAATGCTGTGCTTAAAGGAGTTTCCTTGGCAACAGAAATGCAGTTCCAAAAGTAGACAGAACTTTCCTCAGAAAACATACTATTAATAACAACCTTCCGGAACAACTTGGAACAATTTGGCTACTTGGCAATAATAATGCCAAGTGTTCTGCAAATTAATCTAACACATAACAGTTGTATGTTTCTCTTGCCTGTGATTCTTTTGAACCGGAGGACTGAGTTTTCTTCAGGCAGAGGATACAAATGTGCGAAGCAGTTCCAAATGCTGCTGAAATAGAAAGAGGGCTCAAATAGCAGCAGCCTAGAAGGATCAATTTATGTGCTTCGTATCATTTTAACTTGTAAAACAGATTAGTTTAATTGGATTACTTTGTCCCATTTAAAATGAGTCCTGCTTACCTACTGAAGCCGCATTGTAGTTCAGTCTTTATTTCAAGCAGATTTTCCATATAAAGAAAACTTATTAAAAGATTAACAGCCTGAAGAGTGATATATTTGGACAATATGCTTAGGGGATTGGTTATAAATGAGAAAACGTGGAGATTTTTGCTCTTACAATACATATTCCTCAGGGTCTGGACCGCCTCCTCTCTAGTAATGTGTCAGTGCTGCACAGTGCTGAAGCAGTCAGTCGGAGAAGATGGTGACAGGTACTGTGAGGAAGCTCTCAGCACACTGCAAGATTAAGCCCCTTGTAGGTAGTAACTACAAACCTTCTATGCTTGCAGTATTTTTAGGTATGTCATCGTTTCTATATAAGCCAAGAGAATAAACTAATTTTGGATTTGCCTTGCCACCAAGAATCATTAGAATTCCACTAAAGGCCATAACTTTACTAGACAGAAAAGGTAGACTCTCCTACTGCCTTGACTTTTCCTGAATTCATGTATCCAAAGGTTAAAAGTAATCAATATCTTGTTGTGCAGCCTGATAATAAGTAACAACCGTGATGTTAAAATCTAAGTGATTGCAGATAGCACTTAGGTGTGTTGATCCATTTGGGAAGGTATTTGTTTGTTGTTTATAATTGCAATCAGAATAGTTATTATTATTGGCTAATAATTTTTTTAGGCTAGCTTGCAAAAATTGCCACCTTTTCAAAATACGTCTTTAATGCTATTATCAAATCATGTTCCAAAATAAACCCCAAAGTGAAAGTTTTTATCTGATGAAACAATTTAAAAAAAAATAAAAATAGAGAAATAATATTCCTATAAATAGTATCAATTATGATATCCAATAGTAATAGTAAATTACAGCATATACTTGTGTTTTTGTATGTGGATTGATACTTGCATCAATAGCAGCTATTGTTTGCCTTTGACTCTGTATTGTTTTTATGTTTTTAAAATAATTTATTGAGTTTTGCCATAAACTCTTAAGTTCAGTCACTTTTCTTCATGAATTTCATTAATTTCCACGTGCTAGACTGGATTTTTATTTTGAATTTTTTCAAGCAGATTTAAAAGCTCTATTGGTTTCCACACTAGGTAGGAAAATCAGCTGTCTTGTAAGAGAGGTCTCAGAAATATCAGACACCCCATGCAGCAATAAAATGACTCCTGTTTGAGCCTCAGTTAAAGGATCTGACCCAGCAGAGCTTCCTAGCCTTGTGTTGTAGGAAGCTATTAAGTTGGTTAACTCTTTCTACACAAGTGCTTTCAACTGCATGTGAGTGAAAAATCCTCTGTGATATATACTATAATGACCAGCAAATTTTTCAATGATCCATATGTTTAACTCCAAAATACGAACAAATTCCTTGCTACCTCTGGCGCATTCTGTATTTTAAAAAGCAGCAAATGAAAATATTGTTGGCAAAAACTCTTCTTTAAAGTAGGTTAATCTTAAATTTTAATATCTTATGTAATTACAATGGGAAAACACTAATTACCATGCCAGTAGAGTTACAAAGTAAGTTTAAAGCATGAGCAAAGAAAGAACAAAAAATATATTTTTACATGTTTTTCATTGCTTCCCTAATACATTTCAAATGTAAACATGCATTTTTAAAGATAATGTTATAAATTCTAGAGAACACTCCCTGTGTTTCCAAAGAAGTGGTTTCATGCATTTCACAAGAATAAGAGAGTTTCTCCAATTTCTTCCCAGCATGACATTGAAGATGAACTTCACATTGTAGCAAAGCAGTATTTACTGAGCTTGTAGCAAAAGCCAGCACAGCTTTTGGGAGATTAAAGCAGTGTGTCTAGAATGAAAGAGGCATTGGACTTCAAACAAAAGTAAATGTGTACCACATAGCTGTCATCACCATTCCTTACTACAGCTGCAAAACGTGGACAATTTACAGTCATCACGTCAAGCATCTTAGTCAACTCCACATGCTCTGTCTTTGTGCCCTTACTGGTATAAAATGGTAGGATAAGGTCACAAACAATGAGACCTTAAAGCATTATGAAAGATTCAGCACTGAAGCAACAGTGGCATACTCTGCTATGGTTGGTTGAGTGTGTATGTCCAGCAGTAAATTTTCCAAAATAATTTTCTGTTTGTCAAGAATTTTTATTCTTAAAAAAAAAAAAAAAAAAAAAAGGAAAATAGCAACTTAATTAACCCTGAAGGAATGATAAAAA
>VXAB01009747.1:824309-873203 GCA_013399175.1 Odontophorus gujanensis | reverse complement strand
AAAAAAAAAAAAAAAAAAAAAATGGAAATAGCAACTTAATTCACCCTGAAAGGATGATGAAAATTACCACATTCATTGCTTTGTATATTCTAGAACTGTGTAGCACCCAAAGTAGAAAGGGCTGAATATTGGTCTCAGATATAAGTAATTATTGGTCTAATCATTGAGCTAAGAGTTCCTAATAAAACGTGTGATGCGTATGTTGTTACACTTGCAATCAAGCACTTGGTATAACAGTACTGGTACTGCAGTGTTTTTCCATGCTCTGAGCAGAGTAAGAATGCCATATGATGTCCTAAAACATGAGCACATTCTGATTTATATATCCTCAGGATGATCACTCACAAAAATGTATCCTTTTGTTTAAAGATTATATGTATTTTCTTGTTTCCTGATAGACTAGATCACATGCAGACCACATGTAAGTCCTAGAGCTGCCCATTGAGGCTAATAGGATTCTGGAGACATATTTTCAAAGTTGAATGTTGAACTTGGCTTGTTTGGCTTTGATAAAGTCAGTAGGAACTAGCTGACTAAAAGAATCTTATTTTTGGAATTTTGCACTCACAAATTCACTCTTAAAATCTGAAATACAATAATACTAAATAAAGAGATCAGTTACCTATGAAGTAGTTCAAAGAAGTCAGGACTGATCTTATCTTTGTTCTCTCACTCTCTGCTGTTTTGGTCAACATTTCACAGCTGTTGTTCTGGGTTGCAAAACCATGTACGACCAATTAAGCATATACAGTAAGCATGTAACATAAAAATGGCTCAATTGCCTCAAAGAACAGTGAATCTTACAAAATTCCCCAGACGTTTTCCTTCCTTGAGACTGCCCAGCAATCCTGACCCAATGTCAAAGTAGAGATGTCCATAGTGTACCCTACCTCAAGTGGTACCAAGACCAAGCTCTACGTGGAAAAGAGCTGCTTTTTGTGTAATGTGTGTGCAGGTCTCTGTCCTAAAGTTGCCTTCTGCTGGTCTCCTTTGATACCCCATAGTATTCATGTTGGAAGAAACAGTAAATAATATATAAAAGTAAGACAAATTAGGACAATAACAACATAATTCTTGATCGTGTATGTGAATGGGTTCATGATTTTTTGGCAACTTAGTGGATTGGGCTTTTTTACTGGGATACAGATTAAAAAGTCACTAGTGATTTGGATGACAGTGAAAATATATAGGGCAATACTGTTATCCTATTTATCATGTTACTTTCCAAAGTTTAATTAATTTTCCTATTTTTTTTCACGTAATTCCACAGAATAAAATGTATCTACCTTTTCTAAAGTCATAGGAATTATGTTTTATCTGCAAACTTTTTTTTTCATAAAGGTAATGCAGGAAAAATCAGGAGATCTGATTCATGTCTATAAATATTTAACGTGTAGGAGGTAAAGGGAGGAGGCTGGACTCTTCTCAGCAGTGTGTGGTGATAGGATGAGAGGAAATGGCCACAAACTGAAGTTCCACACAAATGTGTGTGGGAAATTCTTCACAGTAATGGTGACTGAAACAGGATGCCCAGAGAGGTTGTGAAGTTTCCTTCTCTGTAGACTTTCAAGACCTGCTTGGACACCTACCTGTGCAACCTGGTCTAGGGAACTGCTTTGGCAGAGGGTTAGACTAGATGATCTCTAAATATCACTTGCAAGCCCTACAATTCTGGGATTCTCTGATTCTGTGAAATACTTTCTTATTATTCAAATACTCCTCTTGAGTGCACCTCGTAAGTAACTGATACTGTAGTATTTATTTCAAAAATAAAAAAAAAAAAACAAATGACCACACAAAACCTTACATTTTCAAGGTGAAACCCAAATCCATTAAACCTCAATTAACTTGAAGTTGCAGTACATTCAATTCATACATAAAAAATATGTTACAATGAATTATACCAGTCCACTGTCTCCAGACATTTTGCTTTTATTTTTTACTCTTAGAAAAATATACAAGATATATACTCTATATATATAGAAATATAAAATACTTATTTTTGTAATATTTTTAAATGTTTTTATGTTTGCATTTTCGTGATTATTTGGCAATGTTTTTATGCATTTTAATATATTTTACTAAAAATATCTACAGTATTTTGTACTACGTTCTCTTTCTATCAAGGTAAAATGAGCAATTATTATACATAATTTCCTTCATAGCCGTTGCAGTTGTAATTGTATTGGTCCATTGGGGTCTTAGGGTTGATTGCACCCAGCTTCCATGGCCAGTGGGAAATGCCTGTGGCTTTTTGTGGATACTGATATTTTGGCATTGCAGAAAACACAATTGCTATAGGATTGCAGCAGTCATGAGCTGTAAATATTAAAGGTGTCTCTACGGAGAAATGCTTTTGGGGGAAGACAACAGATGCTCCCTTTAGTTGTCATTGTTGAAGAATGACAGGAGAAGAATGCTGTTACAGGTGTGTGGAACATGCTCTATCTGTGTCACAGAGTAGACCAGCAGAATGTCAGAGTCTGAAGAGAAAGCTGTGGGCAGCTTTTAGCCTGAACAGTGATCCACTGGGAGAAGAGGTCATCCGTGAATACTGTTTTAGATTGCTAGAGTAGACCAGCCTCTAAGAAATGATGGTTCTTCCAAGGGGTAATTCAGGGCAGAAGCTTAAGCTAAGCACTAAGATAGTTTCGGGAAAAACCTTTTCTCTCTTATCCCTCTCTCCACTGATTGTATAAAGAGATTATGAAGATCAGCCTCACTCAACATTACCTCTCACTGACTGTCTCCGTTATCATGAAAAGAGGGTTTTTTAGTACCATTGTGTCATGCCTGTGCAATATTCCAGTTTGAAACCCTGCTCTGATGCATCCAGAATTTGACAGACATTACACTGGAGTTTGATCATCTCTGCTGTACCAATTGATTTGCTTAGAAATGGGAGATGATGGATAGAAGATTTCTGTTAGAGATTTCCAGGTGGTAACTTTCTAAAGATGAACATTTCACTTTTTGAATGAGCTATTGAGACAGGCATACACGGCTTTTGCTGGCTATCATGAAGGAAGACTATGTGTCTGCTAGGGGAGTGGAAGAACAATAATTTCCAGAATGTCTTAGATTCTTAGTGTGTGTGGAGAGAACAAATAAACACCGTCGGTGTCACTGTCAGATGTAGTACCATGATCCACTTTGCAGATGAACTTTTTGTTTTGTTTTGTTTTAGTTTGTGTTTTTTCCTCATTTTTCAGTAAGTGTATCTCATCTAAAGTTAAGGTTCATTCCTCTCCATCGAGTCAATAGTCAAATCATACTCTGAGTATGGAAGACTTTTGCCTTTCTTTTCCCACATGTTAGCATAACCCCTCTTCCCTGCCAGAATAGCATTCTTTCATGAAAATATGTGGTAGTTACTTACTGCCTTGGCTTAGATCAACAAAAAATGGTTTCGAACTCCTACCTGATTTAATCTTAAATTATAATGTTTTGGGTGTCGTTTCTTGTTTGCTATCTAGTAGAATATGTAAGGTGTTAATACCAGACTGCCAGAGTCCATAATGTATAATAGTTAAAGTAAATAATAGATGAGGGGGAGAGAGGATAAAAACAGTAAAGAAAATTGCCCCACTTGCTCTTTTGCTTCTGTGTGCTGGGCTAGGGAACTTTCTGCCCACTCCTCCTTATAACATTAATGGCTATATAGCCTCTGTGTAGTTAGTTTCTTGGCTAAGTGGAGAGTAAAATTCACAAGGTGCTTAATGAAATTAGAAAAACTTTAAAGATACATACTTTATTTAGTTTATTAAACATACAGAATATGACCAAACAACTATTCCTCATTAACACATGTGTTCACACTGCAGAATAGTAACTAATTTAGGGTGAGTAGACATAAGACATCAGGTTTCACAGCAGGTGAGGCCTGGGCCCCCTAAGCCCAACAAGTCCTAAGAGTCAGTCCAAGTATTAAATAAGGAGCCAGTTTAAGCCCAGTCCTTTCCTCTTGTTTCCCCAGTATAGCATATGAGCTCTAAGAAAACAGACACCTTAGACGGGAAGGTACTATCTGTGAATATCAAGATAAAACACACCTAAAATTCAGCTTGAGGTGACTCTGAGTACCCAGAAAAGTGGCACTCCAAACAAAAAGAGCTTTGCTTTGTGGAAACAGAAACAGTGGCTTAGGATTGATCAGAATTGCACAGATAGTTTTAAGTAAACATAAAACTATGAAAATGTTTTCTTAACCAACAGCAGAAACAGAAAAGGGAATGAGAAAAGGTGCTGCGAGCTAGAGCACCCATGTGTAACTGGAAACATAAAACTTTCTTAATTGTATCTCTTCCCCAGTGTCATCCAGGGGGAAGATTTCAGAGTGAAGCAAGTTTAATGTATGCTTCTAAATAGTGCCCCAAATATCCAGAGAAGTGCCAAAAGACAAACAGAAGGACATACATGTAGACTTAAGTCGAAAGAATCTGTGAAGCAGGGCAGATTCAGATCAGCTGAAAAAATGCATGTTTTAATGCAGCATATGCAGTGTAGCAGGCAACATGCGAAGTAGAAAGAAAAAATGTTCTTGAAGAAAGAGCATGTAGGAAGATAAAATATTGCAGATACATTTACTCTGAAAAAGTTAGACACTGTTGTGTCCGTATTTGAAAAGGAGTGAATGCCAGCCTCACTGCAGTGCTTATATTTGCAGTAGAAGAAGGAAGGGAGAGGGCACAGCAAGGAATCAGTTAACTGCCTTTCTCTGGGACTGTGCTGGAAAATATTTTTCAACTTATCCTTTAAATATAGAAGTTTTGATGCTTTTGCTGTTTCACGTGGTTCAGAATGGATGTTTTTCATGTTCTAAGGGTTTTTACTACATTTATAAATATATAGTGTCTAAAACCATTAAGAATTTAAGGTTTTAATGAAGATATCTGTAATGTAACTTAAGCAGATCTGAAGATTCTTAGTGTTCTGGCAACGCAAAAGGCTGCCAGGCATTCAATTGCTATATTTGCAACTATGCTATTAGATCAATGACTAATTTGATACCAGCTGGATTGTGGAGCCAGCTGCAATGCAACACTGATAAGGATCAAAATTAGACTGGAGAGATGCAACCAAGCACTGCAGATGTGCAATTAATTCATGATGAGGCCAGTTGATAAATACAGTTACTCAATAAAGAACCCCTGAAATAAGAGGATATAATCACTTAAAGTTTACAGTAGTTGTTTTATAATAATTCTACACACCAGTAGCCACATAGCTGTACAAACTCTGGTTTCAATTGCAAAGGAGTATCCCAAAGAAACAGGATAGTTGCTGTGATTAGCATCTAGATATTAAGCTGAAATGAGCACAAAACACTACATATCGCTCTATGTTAGTCCAAGGAAACTGCTGAAAAAGGCTAAGTGGCAAAGTGGAAACCATGTAGCCACAGAATTTAAGGGAGAGTGGATAAATGATCAGACATTTAGTGGTCAGACAGCATTGGAGTGGCTTGATCCTCGAACAACATACTGAAAGCCAGAGACATGTTACTTTTTTCATTTTTATTTTTCCTCCCAAGGCAAAGCTGTTCACATGATGTCACAAACAAGCTTTGGGTTATTGATCTGAATGAACAACATTGCCACTGTTTTGTTTTGCTGTGTATTTTGCCAGATATCTGCAGGCTTTTATGGCCTTCATTCTCAGCCAACTCAGGGAGTTATTCCAGTAGGCTAGGCACTGAAGAAATTTCTGTTGCTCTAGTGAGTAGCTGGTGGCAGTACAGGGAAAACTTGGAAAAATCTCAGTCACCTCCAAGTGGCCCCTATTCATTTTTGAAGAAATTTGCTGCTGGCTGTGAGAAATCAGAAGCCCCTCAGGAAACAGGCAGAACACTTGACAGGACAGCTCAACATTTTACAGAGATGAACAACCATTTTTGCCACAGTCAATATGAAATGGTTCAAAACAGTTAAAGGACAAAGAGCAAATAAAAGAGAAAAAAAATCTAACCCCTTGAACTGGAAATAAGATACCATTTTTTAAATAATGCAAGTATTTCTAGAGGCTGAACTACAATCTTCTTCTTTAGAGAAGTGAGATATCCCTTTTGAAGATCTGTAGAACTTTACAAAAATCTTCTAGTAATTTAGAAGATCTCTTAGTAGCTCCTCTATTGCTTTTCCTCACACCACAGCGGAAATGGTGAATGAGTGTAGGGATAAGTAAGAGTGAAAATAATCTTCCTTCCAACACAGATCCCCAAGTGTGGAAAAGGTTTCAGTGACAACCAGAAGCTGGTTTTCAGCAGTGAAGGCTATTTTATACCAACCAATTGTCATTTTATTGTTGTCTTAGTCTAGGAGTGGGAGAAGTGCTACAGATGATAAAATTTTCTTTCTTTCACTTTTCTTTAGACCTTAAAATGGTAGGTTCAGTGGGTACCGCCTATACCTGAGAGTCACATAATACTGCTTCTGGACCACAGCAGGAGATGGAATGTTGAGGAAAATATTGAGCATCAGCTGATCAGTGTTATCTTACTTTTGCAAACCAAAGGTTTCTAGCTATGAAATTAGTTGAACAATGAATTTCCATCTCAACCAGAAGCAAAGGGAGAACTTGTTCCCTTCATGTGCACAAGGCACTGTAGTTGAGATGGTGTACTATGTGTTAAATGATGGGCGGTGTCTCACCTCTAAGACACAACCTGCTGCCTCTAACTGCAGATGGGCCCACACTCCCTTCTTTTTTTTCATATCAAGTGCTGGACATATTTCTACTAATTAGTATCCTCCACACATCAACATGATGGGTTGCTTGGTACAGATGCAAAGCAAAAGGGATGCAGTTTGTTTAAGGACAAATATCTGCATTTAGTTAAGTTGTCTGTAAGGTACATATCTGTACATGTGTATTTTGTCTAACACCACAAATGCTGAATAGGTGAGCTTAGCTATTCCTGGCACATTTCAAAGTTGCAGTATTAAAATTGTAAACAATAAAATGTGTATTTCATGGGAGATGTTTCTGTTCGGCTCACATTAATTAAAATTCAACTCTTCCTGTTAGAAGAAAGATTGAAAGGAAGGTAGGGTATTGCTAGTCTACAGCAACAGGCAACAACAAGCAGAATTAATTATTGGTGGGATAGGTGAGCTATACGTTAGGAGCTTTTTGCATCTCTTCTAAAAACAGTGTGTTCCATAACCCATTTCTGGATGGGTTCAGTCCACCCATTGACTGGATGGCAGGGTATTCTCCCTGGAAGGACTAACCATTTGCAAAGACAGCTCTGTATGGCTATGATATGCCAGCAGTTATGAAATTCTGACCTTAGTGCTGAAATGCTCAAATGGCAGCTAAAATGTTCTGGTTCATCTCAGCATGTTTAAGCAGTGAAGAAGTATGTTTTCTGCACTTTACCCAAGTGAATTCGTGCTGGAAAATGAATCTTCTACATGCGTCCTTCCCTCTAATCTAGTTTCTAGATTATTATATTATTATCATAATTTGCATATCATATAAGGCTATTATGCTCATAGGTGCCTTTATATGTTCAGAACATTTCTTCACTGTCTGGATAATCTCCCAACATGTAGAACTACAGTGATGGCAGATCTGATGTTTTAGTTTAATTAAAATCATCATAGGCTGTTTGGATCATGCTCGTGATTCGTTTGTAAATTTAATGTGGAAATCTTCTGAGAAAGGGCTTCAATATTGATATTTATGGTTCTTTAATGCTAAAAATACCCCAGAACACATGCATGCTGCTTCATTTTCTAGTACATTCTAAATTATTCTCTCCTGAAGAATATGCTTCCTTTACAGGTTCTTCAGAGATTGCTGCACATTGTATTTTAATTCTTTGTGTAACTAAATGTTCTACCTTGATGACTTGATCTGCCAGGTCCAGAATTTGCTATCCTAGTGGTGTAGATTTTAATACCAGCAGATTTTCTCGCATTTTCTGATCCTTAGTTGTCAGATCATTCAACAGCTGAGGATCTTTCCAAAGTTTTGACCCTAACTCATTTGTTCAGATGTCTTACCTACTTGTCAATAGCCAGCAGTTGCCTTGCACTTAATTTCAACTTCTTTTGTAAGTCTGAATGTGCAGCATCAGCAATAACTTACACTGATGCCTGTTGTCGTTGTTTTGTATGGATTTTAAGATATTTTGACCCAGATCTGTGTGCACAGACATCAAAGTTCCCGTGTCCTTTAAAGCAGTGGGCTGGTCAATGTGTATTCATGTTCCCTATGATTAAGCTTCTTAAAGAAGCTCCTGGAAAGCAGTTATAGGTCTCATCTATGGAACTAACAGATATAGTGTGATAGTCTGCTGTGGAACCTTATTCTGTAAAGTGACACAGGTAAAGCCTAATAACTTAGCCCTTATGCATCTTTAGCACACAAAACATTAGCCAACAAACCTAGGTATCTTGTCTCATTCAGTGACCAGTCCCTGAAAATCTAAGATAAAGCAAAGAAAAACTCTCATTTATCTATCCTCTTTTTATTTTCAATAGGTTTTAATGGATGAAGTTTATGCACTTATTTCATGTTTATCTTTCCTTTGCATGCTAATTGTTTTAAATAGATAATTAGCTTCTTTGACCGCCAGGTGGCCTGCTACACTGCGTTGTTCAATGTATGCCTGGACTCTTGTCTTTGGAAGGGCATACAATAATATTTAATAAAAATTCCATTGTTAGATAATATTATTCTGTTACTGTAGGTGTGGCATTTGTAATTTTACCTTGGTCTTTTTTTGCAGTACCAATCAAATGTAAATGTATTCATACAAGTGGGATTTTTTCAGAACTATTTAAGGTTGCAAAATTAACAGACATATAGAATGTCCTCAAAGATTTTTACATGGTGTAAATATTCAAACCTTTTGTTAAGTACTTAATGGCCTTACCAATGGACAGTTAACTCCTTCCTCTGCTATTTCTTCTACTCTTTGTTGAAGAGGCAAAGAATTAAATCAATCCAATGGCAGTTCTTCAAACATCAGAACCAAATGCCCATCACCAATGAGCTGGAAAAATTACCTTTAATAGGGTTAATGTAGGGCTAGTGTAGTCTCTTAATGTACAAAATCTCTATATCCTGATCTGAAATGTGTATTTCTTACTTTAATTTATTTAAATTTAAATTCTATACCAACACATTATATGTTAGCATAGTTAATGTAATGGTGTTAAGTCACCTGATATAGCTGGTATAGATGCAGGTTTGAACAAGTAACCTGGAACTATTAGGGATATGGAGTATTCAACAAGGTAGAATTTTTTATTTTTGTCATTAATTATAGTACAGTTGTTAATGTGAGAAGCACAAGATTGAGTAAAACTATTTCTGTCATTGAAGCTGCAATTCATTATTTTTCTGTCACCACAAAAGTCACTTATTTTTCCTGATATTCTCAGTAGAACATATTCCTTACAAATGCCTGAAAATCGTAGTATATGCAACGTGCTTTTTTCCTCCTCAGCTTTTTCTCATTCTTTTTCTTTAATTTTTCTATCGTCATTTGGAATTTCTAAATTCCTTACAAGTGTGGTGTAATATAACAAAGATCTCTCAACTAGGCAAACAGTTGTTAAAGTTGATGATACTAAGACACATTACTTCAAGCACATAGCTTGTCTTAATGGCCACAGACCTTTCCAGACTGTATTTGAACTGCCACACTGCAATGCATGTTTACCAGGATAAGTTGATCACAAAAACAGGACCAGAGAAAATGCCAGAAAGAAAAAACTTAGTAAGTCTACTCTATCCTGTGTTTACTACAAATGAAATACATTCAAAATGTCCTGAGTTTGCTTTGTATTATTTCATGACTGATTTTGTGTCCTGATATTTCCGCTTGGTATGGTCCTTTGAAATAATTCCTTCTCAGATACATGCATGTATATTCCAATTTTCAAGACATCTTCTTTATCTTCTTTACATAGAATTCATACGTTAGAGTAGCAATGATTTACCATTGTCTAAATTGTAGTATCTAGCATTGTAAGTATTTTAAGTGTTTGAATATCAATGTGCTAGTCACCAGTTTATCAGAGTGCTTTGAACATGGAGATAAAGATTTCAGTTGGCAACATAAATCAACGTGAAGATATGTTTATTTGTTTTCTAAAGTCCACTTCTAAAGTTTAATTGCAGTACCTTTACAGAACTATGCTTTTTTTGTTGTTGAAAATTTATATTAAAATACAGACATTAAGCTGTATGCTGGCCTCATAACATCTTATTACAAAGTACGAAACTGTAAGGGACAGATTTGTTGGTCTGTCAGGACTACTTCATGTTCACCTTTACAGTTTCCAGTGTGGTTCTACAATCTAGAACAGGCATGCATATGCACTAGAAAATGCTCTCCTTGTGGATGGAAGTCTCATTGACACTGTACAAGCATTTGCTACTTATGTTTATTTTATCTTAATCCACATCTTATTTTCCAGCATGAATAGAAGCAGAAAATAATATTAAGTTCATCCAGAGCAGCCTAACAAGTAAAATCCAAAATATGTATAAAGACAGTACTGTCCACACACACAAATTAATTCCAACCCTTTTTTTTTTTCTTTTTAATTTGTATCAGGGCCAAATTGTAGAAAACTGGCTTTCTGACTGCACTATAGTGAAATAAACCTTAATTTTGTCCAAAGTATGTGTATTTGACTTCACCAGGCTCTGCAAAACTTGTTCTGATTCTCTATGTTCTGATTATATATATTGCAATCCCAGAATCACCAAACAGAACTAACCAAGATTGGTGCAAGTCATCTGGCTTCATATAGTGCGTAGTAACATCATGCATCCACAGGCATTCAAGCTATTGGCAAATGTATGAGAAGATAAAACAGCTGGAAGTTAAAATTAAATAAATTCAAACTCATAGCATACCATACAGCTTCTAACAGCCAAATAAGCTACTTATTTATCATTTTATCATGAAATGCTATGAATTTTCCACTGTTTGCATCTTTAAATGGGGTCTAGATGCAGTATCAAAAGATTTTCTTTAACCCAGGACACTGAGAGCTTAATATAGAAAGGAAAGGTAAGACCATGCCATATTTTATACAAGAAGTGAGGTTAGATCTTGAACATTATTAGATCTTTGAATCAGTACAAGTTTTTTCAGGGAGTATTTTGGCAGAATGCCATTAGAATTGAGAAGAAGTTTTTGGCTTTCATCATACCAGAAAATAGCTGAGTTTATATTAAGCAACAGCATAAAGCGTTGAAAATAGACACCTGAAATCAAGGAAATAGAAACAGCGAAAAAATATCTTCTGTTTTTTTCTTACTATTTCTACAGAAGATAAAAAGAGTTCAGTGTCAGTACACTCATGTATTCTGTTAAAGGTAACTATTAGTTCCTAAATGTCTAGTAGAAACAAAGATCTTTGTGTTTAGATCTGAGATATTTTCTACATTGACTAGAATGCATTGTAAGTACAATAATACATTTTTTTCATCCGAGTGTGAAGTAAAAAGTGTTAAGTAGTTTCAAACTCAGCTACACAAGAAGGAGGTGTTGGTCAGAATTGAAGACTTGTGATCCTCTATCAGAGATCTCTGGCACTGGACACATGATCACTCTGTATCTCAGTTTCTCATTTTAAATTGCAAATAATATTTCTCCACTGAACTGTTTCAAGCCTGTGAAGTATTGGAGCAGAGGAATGGCAAGGTGCCTGTGAAAGGCTGTTCTGAAAGGGGCCAAGTATCTCTCTTAGGCACAGAAGCTGTTCAAGACTGGCTTTTAGCATATCATGGACTGTATGATTTTCGACATTTCTGGATAGAACTACTGTTCATAGTAACAGTTAAAAGGATCTTCCTTCCTTCCATCACAGAACAGCAGAATGCATGCTTTTGCTCCTGGTGGTTTCCAGTTACATTTCACAGATCTCTCAGTAGGTAAGGCACTTTCAAAGAGCAAGCCAAGTACCGTGTGCAGGTGGAAAGAAGAAGCGTTGTTTTGATTTTTTTCCCTTTGTTATTACGTGTGATAGTTCTCCCAGTCTTAATGCTTAGGTTTTGTCTACCTTTAAATTTAATTAGAATATTAAAATGTTATTACATTCTGAAAATCCATTTTTGGAAATGGATTCAGAGCCTTGATTTACTAATTCATTTAATTTACTAAGGGTCTGGGGCTTATCGTGTGTTAATTTTTAGAAACAATATTTATACCTGTATAGTCTCTTAAGCATTATTCAGCAAAAGGTAATGGTGTTGGAGAATGTTCTAAGATTGAATTACATCTTGGAAGAAGCTTTACCACCTTCAAAGTAGTCTGGCTCTTACTGAGAAAGCATTGTGCTGTCTAGATCTGTACTTGAAGAGAGGAAGCATCTGTGCTAGGTATGCATAGGTCCATGAGGTTGTTACCAGCTATTCTGAGGAATGCCAGTTGTTCTCACTTTTCAGCCATCTTTATACACTTAGTTTGTTTAAGGGACTTCCTACCAATAGGGGAAAAAGTGATTGCTGCCATAGCATTTACTATCAAAGCTGTTAATACTGTAAAAAAATGAAATATTTTCTTCCGTGTTAAAATAATGCAGTGACATTTGTGAGGTGTACAACTTATGCCAACTCTTCTAATTTAAAACATTATCTGTTTGAGAAAAACATATGTTAGAAATTTTTAATTCAGTGATAGGAAAGGCACTAATGAAATATGCATGTATGAATTTTGTATCGCATAGGTTTCCTCCTTCTTGAAATGTGATTAAAAGCCAAACATCTGGATTATGTTTAAAATGCTTGAATCTCCAGTTTTCAGAGAGATTCAATCTATTTTGACACTGTACACTTATCCTTAACATTTTCAGCATGCTGTTAACATTACTTGCTATTGTAGAAAAATAAGTTCAGGTTTAAACAAAGTTGAACTTCTCCTAATGCTAAAAATGTTTTCTGGAATAGCTGTTTCTGCAGCATTCACACAGGCATGGTTTAGGCTGTGTCAACATTTCCATTATAAATTTGCTCTTGAAAAGTTTGTAGTTGATTTTAAAAATAACTTTTCATCTTTTAGATATGTCTTTTTTTTATTTTAAAGTACCTATGCTTATTGCAGAATAATATAAAAAATGGAAGAGTGAATTTTTAATTTTAAAACTTTTTAAATTTAAATGTAAAATCCTAAAATGTAACATGAGATTTGTCCACTGTTAAAACAAATAATGACACCAAGATGATAACTTTTTGTTTTGATAAGTCTAACTTGTACTAGAGAAGTGAATAGCTATTAGTTGCCATGTCTCTGGAAGGTTTCAGAATGTCTGTCAGGAGATGATAAAATGGGACTAACTATACAACTTCCTGTTCAGCACATTTTAACAATTGTTTTGATGCAGTGCACTGTAAAGGTATTGCTGTAAGAGAAATTACAGTTATTACTAATGTTTTAGGTAGTCTGTGTAGATGTTTTAGCACTCCTAGTGGACCTGCTGAGTGTGCTGACTTTGACATAACTCAAGGGAAATTATGAGGAACAAATCAAATAGCAAATTATAAAAACTATTAGCTTTCACTTTACTTAATATAGTACAGAATATGAATTTAAAATAAGAATGTCGTTTTTCATTATAACTTTGGGGCAAACTGAGAAATCTGCTGTCAACACCAGACTGTAGCTTTCCGAGCAGCACCTTACTTGGGCTCTCAGACAGATGTAAATTCTGTTGTGCAGAATAAAGTTCAAATGCAATAAAGATCACATTGTTGCACTACATAATACAGGTGTTGAGAACTCAGATCTGCATATTCTGATGTTAGAGTCCAAGTCTGCTAGACATAATTTGTTCATCCTTGGACAGATTTCTTCACCAACCTGCAGAGATTGCAGGGTTATTGCCAAAGGCGAGAGATGATTTTCTTCTCTTACAGTTGACAAGGTCTACTAACATGGGTTAGTAAAGAAAGAGTGCCTCAAATGGTGGGATGAGAGAGCCATCTGTACCCCAGAGCTCCTCTGTGGATTCTCCTGCTCTTTGGTAGAGACTTTTAGTTCTGCCTATGTCTGTTTAGATTTCCATTTGGCTCTTTTTGCAGTTGATAACTTCTTCTCCTGTGTAACAGTACAACAAATAGGTGAGTAGAAGGATCCAGAGATATTCTACCCTCAAACATATCCCAGTAGATACTGCTAGAAGACAGGATAATTTATTTGTCGATTTTCGGTCAGACTTCACTCATGGGAGGTTATTACTGCCTGCCATTAGAATTCTGGCTGAGTAACGATGGAGTAAGGACTTCAGAAGAGCCAGCCTGAGAAAGATAAATGTGTAGGAACATCCATTTCAAAATAAAACACAGCCTTTAACACAGAGCCTGACAATAGGCTGTGCATTTGGAATTAAATCCTTCTGAAGAGGAGTTCCAACTTTATGTTTCATGCATATCACACAAATAGGCGCAGCTTAGCAGAAAGGAGAATAGAATGAGAATTTCAGGTTACAAATTAGTTTCTTTGATTAACTTCAAAAAATCTCCATAAACTTATGTTGTTGTGTATTATTTTGTAAAAACATAAAATAAAAATGTAACAATATGAGATTTTATGCATTTAGGGTCAGCATTTCAGAATATCAAACCAGGAAGAGGTGTATCTCCACCTTTTAGTTTCCAGGTCGCTTAATACAGTCTCCCTACCATCAAATCCATTTTCTGAGCAGTAATGGGCTAACTACTGCCTTCTCTAGTGTTTTGGAATCCCCTCTACTCTACTCTTTTTCCTCAGTAAATAAACATACTTGAGCTGTAATCCAAAGATACGGTAGCTATTAATTCCTGAAGAGAACAGTTTTAGATTTATTTTAAATCAGTTATTCTTCAGACACTAAACAAATGTAAATTATGCTAAATCCAAATCTGAGATTTTAAGCATGTCTACAAGTTGCATCTATATTAGTCTGTGTCAAAAGTTGCACCGTTGGTGCTAGTTGTGAAAAATACCTTGTCATATTAGTGAAAGCAACATGGGATGAATCTCAGAAATTCCTTAGAATATCAGATGAAGATCCCAGTTAAAGGATAGTTTATAGGATCAGTGGATTGTTATGGTATTAAATATACCTTATCTGCACTGCAACCTCTATTTTGGGGCCACATTCTGTTACCATCTGCCAGGGTTTGTCTTTTACATGTAGATCCAGTGAAATCTCACACACCTGATATTTATTTGTCTTTGCAATAAGAAATCAAAGTGTTGTGTTTTGTCTGTATGTTCTTAGTGATTTCATTATATTTAAAAACAGGTTAATGGTGTTGTAAATAACTGCTATTGCAAAGGTGATGGGATTGAATTGCAACAGAAGTTGATGCTCAGTTAAAGTCTCCATATTTCTAGTGAATTAACCAGTCCTTGGCTGCTATGCTAGGGTGGATGTCTTCCTACTTGACTGAGGATTGAGCAGGATGGACAAAACTCACAATAAAGACAAATCAAGACTTAACATCCCCACTCAAATTTTTATTCTTTGTATCATGCAGAAAACTTCCAGAGCAAGCTCAGGGATTTGAATTAAAGAAAAATTAAATAATCAGCATCTAAACAAAATTTCTCTATATTTAGAGTAACAAAGCTGAAAAAGAAGCCCTTAAAACTTCTTACTGAATTACTGACATCAGCCACTAGATCCATGAGGCTTGTTCAGCTAAAAGCCACAACAGACTTTGTAATGCAATGATGTAATCTTGGCTTTGAGTCATTTATATTCAAACTAAAAAAAAAACAATTTTCCTGAATAGACAGGCTGACAACAATATTGTTCAGTGTTGGTTTTATTTGGATTGTTTCCAAATGGTTCATATGCCTCCACAGTAACACCATGCCAGCTTAAGTTTTTACTCTGAATTCCAAAGTTTCCCCCTTTTCTTGTATTTTATTTTGCTTTTAAAGCCCTAGTTATGTTTGCGAAACTAACTAGCTTGGCCTCAAAATTAGGATGTATCTTGCAGAGTGCATTCATTTTACTTTTTGCATATTTTTCCTGAGGTCATGTCAAGGTTAGTTTGAATTCCATCCTACATTAAGACTTCTTTCACAGCTATTTAGCTCTGCAGCCTACTCCCCGCTGGGGTCTGCCCCTTGGGCACGTCAAAGCTTCAGACCTGACAAATCACACACAGATGAAGCTGTACAGTTTTTTAAACAGTTTCATCAGTATCGTGCTTTTATTTTTTTTTCCTTTACACGATACTATTTTATTTTTTTTTTTTGCTGGAGTTTATTCATCTGAATTGCAATATCCTAGGGACTGATTTCTGTATGGAAAATACCCTGGCGCAACCAAGCTGTGACATGGAAATGGTGTTGTGCACTGCATGCCACTCAGCTCTCCGCAAACTGAAAGTGCTGTGGCTCCTTAATTAGCAACAAGCTATATCTCCTTGGCTAATAACTGTAAGCGTATTGTTAGCATCTATTTGCACAGAAGAACCTAAAACTATAAAGGCTGATAAATATTCAAAAATTATCGTCCGTATTGTGCTCCCTTTCATGATACAGGGAAGCTGCGAACTGTTCACAGGAATGAACTTCTGTCATCCCAGGGATTACTCGGAGGAGTAATGTTCATCGGTGTCAGCAATGACTCTGCTTTAACAGCAATCCTTATGGGACTTAGGAAATTGGAAGTGGCTGTATGTGTATATGTATATAATTAGCTTCACAACTAGATGCCGGGTTTTCACCACCTACACTCATGCACAGCCTCCCCCCCCAGTCCCCCACCCCATGTGTATCTCAGTTCACAGGATGTTGAAGTACCTAATACAGTTTGCAGGTGAAAAGAAGTTTTCTGAAATTCTTGTTATCTGCATTTTAGCGTTTTGTGAAACTAACCGCACAACACCATTTCCAGTTTAATTGATGAAGTTAAAATGCTTGGCTGCTAATGAGTGTATTAGCAAACAATATACCCTTAACAAGCTTAAGCAGCTCAGGATTTTAGAAAGCAGATTACTGTCCTCCTCATTTTTAAAAGACAGAATGTACTGCCTTCTACAAATTGCTTGATCAGCTGATGAAGTACTATAATTATAGTTGTATTGCAGTTTTGACAAAGCCACAATAACAGATTGTAGTTTAGTCCCCACTCCAGGCATACAACTCTTTGCATTACAAAACCCGGTTTTACTGGTCTAATTCTTTCTGAGAACAAAAGGCACCTGGAGATGTTAACTATATACTAAAAGAAAACTTGGAATCTAGGAAATAATAATATTGAAGCATGACTTTTCTTTCCGCAGCTAGTTCATTGGGAATGGTATCTAATGAAGAGTTGTCTAAAGGGTTGCTTGTTTGGAACTAATTAAAGACAGATATCCTAAATAGAAGAAGGATCATGGGAATTACATTAGGTGTCTGGAGACTTGTTATTCTTTTGGTACTCTGAGTAGATTGTGGAAGTTGTTAGGGATTCAAGAAATAAGGCGAGCTAATAAAAAGTTCTATTTTTCTGGTTATTGGCCAACTATTGTATTTTTGTTTGCAATAAGATTTGAGCCAACAGGCTAGAGGCTTGAATAAAACATTTAAACATTTGTGCATTAACACATTATGGTGAAAAGAGAGTCTTGTGCTTTCACTCAGTGCATTTCAGCCTTCAATTAATGTGAAAGCACTACAATGCCTATGCAACTTCTCTTGCCTAGTGGTGCACCATTTATCATTGCAGTTTTACATTGACCTTGACACCCACTTCATTAGAATAAAGATTGTCTACCATTTAGGTTACATTGTTCCTCTGCACAGAGACCCCATGCAAATTTCTGTTCAGATAGAAGAGCTGTGAGCCTGTCAGAGGTCATCTGCATTAAATGATTGCAGCTATTTTCCAACTGCTTCTTTTCATTCTACTCAATTCAGGCTAGGAGGATCAATCAAGCCCTCTGCCTGAAACAGTGGGACTGCTGGGAATATAACTGTTTTTGGTAGTAGTGGATATGCCCTAAACAGTATTAAATATTTAATATAAATTCATTAAAGGGCATACAAAGTCTTCAAAAAAGATATTACATTTATAGTAAAATTTAAAGTGTTGGGATCACCTTCCTTAAGAAAAAGACAGAACAATAGGTATTGACTGCATAATTTTTTAATGTTGGGAAAAATTAGTTCATGAATTTACTTAATATTTCTTTCAGTGTGTTTATTTCTCCAGCTGTCAGGAAGAGGAATGTGCTGCCGAAGTGCAATCCACATTTGTTACTTTCTGAAACAAAAATTTAAGGTTTTAAGACAAAAGTGCTAAGATTTGTCTTGTTTTACAGGCGTGCACACATACACACGTGCTCACTCATACAAATACATATTTTACTATTGTGCTTATTTGTAGGGGGGAAAAGCAAATGGAAATAAGTTAGCACTCTCCTTCTTGAGTTTTCTGAGTGATATAATTGGAATTAAATTATTAATGGGGGATACTTAAAAAAGATTGTTTTATGATCTTCTATTACAGAATTTGCAATTCATTTTAGTATTTGTAGTTTGATTTATATTAAAGATAATGCAATCTATGTCCAATTAACAATACATAGCCAATGTAATATGATTTTCAGATCATGCAAATGGAATAAACTAGAAGAGGAAAAACTGATTCTTAACCTCAGATGTAATTTGCTGTGTGAGTTCTGGCAATTTTAAATGACATTGCACTTTTTAATTTTTCCAAAGGCTCAGCAGCAAATTTATCCCAATCAGGAAAGCCTATTATTAATTTACAAGGACAATTGTAGGTGTCTCTATAATTTCCCTGTGCAATTATTTGCCATAAATTGCTAATAGTGAAATACATGAAGATTGCAAGAAACAGCAACTGCTATTTATCTGGACAGATGACTCAGCTGAGATCTCAAATGCTGTCCAGAGGTTCTAGTACTATTGACAACATGAGAAATATAACCAAACTTCTTGACGGTTTCTAAAATGTTTCACACTGATAGTACCAAAAAGGTAGAAGCATTAAGAGCTATTGTGAAGGGGAGGCTGGCCTCTAGCAGATTCCTTCACTTTGCTTGTATACAGCTGAGCTTTGGACCCTGGACTTTGGAATAAAAAGACTCTTTGTTCTTCAGTGAATGGCATTAGGCATGGGCTTCCTAAGGGGCCACCATGAAGCCTAGCATGAAGAGTGCAAATATTATCCAGAAAGCAAAGTGAGAATGTGTTTGAAGAGATGATAGACAAATATTGCTATATGTGCATTGCTATATGTTTATATATATTTATATTGTGTATTTGGTGAATTTACTAGCAAAGTATTTGGTTTATGCAAATAGTATATTTTGTGAATGTGTGCCACTGCTGAATGTGTGTGTGTATAACCCCTGACCATGCATGTGTGTGCATTTGTGTCTGCCACAGCCAAATCATTCCAAAAGGCAAAGTTTTAAAATTTAAAGACATAATCCAGGTAATAATGAAACCGGAAGACACTGAGTCATGATCTCAGTTGTCTGTGGTGCAGTACCATTCAATTGAAGACACTTTTTTTAGTATGTGGATGATGGAATGCAGAACATCTACAAATAGCACACCCTTATTCCAATAATGGAGAAAGTTCACTGGCTTAATTCTTCTGTACTTCGTAGCCATAGCTCCACTGTGTGTTCAGTATGTCTGGTCTCTTTTCACTATAACCAACAGAAGCACCATACAAAAGTCTTACAATGGATGTCTTAATCTCTCTGTGTGCTTTTAGAGCATTATTTTGAATTCCATCATGCAGGCTTTTTTTTTTCCCTTTCCTCTTCTGAAGTTTTATTACAACAACAGAATTCCCAGGGAGCTTTAGGGGCAAGGTTCGCATAATATTGCCCTAAAGTTTTGCTTGAGAAGTGGAATCTACATCCTCGTCCTGATCATCTTTTTATGTATTATTATTATTATTTTTATCATCACGAAAGATCCGGTGTGCAGTCTTACAGAGTTGTTAAATGTGTACAGATTTTTTTATTGCTTACCAGACAGTGCTCATCTACGAACCTTTCATGATGATTTCTTTCTCTGACCTCTCAGTGACTAGGCATCTTGTTCCTTAACACTGAGGGAGGCTGAAAAATGCTTGAGTTGCTCAATGTGTGCCTTCTATACCAGTTTCAAAATGGCTTATTCTTCTGGTTTCCATGGTGACAATTAACACTGTTACAAGGCATTGTTCCAGTCTCCATTTGGGCAGAATTTTCGGGTGTGATTTTTCAAACAAAAAATGTTTTATATAATATTATAAAGAAAAAAAAAAAAAAGCATAGTTTAATTAAAGTGTCAAAAAGCCTGTCTCAATCAAGCCTGCCTAGGTTTTGTAAAACTATTTTATCAAAGGAAATTTAACTTGCTTTGTTTTGGAATTCAACTTCTCATGGTTTAAATATTTTTCCCAGACTTATTCATGAGGAAATGTTACTGCTTTTTGCTAAACTCCTCTGTTTTTCTTTTGAGAAATACTAATCATATTGAGAGAGACGGAATGAAAAGCCCAAATGCTTTAACTTACGTAACAATGTTTTGAATTTCTTTTGAGTGACTTCAGGAACACAAAGCCAGCCATGCATGCACAGAGCTAATCATGCTGTAAATATTTTGCAGGTTTTTTTTCTTTTTCATTATATTTTTTTCTCAAATTTTTAATATGAAAAGTATCATGAGAAATTAAATATTACTCATTTGTTTATTACTGCAGAGTTTGTGAAAAAACCTGGAACTTTTACCTTCTTAATCTTATTTTTGCCTATTAAACAGTAATCTATATCATAGCATCCACAGTCACAATGGAGCAGCCTTTGCTCACTTAAAGCTGAGGAAAGAATGAATCTGAAGATTAAATTATCTTCTCACTACAGGATTAAGAAGACCTACCAGACTAGAGTTGTGCTGCACTGATAGAGCTGCTAGCTAATTTTTTCCATGCAACTGCTTAGAGTGTAGGTGTTTAATGGATTAAAAAATAGCATTAGCAATAGCATGTAGTGCTATCAGTTCTTAAACTATACCTCCTAACATTAAGCTGTTCCCTTAACTTAAAATACATACTGTGTGTTAAATATCCAGAAATGAAACAATACTGATTCTCAGTCACATACCAGTGTATCTAATAATGAAACGAATACTTTCATCCTTTACAGTTACAGTATAATGCATTTTCTATCAATCAATGCTTTCATCATGCTTGTTTATATAGTAGGTTACACGGTGACAAAGTCAGAGAGTGTACATAAAATCTAGTTTATTTGTTTTTTAATGTAATAATCTTTTCATAACATTGTCACACTATTTGGATTATGCTGCACTGCATTATTTCATCTGGTCCAAAATTAAATGAAACATTGTACATTTCTGTGTTAAGAGAACACTGTAGTTATGAAACATTCACTGTATTTTTTTCTTCAGTGGTCCTGTGCTGCCCCAGGACTGCTACCAACCCCAGCCCACCCTGTAGCAGCCTGTAACAGGTGACAGGCATTAGCCAGCTGTGCCTGCGACAGCCTCACACAGCTAGAGGACTCTCTCAGTCTATTAATTCATTTGACAAAAGAAAGGGAGTAGCATGAACTGGATTTCAGTGCCTAGCAAATTGGACTCTGGATTCCCCTTGATATTACAACTACTCATGGAAATAATTATGCAAATCCTTTTCAGCTATATCATTTTTAAATAGAAATCAGATTGCATGAAGAAGATCATAATCGCCTCCAGTAACCATTCTAGCTGAAAAAGCAAAGATATGGGACCAAGAAAAGTACTTGTTGAACGTTTCAGGCCAATAGAATTGTGTTGCCACTTTGAGGATTTAGTTTTCCTGTTGATACTTAACATTGTATGGTTCTGAAACTGCAGCCACATTGCACCCTTTATCACAAGGCAAATTCTTTACAAACAATTTGTGTTTTTTACTATGCATATTCATGTAATTTTGGATACACAGACACCTGATCAGTGTTCATTAATAATGAGAAATGGTTTAAATCACCTCATTTAAAACATTTGCTCTGTGATCCACAAATGACTAATATTTGCTGAAGTTTACATAATACAAATGATGTGCATGTGTTGTGCAAATGAAAGATTAAAATATGAAACTAACAATATGCAAACATATGCATGGAAATGCTGAGGACCTGTTAGCTGAAACAGTGATTTCACACCTTTATTATTTTCTTTAAGCCGTCTCCAATTGTATTTTTCCTTTGTTTTCCTACTGAGCATCTCCCTGGATCTGGCAAAGGCACCCGTGTTTTAAACATTCCTTATTCACATTTAATTTTTTATGGTTAGCCCAATTACTAGCATTTGCAGTGTGAGCTGCTGTACCAGTTTTCTTGGCTGAATATAAAGGAAAGATGCTTAATGTTTAGGACGTAATTTGCTAATAACTCTGCATAATTTATGAATGTCTTGTAAACTCCTTTGTAGGAATACATGTTGAATTCTCCTCTACCACTAAAAGATGTGATTTTAACTGCACCAAAATCCTATTTCTATAACTAGTTTGTATGTAAGACAGAGGAAATCAGCTAAGCTATAAGTACAGCATGGATATGAATATATGCCTGTGTTTATTTATTTATTTTTAATGTACCATACCAGCTACTAATTGATAGCTGTAGTAGCTGTCACATGTAACACTTAACTATGGTTTTCAGAAAAGAAAGTTTTTTAAAGAGAGATATTTCCCTGTGCATCTCTAACTAGAATACATTTTAATAGAGTATATATCGCATATTTATACATACAAATGAAATATTTAGAAACCCATATTAAATTGATTTTGCAAAAAGTTTCTGGTTTTAGTCTTGTTTTCTCTGTTCGTTTTTGTTTTTTAAACAGTACTTAACATTGGAGGAAATAAAACGTTGTCGCAGGTTTAAGAGCTTATTGGACTGTATTAACATCGTTGCCACTGTGGTTTGTGTGCCATTTCACTCTTGGCTGATACAATAAAAATCAAGTTAGTTGTATTCTGTTACAAGGGAGTTACGTCAGAGTGTTTTTCTAAGATCTCACGTTTTCATGTGCTGCAATGTTTAAGGCCCGTGTACGAGACAGAATCCAGGAGAGGGAGAAGACAGGGAGAAGAAATAAACCACAGAAAACCTAAATCTGAAATTATTTCTGTGGGCTTCTTTCAGTGGAGAGATTTAATGGTACCTGCTGTAGTAGAGTATTTGAAAAATAAGATACCAACTTCCTTGAATGAGACAAAAGCAGATCAAGCTTTGGATGAAAGGTTGTTAGTCAATGCTACTGCACAAGTGAATATTGTGAGTGAATGAGTGGATATTACTAAATGTAATCAATTACTCACTGCCTGCATTTATACATCACACAGAAGACATTGTGGTTGGTAATTAAATCTCTTCAGATACGTAAAGATATGCAATAAGAAGAATATTTACTAAAAAAAAAAAAGGAAGGGAATGGGAAATGGTACAGTGAGCAGGATCAACTGGACGCATAGAATTAAAGACTTTTTTTTAATAGAGAAGACTTAAAAGTAGCTAATGTTATCTATTTCTTTTCTTTTTAGAGATACAGTGTAGAAATGTCAATCAGGCAACCGAAAAAGATGGAACTGCTCAGTAAGGTTGAAGCTCTGAAGAAAAGTGGCGTTTTACTACCAAATGATCTCCTTGAAAAAGTGGATTCAATTAATGAAAAATGGGAACTGCTCGGGGTATTTGCATTTTTATTACTGTTTGTGGGTTATGTGTACATTTTTGTGTGTTGAAGTACGCTGTCTGTCTGATTTCTAATTTGAGGCACAAATATCTCTCTCTTTCAATTCACCACGTACATTCCAAACAAGCTACTCATGCTATTATAAAAACTCCATAGTATTTTCCTCTTGTGTTGATTTTTTTTTATTCCATGCTTGTCTCCTGTCTGACTTTAATAATTTTAGTTCTTTAATACATAAAAAATGTAAGTAAAATATGCCATGTATTACGGGTATGCACCAAGTCAACTATAATGCAGTATATCTGATATA
The DNA here is from genome assembly GCA_013399175.1 of Odontophorus gujanensis. Taxonomy (NCBI): domain Eukaryota; kingdom Metazoa; phylum Chordata; class Aves; order Galliformes; family Odontophoridae; genus Odontophorus; species Odontophorus gujanensis. The sequence goes on along the minus strand of VXAB01009747.1, from coordinate 849,216 downwards.
CACTGACTGTCATGCTTGAGTGAATGTTAATAGAATTTATTCTGAAGGTACATGTTAGAGACATCTACTGTTTAACTATTTACTATACCCTTAAGATGAAAAGTGGGGTTGTCACTGCATATTTCAGGTCACAGTGATGGCTCAAAAACAAATATGCAGATTCTGTACAAATCTGAATACCTGAAGCTTAGAATACAGCCTGGGTTTGTTTCATACTGCCATATTCAGCTCACTTTTAACAAAAGCCAAAAAAGTTTCATGTAATTCATTTCACGCTATGATGGGCTGGGTCTCAGCCAAAGAGTGAGATACAAGAATCTGGCAAAAAAGCAATATAGAGATTCTGTTACCCAGAAACCAGGGATGGCACCATGCAGAAGACACTGTAGTCCTATTGTTGTAAAACAGCTGAGAGAGAGAGAGGTCAAACTATATATTTTTTCATCCACTTCTCTCCTTAATTGCCTTCACTTCAAATCAAGGGTAAGATAAATTTATAAATTACTTTAAATGATTAATTATAGATGTGTGATATTAACAATACAGTCACATTGCATAATTTTGCATGCTATTATCTGAGCTTAAAAAACATTTCCAATGTATTATGAGTTAGCCGTACATGCAGCCTGCCAGCATCATTTTAAATACTGACTTTTGTCACTTTAGCTTATTTGGTAATACAATAGCTGTTTTACAGAGGGTTGAGTTCTTTTAGTTCAGCAAAGTTGTTTCTAACTGACTGATTCTCTAAATGTGGAAATTGACAGAAAATGTTAAAAGTTGTCTTCTAACTAGTGAGCTTATTATTTTCCATTTATAATATGTAGCATTACCGAAAGCATTTTTGAAGTATTTGAACAGGAATACCTCTGCTAATAAAAATGTCACCTATTAACCTGTTCTTTTATGTCTATTCATGACAACTTTCAAAATAATTTTGTTAGCCTCATATTTATGACATTCAATGTATTTAATCAGATTAATTCAGTGGCACTGATTACAGCTGGTAGGATACAAATGATGAGTAAGTGATAATAATTATAAAAAGCTAAGAAAACTCTTTCTTAAGAAAAAATTGAAGCCCTCAACTTCTCTGCATGTTAAAATTAAAATCTACTTCTGGATTAAGTTTTGCAATTAATTTCAGCATTCACAGAAAAATAAAAAAATAAATATTACTGTTTTCCTGCTAAATGCAATTTCATGAATAATAAGCAGAATTTGATAGAGTTTTGTTTAATTTAATAAAAATCTTCACAGAAACTAACGGCAGTAGGCATACTGTTTTAATTGGCATGATTATGTTTTAATTGGCATGAAAAAAATTAAAGACAAGGATTTTAACTTCTAACAATGGTAAAATAGAGGGATATGGTTTTTAATATTACTTTCATCTAAGGTGAACAGTGTGGAATGGAAATACATTAGAATGAAATGTCAGTGGTGCGTACAGTTTAATCTGTGAAATTTTGTCCCCTGTGCTGAATATTACTCTGTCTCAATTGCATATTAAACAACCCTATCAAGGCAGGCATTGGCATCTGCTGTGCTGACACAAATTGTGAATTAAATGAAATTGATGTCCTCTGTCGTATATTTATGAAGACGGACCATTCTCTGAAGTATTCTGTTTATGAAGAATTTATGATTGCAAACTGTTCCAGAACAAAAAAGTGGCAATAAATTCTTTTTTGTGACCCTACCCTCCAAGGGCATTGATTTCACCTCCTGCTGCTACTTTTGTTAAAGCATAAAAACAATAGCTAGCACTGGATTCCACTGAGGGTCTTCAAATTATCAATATTCGCACCATGGAAATACAGGGGTGATACCAAGGAAGCATGTTTTTCAGTTATGAGCTCCTAAAGACTTTATTTACAGAATGTCACAAAGTAGATTAATGTCTGTTGATCTATTTTTGTGTTTTTAAGCTTATTTTTGGAAGCTAAGTTCATTATGATGAATTATATTCCAGTAACTTTATAAAGGGTGGATTTTCAACAGACAGCCATACTGGGTCACCAAAAACCATGTCTTCATGTTACAACAATTAACTGCCACTAATTATCAGTTTAAAAGGTTATTGGATGTGATTGTCAGTGTATATTGAGTATTCCACAATCAGTAACACAGATCTAATACTTACAATAAGTGTCAGACTGATAGCCCATTACAGGTCAGATAAAATACTGCTAGGCATAGGAGAAGCAGGCAATTGCATATCTCCTCTGTGATGTTTAAATGATTGCCTTTCAAAATATTAAAAAGGAAGGTAACTTCCTATCTCTGGCCTTTTCAGAATATTCATTACTGTCTCCTTGTCTACTATCAAAATGTTATTCAGCAGTTCCTTTATTAGAAGTTCTACTTGGAAAAGCTATAGTTAATTAGTTTCATTAATGATCAGAGGTGAATATTTATTCTGATCCATTATTTTTAAAGTGGATACTTAACCTGGGGAACTTAAATCCAAATTTAGGTGCTTAAATAATTGGTTTGATGGTTTTGCAATTTCTAGCTTATTGGTGTCTGATTGAGTTCATCCTCTTTTAAAAGCAAGCCAGATGTTTTGTGAGCTAACCGCTCCTATATACAACTTCAGGGTTGCAAGTTTGGAAACTGTGACCTGACAGTTCATACCTCAAAAATATTTCAGTATTACAATGTTTCCTTAAAAACGTAGACGCTCAGGAGCTTCGTGAGCTCCTATATTTTCTGTCCTTACAGCCAAGAAAACAGTAAATCTTATGGTCATAAGTATCTAAAGCAGCTGACAAATTCTGTAACTACTTTATGAAGTTATGTAGCATTTTGTCTTCTCTGTCCATAGTTGCTCCTAATAAACATTGATTTATCATGCTTCCAGAGAAGTCAGTGACCCATAGAGAACAACACTGGGGGGTTAGTGAAAAACAAGGATACAAAATATGAAATTGATTGAAAGAAGGAAACAAAGAGTGAAATTGATTGATATTAGTAGTAATTTAAAAATAAAAACCTCTCTAGTCATCTAACAGATGCTTCTTGTTGCACATTAACCTGTATGTGTTTTGGTGCATAAGACTAATCTTGTTTTCTTTATCTGATGTATTAGAAAACCCTAGGAGAGAAGATCCAAGACACAATGGTAGGGCACAGTGGGTTAGGTCCACGTGACCTGCTCTCGCCTGAAAGCGGCAGCCTGGTAAGGCAGCTGGAGGTCAGGATCAAAGAGCTGAAAGGATGGCTGAGAGATACAGAGCTTTTCATCTTCAATTCCTGTCTGAGACAAGAAAATGAAGGAACAATGAATGCTGCGAAACAACTGCAATATTTTAAGGTAATAAAAAAAACAGTCATAGTTTTCATAGAAACTCTTCTTTGTGGTAGGATAAAATATTTAACTTATACATAATGTAATGCAATGTATGTTCATATTTAGTCACGCACTCATATTTTAGCCTTCATTTATGTATTAAGTGTTCATTCATTTCGATTTTGTTTAAACTTTGCAATAGTGTTTTTCCTTTAACTTTTTTCAAAAGAGATCTTTACAAGGCTAATCACACCAAAGTTGAAAAGCAATATTATGCTTTATTTCTGTTTCACTATAAAGCTAACTTCTGTTAGGAAAAACTGCGCTCTGAATTTTGCTTCCTAAATCAGTTATTTTAATTAGTACGTTGTGTGGCCATCAGTTTAATAGTCTATTTCTCTGCATATGTAAGTCAGGAATAGCCCATTTGAGGTCAAATTTACACAAGTATAAATTTAACATATCTGAGAAAATATTCAAGTTTGTCATTAACAGATATGTAGAAAAAGATGTGTGCTATATGACTTGCATTAGTTTGGGCCACATATTAAGCCTAAGCCTGGAGCTTTATTGAAAGGAGGGGAAAAAAGTGTAGTCATTATGCTATATACAGGTGGATAAGCTCCTTCAACAGAAGACCAGCATTCAGCTTTGCAGCTGACATATCAGAGGTCTTATGTTTTGTTTCAATCCCCAGAAGTAGCAGGTCAGTTTAGGAGGCAGGGCTATGAAATTAGCAAATGAATGTGATGGAACTATGTGATTCTCTTCTGTTCACAGCTATGACTTTTAAATAAACCCTCATCTGAGTATCCTTACAGGTCACTTTACTCTGTAAGAGGTCTTTGACCAAAGAATAAGAAACAAATCATGAGTAATTGTTAAGCTTTAGAGGTAGAGATATTTTTCACTACTACACCGGGGTGTCTAGGGCAACAGTGCTCTCAAGACAGTGAACAGTTCACTGAATACTCACCTCAAAGGGCAGGTTGCAAACACTTGCAAACAAATATTTTCTTAGACAAATATTTAAAAAAACAACAGTGGAACACTGTCTGTCTTCCCAATTAGGCATTCTTTAATACTTCTTTTTTCCAGTCATGAGAATTAAGGGGGAGGGTTATGTCAGTGTAGATAAAGTTGGCTTTCTCTTCAGGTTCCTGAGCATGTCTCTTTGAATATATTTTTAAATTTCTTTATTACATATATGCTGTTTGTCTTTTCTTCTGATTCTTGGTCTTCTGCTGTCAGGGAGAAGGTTATGCTGAATGTATTTGTTCTATCTGCAAACTTTTAAATGTTAGTGATTATAAAGGAAATGTTGATAAACCTGAAGAACATAACAGCAAAAGACTGATGTTCTCAATAGGAAATGCTGGGTAGTTCTTGTTTCTGTGGAAATTTATGGTATTTATGTAAGTGCATAACCGTGGATTTAAAAATCTGATTTCTAACAAACATGTTTTTAAAGTTCTAGAAATATATATGTAAATGAATATATATACATATATGAGCAGAATTATTTTAGAAATGTTACTTACATATTTGGAATGTGCAAAAACCTTTCAAATCACATATATATATATATACATATATGATATGATGTCATGCCAAGAGCTCTAGAGATGTTAAACAGACCATTATAGTACACACACGCTGTGATGTAACCAGAGCATTTAATTACTTGGTTTATTACCTATTGATTACATAAATAATACATTAATTATTTTTAAAATGATAGCCATTAGAGTAAAAAATAATGACTTATCAAATATGGTGAGAGCACATCACTTTGTCATATATATTAAACCATCTTTGTCTCATTAAATCTGAAATCCACTATAAGTAAGTTTTCCGTTCTTCACTGATCTCCTGGGGAAGTGTATAAAAGATAAAATGGATATAATTAACAATACTGCAATGTATAATACATATATTTGAGAAAGAACATTTAGAACATTTTCAAAAACATTAGCGACGCCACTAGTAGGAAACCTGCTGGGGTTTAGACTGACTTACTTTCCACTTAACTTAAGAGTTTAACCTTATTACTGCTTTCACTGTGGTAAGTGAATCATTGTTACTTAATGGAACTTTATTGTACAGCACTATCCCAATTATACACATTGCCATTGTACACAGAGAAACATTTTTAATAAAATAAACTCAACAATGCTGTTGATATTAATTCATAACGTTATATTTTTAATTACACTTATGCCTTAGAAAAAACAGTTATTTCATTTTCCATGTTTTTATTTCATTATGCACTTAGAGGATGAGTTGAATGTATTGTTCACATATAGTTGGGACCCAAGATGACAACACTGGTGGAAAGAGGTGTTGTTAAATCAGCCAAAGGGAAATTATTTTAACTTTTTTCCTTTAATTTAAAAAAAATCATGCATGTTAATTTGAGAGTTCTTTTTATTAAAGACTGTACTACCACATTGGTTTTCTTCTGTGATAATGCCGTGCAATAGTAATATCAAACATTTCTATAGTACTCTGCCACTAAGGACCTGTACTTGCTGTATAAACATTAATGAACTAAACCTCATTAAACCTTAAAGGTAGGAATTATCATCACCTTTTTATAAATGTGAGAAATAAAATGCAAGGAGATTAAATGATTTTTCCAGGCTTTCAGATAACTAATGGCTGTTCTAGGGAAGACGTCAGCTGCTGTGACCCTAGTCTTTGGTTCTAACTACAGGACTGGTATTCCTTACTTCCTCTAGACTACTTCTCAGTATAGTCCATTTTATTATGTAATGCAAACAGACTGCATCCTTGTGCTAACCAATGTTTCTGTTTGAAGTTCAAATCCTGCTGAAAATGTTTAAATGATTTTTTCCATTATTATTAGCATATTTAGATATTAGAATTAATAGAATATCCTTAGTTACAGTCATTACTCAGCTTATGTAACGTCCAACATTTCCTGGTTTGGAGGAAACTATATTGTGTACTTCAGTCAGCCCAGTAATCTCTATGCAATGTTTTGCAACCAGTCTGCAGAGCCATTTTATAGTGTATTCTGCCAGTTTTCTGTCCTCATTAAGGTTTCAGACATTTTCACAAACTTTGCTTTAGTCTTGTATGGGAACTGTTGAATCATGGCCTGAATCACTGATTGATCACCTGGGGCGAGCACTGAGTCAGCTGCAGGAGCACAGGTGAAGGTAATGTACCTGTGTGATTGGAAGGGGTGGAGTCTGGCTCCACCTCTTCCAGACCTCATTTAAGGGCTGACCACCACCAGGGAAGGATCTCTTGTTGGAGATCCCTCCCGTGTGGAGTCATTGGTGGGCCTCAACCATCGTAAGAGGTGAGCCACCCTTTACTTACCAGTAGTCTGTGTACCATCTATATAAAGCCTTATGGAAATGTACCATCCTCTGTGATATCTCCTCTGAATTCCATCCTTTCGAATTATCCGCCCTACAAGTCTATATACTCATTTGCTGGCCATTCTACAGCAGCACTACTAGCTTCCAAATGTAACCTAACCAAGGCTGTTTTAAAAAAGAAGTGGGGGGGAAAAAGTGAACACTAGTTGCACAGCTTTTAAAAGGAGATGCGTTGGTGTCTACCCCTGATTTGCTGCAACATGAAAAACAGATGGGTCTGGACCAAGAAAATCAAGAGATGGACTTAAGTTTCATGAGATCTTCCTAAAAACAAACATATATTTATGTTATTTATTATTTCCTTTTTGTTTCTTTTTGGCTTTTGAGTTCTTGGAATTCATGTTTTCTTGATTTACACTGAAACTCTAAGGGCCAGAATCAGAAACATGCTTTTTAAATGAGCTACAAGATTCACAGGTAAACGCATAATTTTAGCAACTGAGAAACCTACTGTCATGAGACTAATAATTGGCACAACTGATTTCCTAACCTAATGATGTATGACCATTTTGTGGGTCAGGAGGGGCTTGGAACAGGAAAGAATGAGGAACAATACTAAAAAGAATTTGCATTCTTTCCTGAAAGTTTTAGTAAATCTCATTATTTGAGTAAGATCTAGCCAGAACTTGCGTGCACATTGGTTTGTAAGCAGGAGTCTTCTGCCACATTCACTTTTATGTGTCTGAGACTTCAAAAATCATGCTGTTTTCTGTGCAAAAGGCAGTAAAAGAATGTCAATAATTAGTCACATGTTTCTGTCACTTGTAATAAAACTTATGACGTGAAACATTTGATAGATATATGTAATGATCCATCAGCATTAAAAAGATAGTTGTTATGGTTTTGGATTACAGGCCAGCTGCACAGGAACAAGCATAGATTTGTGAGTATTTACCCATCTTGAAATCCCTTCTCAGACACGTGAAGCTGGAAAAGCTCCTGTTCCTTTTGGAAGCCAGATTTTTAAAGTCTCCTCTTAAGGAAAAGAGAAGACTCCTCCAGACTTGGTTAAAACAACATAACAGAGCATTTTGTGACCTAATATTCTTTGGCAACAATAAAGTTGCATTTCATGTAGTTTTCTGATCTGGTTTTATGTGAGCCATACTCTACTGTCACACTTGTCTCATAAAATTGTATTTCAGTCTTTAAAAAAGAGATGCCTAATTTTCAGCAGCACTGAAGGCCTGTAGTTTCCATTGACTTTAGTCAATGTATTCATTACAGAAATCAGACAAAACCATTTCTACCAAAATATCTTGGAAAGACTTTCTCATTTAATATTTCTAAAAATCAATAGTGTATTGAATTCCATAGAAAGTAGTATCTGTAGCCATGTCTGCCTTCTAAGCAGTGTAAATTATCTAATGTTTGTAGCTACGTCTAATGACTAAACTTACTCAGAAGGATAGTTTTTGTCTTCCATTAAATTTGTGACTGAGCAGTCAGATGACACAACGTAATTAAAAAAGCAGAGTTTCTGATCGCCATTTCTTATTTCAACATCACCTAAAGCAACTGAGCATTCTGCTGAAACAATGCAGATTTCATTGGTAATTCATAACTGACCAGTTTATCGACCTCTCTTATGATACTTTTCATTATAACTGGAAACTTTCTCTAAGTCAGCACTTAAGAACAATTCAGTTAAACAAAATTCTGTTGAATAGAACACAAATGAGTTGGTTTGGGAGGACACAACATTATAGGCAAACTGAAATCAAAGGGAAATATTAACTTTGAGTAAAGGTTTGGTGACTCAGAGTTTGAAAAGACGCTCCCACAGATGCCAGGAATCACTTCTGCTACTGCATTTTGGATGCTTTACAATTTTTGGAATGATGTTGCTGGCAGAACTGCAATCAAAGAATTACAGAAATCCAATGTGCATGTAACAAACGTATGCAGAGCAGCTTCCAGCAGAAAGTCCAAAAGAAGTCAAGCAGCATTTAATCCTTTATATAATTCTAAGATGATAAAAATGTTGTAGTAATTTTAATACATTTCTGAGAAATAGTATGACTTCAGAGCCCTAAGTCTTTCCACAGATGAATAAATCTTTACCCAAATTTTGTTTGGATTAAATTTCAACAAACAAGAAGGCATAAAGTATTAAATCTTATGAAAATCAGACAGAATTCCAAAGTGTAATAAAACTTGATGACACTTACAAAGGATTGAAGCACATTCAGACTTAATTTACATAACCTACCATTCCAAAACAGCGGTTCTGCAGGTCACTTAAATGAGAATGCACCTATGTAACATAAAGCAGGTTGCCTTTTTTATTTTTTTTACCATAAGTGTGATATTTGGACTTCTAACACTAGGAGTGGTTTTATATTACAATTTTTTTTTTAACATAGTCAAATATCTATACTCAGTACTTAATATATTTAAGCATATCTCAAATTGTGATTTTTTATACTTTTTACTTAGTTAAAGTTCAATCTGTGTTTCACTAAGCTCTCTCTATTTAAGACAACAATTATGCCATCTACAGTTTCTCACTTATGACTAAATATCTGATCTGAGATAGCAGGTTTCATTCCATCATCCTATTTGGACTTTGAAGCTTGAATGGTGAATTCTGAATTTTACTAAGTTCTCCCTTTGCTAAGGGAAAGAAAGGAACACAGAAGAGTGGTCAGATCTGACACACTGCAAGTTTCCACAGAGTTATCGTAAAACATCTGCATGTAGTTCTATCCAGCACCAGCTGTGTGCTCCTGGACTGGGTTGTGGGACGGAGGTTACTATAGTAACAGGAACAGCCTGATTTCAGCGGAGCTCAGATACAGCAACACATGAAACCTTCAGTAGAGGAGAGAATATACTACTGGCTATTTATAGGTGACTACCTATTTCATTTATTACTTCCTTCCTTCTTTCGTTGTTGTTTTTTTTTTTTTTTTTAGCATACTGTCCCCTTGTTTCTCGTGCACTAATATGACTACCCTGCAGACAGCATAGCTGTATGGTAGAGGTATGATAAGACAGGCTAGCTCTTGATGCACACACTGCAGAGATCGTGTCTGAGCTTCACTTATAGTACTTGGAAAGAAATAAGCACTTTTGAGATGAGTGAATATGATGATTATTTGATCCTGTTTTAGACATCTGGCTGTAGAGAAGGTAAACTATACTTCTGAATACCCGCTTTTAAATGACTAGCTCAGTCATTGAATTCTCCATTAGATCATACAAATCCCACTCAGAATCAGTAAGAATATCTCTACAACTGTGCAATCTACAACAAGATTGGCTAATGTCTGTGACATTTCCCCACTGCTAACTACAGTTGAGCCCCAATTTCTCTCTGTCCTCTTGAATGTGCATTAGGGTTCTCATCTGAAATGCTCCATTGTTAGCTGGAACTGATGAGGAGAAGGCAATGCAACTGATACTTGTCCCTATCTTTCTTATGGTACAGGAATGGTCTGCATTTATTTCTCATACCATGAGTTGACTTGTAAGACTTGAGGTCTGAGTCAAGCTGAGTAACACAAAAGGTATCCTGGGGTACAGAGAAAGATTTTTCAGGCTCACCACTACAAAGTAAAACCTGCAATTTTGTTGGGACAAGTGGCTTACAGGTTTTTTATTTTTATTTTTTTATTTTCTTTTGTGTTGTTTGTAACTGAAGAAAGTCCTTGGGCTACATTTTTTCCTCAGTCATGGTTTCTTGAAGAGTCATAGGTATGGAAGTGAGAATAGCTGAACTGGCTTTTGACAGATCATTCTCAGTTCCGTCACTTATTTTTGTCATTATCATTAGTGATACAATTGATTTTCTTCTTTTGATGGACCCAGATGAAAATGCAACTGCTTATCCTGCTGTTACCTTTGAAGATCTATTTACTACAAAACCAGAAACTTCCTCTTCAGTTATTATCAGCTTGGTAAAGGAGAGTGAGAAGAAAGCAAAAAATGACAAAAGTAAGAGAGAGTGAAATCTTTTCCCTCAAAACAAGCAAAGCTTGAGTTGTATTAGTATAGTGCAAGTAAAAAGTAAGGGTCTTCGCTTGTCCTATTAGCTTAAATTCTATTGTTAGTGATAGTATATAGAAAAACTAGTGCAGTGTAGTTAGGAAATATACGATAGTATAATGTCCTCATTATTAGAGACATTACAGGGATTTTTTTTAAACTATCTCCTCTTTGTACTATTGCATGTGATTATACATTATAGATAGGTTGCTCCAAATGTGATGCCTTCTATTTATTTCTGTGGAAACTCAGATACAAACAGCACAATAACACTATTTGATAGAGCAAATTCTCTGCTGCAAAACGCTATTTTCAACATAGTCACCAACATTAGCTATGAATTTTGGCAGTGATGGACAAGAGCCTGCATGCCATGCTCATACAAATCTGCACACAGAGGAGGTGACCTGCTGTCTCTGTTGCCACTGCTGAAATGCACCAGTCACCGCCTCTGTGGTCTTACATCCACTATTTAGTCTTGATGTGTTAAGCAAGTGTGGATGTCACTGGGTGCCATTTTTTCTTCATGGAGGAATTCAGTGACACACCCTTGCTTCATATGTAGTTACATGTCAGATGCTGTTTTGTCGGACTGCCCCTCTGCTGCCATCTGTTGCATGACAACAAAATGTAACAGTGTATTGGCCGGAAGGTTCAACCTCTACTATCATACCACCAGCATTTGCCTCAGTCCAAGGGCCAACATAATAACATAGGAGGCATTACTTTTGGAGTGGCCATTGTATGATTTGTTTTATCATACCTGTCCCTTTGGAGCCTTAGCGTTGTGTTTTCCAGTGCAAATCTCTCCGATATTAGTGGATTGTTAATTGAATAGTTTTCTCTGAAGTGTTTAATCGTGCTGACAAGGTTTTTCTTTGATTGGTTGATCATTGACCTAGTAGACCATTGCCTAATCTTAGTTTCAGGATTGTAAAGATTTCTCAAGTTTCATCTTTGTATGTAAATGAATAGATCATTGTCCCAGTAGGGAATACTATTATTAACTGTATTCATGCCTTTACTCACACTAACAATATTTCCACGCTTTCAGGAAATATATTGATTCTAGTAGAATTATTTGCAGGGTGAAGTGTAGTGCAGTATGAGTAAGAATATGTAGATAAAAAGAACAAGCCTTCAGTATAAGTGTTATTAAACTCCCTATCAGGTATATTGTGTATCACAAGTATGAGATGTCTGTCAGGGGTGGGATTTGCAAACTGACAACATATTACTAGAGACAGCAATTGATGCTAGCTGCATAAAGTCAGTTGGGGAAAAAAAAAACCATGTGGATTCCTGTCAGCAGGGTGGTTTCCTTACTGCTGTTAGGAAAGTGCTGTATTTCCTCACCTCAGAATAAAACTGAAGGCTTGGCCTCTATTCTGATGGATTTTATTTATTGGTGCATTTCAACAATTGCTGGCAGCGCAATGTCATTTGTAGTGTACCACCTTCCCTTCACCACAGTGTTACTTACTTTTGTTTTCTGAACACAAGAAAACAGCCTCATTTGGTTCTCTATTCTGAGGATCAGTGAAGTTTTCTGTGTTCAGTTTAGTGTTTTCTGTGCCCTCTTTGTTCTCATCCTATCTAGCCTTTTAATCCTGTTTTGTCCAAGTAATGGAAGAATGGCTGGTGAAGGAGCAATAATAAAATGAGTAATGCTGAGCCTCTGAGACTATCATCTGCAGTCATCTCGTCTAGACATTTTCATTTTGACAACTTTCAGCTTTTTGACTCCCATTCACAGCTCTTCTTGACCACATCACCCACTTCTGTTCTCACTTCTAATTTCAAATTTATCGTAGCTCTGGGGGTAGACAGTCACATCTGCCTTAACTATACAAGCAAATTAATTTAATATGTATGATGCACTTACACAAACATTTGCAAAATAAATAAAATAAAAATTATTCCTGCAAGTAGGATGATGAATTGGCCTGGCTTACTTCAGATATGAATGAACCCACATCGGTGCAGCACTGCCTGGCTCTGCTCAGTTCTGCAATTGTCTTCTCTTGTAGGACACTTTTAGTTTTGTCTTGGTATGAAATAAAAGAAGTTGATTTATGTATTCATGATTAAAATAACATAGAATAATGTGCATCATATTTTCATCTTTTAAGGATCATTCTGAACCATTCTGATATGTATGGCTTTTTTTTAAATGAAGTGAGAAACACTATTTCTAGAAAAGCCTATGTGTTGTCCTTGTGCATGTACAGATGCACATGACAGCACCATAATATCCTTTCCTCTCTTTTCCTCTGAATGGTTCAAGCTGTACATTTTTGAATACAGGCTAAGTTTGCTTCACTGGCATAGAAAAAGGGCCAAAGAAAATATATTTTTCCTTACTCATTAGATTTGTTTATTTTTCCTTTATTGTCACCCTCCTGTCCTGAAGTCTCCAGAAGATTAGTCTGTTCTATGTTCATTGCTTTACCATAAGAGGGTAGTACCAATGCTTTTGTCCTGTAATTCAGAATTGAGTAAATTCACACTAAATTTTGGAATCTGATAGACCCATCACACACAGGCAACAAAAATGCATGTCTACCGCTTGTGGTATAATGGGATAAAGAAGGATAATACAGGGATTAAGCACAGTATCAACTTCCGAACTTCAACCTGAGTGCTACAGGTATTGGTGCACATCCATGTAGAGAAATTTTCCTTTAAGAACTATTCTGTAGCTCTGAGTCAGTATACAAAGCTTCAGCAGTTTAAATTATTCACTAAAGATAACTGAAATTCTTACCTAACACTGAAGATTTTCTTTCTATCTAATGTGTAATGTATGTTGAGAAACATCTTTATTTCTTTTAAGTTGTAGTTCTAAGTAAATTCCAACAATTGAAAGTAAAGCTGAGCCTGACTTATGCCTTGCTGAATTTTGTAACTTTTTGCTTGTACCTTAGTTTGTTTCTTCTCTTGAATTTCAACACATGTTCATTTGAAACTCTGCCCAGTGTGGTTACATAGCAAAAATTTCAAGTTTGTCCACAGCAGGAAAATGACTTTTTGGTCAGTGTGGTTTAGAATTCATCACAAATGCAAAACACAGCCAGATATTTGTCATATCTGTCTGATGTCCTCTATACAGTTATTTTAGCACTTTCTGGGGGCAAAAAAAGAAACTCTAACAAATTGTACCACTTCTTTCAATATTTCTTCTTTGCATGTGTTTCCCTGGAAAGAGAACTTCTCAAACTGAATGAAAAGAGAGCATGAACTGAAGGCATTTATAAATATAAACAGTGCCAGAGTAGGAAAATGGATCCTCCTTCCATCACGTCTGGCTTCTTTAAGTAGATGGCTTGGCTTACACCTGGATCCAAGTTAACTCCAGCTTTCCCATGCATAGAAAGCACCTAAAAAATATTTGTAAAAATGCATCTAATTAATTTCCAACATGAAGCAGAAAAAAGCAATGCTTTGGAAAAGTACGTTGCGTTTCAGTAGGGAAAAGGCATTTACATCCAACATTGTTTTTCTTTTATTTTTAAAAGGTACCTTCCTGTAATTGCACACTAGTTTAAAGCTTAGATAGGAGCATCTTAGCAATAATGGGCACTTTTTTAGCAGATTATTGCCAAAAGTGCATTCTTTATTCCAGGGAGACGCTGTAATAGATACCAGTGCTTTAATAATGATACAAGCAATCTGTAAGCTATTATAGTTTCTTTTATAGTAACTTAATCTTCATGTTGTTTTATATGTCTGGAATTTTAATAGTGTTTTTAATTTATGAGGAGAAGTATATTACATATTACTAGTTACTTTGGATTGTGAGCTAAATATTAGTCAATTCAACTGTATTTTTACAAACAAGTATTTTGAAGTACCTAAACAAGCATAATGAATAGAACAAAGAAATTAAAGTATGCTGTATAGATAAAATAGTGGCTTTTGTGGACTGAGCCTAGGAGAACTTATTCTGAATTCTTACTGATTTTTTTTTTTTGTGGGACAATGATGCTCTTCTAAAAAAAATGGGAAAGAGCATGAGTATTTTTAGAATTCTGTTTTAAAATCAATACTTTATTTAAAATATATTTGCCTATTAAATTTATTAATTGGTTGCAAATAAAAAAAAATTACCCTGTACATTTTAAAGATAGTGAAATTAGTGAACTAATAATTAACACAAATCTACAAAGTACTAGATTATACATAGAATAAAAGCTCTTGAAGCCAGTGCAAGAATCAAATATTTTTTCCTACTAGTTTCTTGCCATTTTAAAACATAGAGGAATACACACGGATCACATAGAATATGGTGAACTATACTCAGACTTGTAAAAGAAGTAGTGTAACACTTTGCTAAGTAGTGAGTTACAGAAAGAAATGATCAGTGTAGCAATTTAGTGGTTGTAATGCTATTAAAAGTAGGCCTATGAAATAGAGAACCACTTCACTATTTTGAGAGAAGTCATAATCTACTTTAAGATGTCATTCTGTGTTTCTGACTTGCAATTAGATTATATTTCTCAAATGTCAGTCCTAGATTCTGTTGTGACCATCATCATAATAAAATGTGACAGCAAAGATATTATATCAATACTTTTTCCATAATTAGCATTAAAGATCTCTCAAGGGTTAAGTACAAAGGTTTTCTACTGAATGGTCAGCAAACCTTGTGCTTTTAAAGTTTTTTAATATAGCCAAGGCTGTTGACAACCAGGAGACAAATCTATGAACAAACCCGTTTGGAGAGAATAGTTTTGTGGTGTGTGATGTATGTACGTAAATGAGCTTATTAGGACTCTCATCTATTTTATTATTGGTGCCCAATTTAATAGAGGCATTTAAAAAACAATATTTCTGCCTGACTCCTTGAAATGAAGAAGATACATTGATATAATTGAGAGCAAATGATTGCATGTTGTGCCATTTAATCATGTCATTTTTCAATTGCTGTTTTTTGCACTTCACTGCATACTTATAGAATATTTAGCTTCAGTATAGATTAAGTCCCACTGTCTGCAACTGAGTAGAGTTCCCATATTAGGTGACATTTTCTTTTAACCTTGAAATCACCAAAAGCACGCAGGTTTGGCAGTATTTTTCTAACAGATGAAAAGTCATCATTCATTCCCTATCTTTTTCGTTTGGCATTTTTGTTTTGAGGAATTACTTTCTCATTAATATTTTTTGAGGAATTACTGGTTTTCTTTTTCATACAATAACAGGGAGTTTTGTTTTGTCCTACAAGAGTGGAATTTGAAATACAATGATGCATCGTGCCAAACAGGAGAATTTTCTACAGGCATTGCAGTTTTACTGAAAAAACTGAAAAGTAAATTTTAACAAGTATTTACAAGCATAATTTCTCTTATTTTTGCCTGTTGTATTATTAACAATGTTAACATTGTTAACAATGATTCGTGAAGCATTAGCACTGTTGTAAACTGAAATTCTGCAATAGCCAAATATCAGATATTAGAAGGTGAATCAGTTTTAAGTTGTTTGATTGTTGTTCTGAAAAGGCAACTTCCATACATACAGTCATTGTACTAAATAGCAACAGATCTATCATTTCATATTCCTATCATTCTCCATCAGGTGACAACAGATGTAGTAGGAAGGGTATCGTTCCTTCCTGCACATACCCATGTCCTATAGTGAGGAGAAAGAACAAACCTTTAACAGATCAAGGTTTAATAGAAACCTCCTCTTAGAGCTGATCATTCCAGATTTATCTGCAGTGGAAATCTTGTCATTTACCCAAAAACATCCAGTATTGCCCATGCATGGAAACACAACATAAGGATCTTAGTATACACTGGCATTACTTCTGAACCTAAAGCCCAAAGAAAATCCATCTGCGTAAGTTAACCTTTATCATCTTCCAACTGTATTTCAGAGCCATGGACATTTCTATATAGGCTTTAAATATTACTAAGTGTAGAGTGAAAGCAAGCAAGCAAGAAGTGGTTGAAAAAAATTACTATAAAAAATATTTCAGCAAACAATACATAATCAAAATTGTTAAAAATTGTACCTAAACATTTTATGTGGTGATTATATGTGGATTGTGTGGGTTTAAATGAAGGAAACTCATTTCAAACCGACTGTGAAAATGCTTTTAGTCTCAAGTTCTACTGAACTCTCTGAGAACCTTGGTACTATCAGCCAATATCACTTGCACTGAAGCAAGTATAAGAACTTGGTGTGAGAACTTCCATGGCCAACTCATCTGCCATGCATCAGAAGAAAACTGACTAACCAGCCATGTTCTTCAGTCATGCAAAACACATTGCCCAGAGGCTGAGGGATGGAGGAGAGTTGGGGTTGCATGGATCTAATATTCCTCAATTTCCCACTTGTCTAGTTCTCCTACACTCTCTGGCACTGCCTAAATTTGAACACATTTTTGTCACCTAGTTTTCAGTAAGGAATCAACCAGCCACGCAGAACACCTTGTGGTCAGATCATGTCTACTTTCAACCTCATAGATAGTGCCTTTAGTCCATGTCCTGGAAACTGTTTTGGTGTCATTTGACTCAGCAAGGGCTTTTCCGCATGATCTTAGGCATAGTATTAACAAGCTGTGAAAGTAGTTTCAGCTAGACTTTTGTAGCTATGCAGGTGATAACTTCAAAGCACTGAAAATAGGAGTAGGCAGAAAGAAGAAATATCCCAAGATTCTAGCAGCTCTGATTGGTATGGGAAAGCATGACCATCAATAATGTTATAATGAGTATATATAAAACCTCAATGTTTTCAGGGTATCTGTTGCAAAGCAAAGACCTGGACAAAGTCAAGCTTGCACATGGCAGCTGCAGTTACTGTTTACACAGCCTGCAGCAGATAAAGTGATATATATTAATTTAAGTCTTACTATGAAAGACTTAAGGTAGCCACAGTTGAATGTGTCTGATCTCTTAATCTATATTCCAGCCAAACTTTTGCACACACAGGAGCCTAAGTGATGCTCTGGAGTCAACTGTTAGACCATTTCCTAATTTTCTGAACTGCCAAGTACTCAGTAACTTACTATAGCTGCTATAGACATATGGCTCAAGCCTCAGTAGAGATACTACATTATCTTTCTGTATTTTTTTTCTTTTTTTTTTCTTTTTTTTTCTTTTTCTTTTTCCTTTTTTTATTTTGGTTTTATTAATCATGAGTTATAGCTGTTGATTCACAACCCAGAATGTACCTAGCAAAGAGTTAAAATAACTGTGGCCTTGGAGGCATGCAGGGATGTACAGTTGCCATTTTAACAGGTTTTCAAAGAGTCATACCATTTTAACAGCAGATTGTAGATGGATAGGCAACACAACACCTTGAGGTATTGTGTCATAGGATACAATTACTGTATCCTTTAGGATACTGTATACTAGACCATAATACTGGTTCAATTCATTACTGCTAGTGTCCTTATATGGGGCTTAAAGAAGTCTTTACAAGATTAAGTTCTCTGGTTTTTAAAGTATTGTTGCTATAACCAACTCTTTTAACACACTGTTAGGTACAAGCACTTCATTCTTCTCCTGTTTAACATTAATTATAATATCATGTAATAAAATTGAAACAGAAGTGCCATAGGCCTAATTGTACTGTCACAGCCATGTAAATCAGAAATAGCTTCAGTAAAGCTACTGTTATTATGCTGGTGTAAAATTGATGTAAATTAGAAATGACTTGGATCCTGTAGCTCTGCTTTCAGATAGCACAATGTAAAGTCCTCACTTAAACACTCACATAATGGCATGTGAATTAAATACCCCTTACCTCATCATATTATATGGTATTGTATCAGAAATGAACAGTATTTATAAGGAATGACATAATCAGATAGACTGAGGTAAGATAAAGTTAGGGGGCCAAGTTCTGAGCTGTGTTGACTTCCACAAAGTTAATGCAGGTCTGTATGAATTGGCTGCCAGCAGTATATAACTTACAATCATCACTGCGTAAAAATAAATTCTTTTACTGTTATACAATATAAGTAAGAACTCTGACTCTAGGTAGGGCTTTATTTATTTATTTATTTGTCTGATATGATGTTAGACTAATGAACAGTGTCAAAAAGAAAATGTGTCAGACATGTTGGTTACATCAAGAACTGTGTAGGAAACTGGTAATGAACTCAAGGGCAAGTTCAGGATACATAAGTGAAAATGCAGCTCTGGTATAAATTGAATAATAAAATTCCTGGTCATATTTTGCCATAAATAGTGGTTTGGGAATTTGTCATTCACCTTATTTAAAATTCAGAAATATTAAAGGTACAGGGTTCTCTCATTATAGAAGTAATAGAATTCCAGCTATTACAGAGTTAGGGTAATTTACATCGCTATAGAATGCATTATATCAATAAGTGGAACATCTGTATGAAATGTCCACCTGCTGATATACTACTGAGTGTACTTTACAGTGAAATGTACTTAATCATTTTAAGACGTCTTCTAATGAAATCTTATCATGATTAGCATTTTGAACACAAATACTGTTAGGCATTAAAACTTCTGCCTTAAATGAGATTGCATTGTTTACCCTTGTTGATTAATAAGCAATCTGTTAACTGTTAGAACAGCCCAATTCCGCCAGTGAAAGTAAATTAGTAATTCAGCTATGTTTGTGGGTTTAATCATTTCTCTTGAAGGCTCTGAATTAAAAAAATCACTTCAACAGTATCCGTAGGCAAAGGATATATGTTTTTAGATGTGTATACCACTCTTTTGCTTCAGTCTTGCATCCTCATACTATTGATCAAGTGCATACTTTCAGCAGCAAAATACTCCACTGATGTATAATATTTCTAAGTAGAGTTTCTATTTTTTAATCCAAAAGTGTTATGAAACTTCGGACCTTAAATACACTTGCTTTAGAATATTAACTGTTTTCCCAGTAAAATTCAGGAGGATACATTCTGAATTTCAGCTAACAGTTATGAGAACTCTGCTCTAGTGGCTTGCTTTTCAAAATTAATTTATTTTTTTATGATTAAATGGAAGTTTAAAGGAAAATACCCTGTCTTCATAAAAGATGGTAGTTGAGATTTTCTCATAGGGTCATGTACTTTCATCTGTGATATCCCACAGAGGGAAACAGATGTTAGCAAGTTACAATTTAAATTATCTGGAAAGCTCCCATGTGTGGAGCACAATTCTTTTAAATTCAGGAGTAGCGCTGGCCTCTGATAATAGCTATATACTTGGACCATACAGTGCTATAGAAATAAGGAGTCTTGGAAGCTGGGCTGAAGCAGTCATCCTCAGAAGTGTTTGTGTTTTCTGTACCTCAGCGTTATAGATATTATAAAAACATATTGTGAGTTAATAAAACCCCGATTTGATGTTGAATGACTATAGAGTGCAATTCTATTTGTAGATAAAACTGTATTCAAAATCACCCCTTGCCATTAACTGCTTCCGGGTGGTAGAGCTCTCTTTTGCTTTGGCACATAAAATGCATTATTTATATAGCTATTCAATGAGACTCTCAGTGTAGTTATTTAGCTTTCTGGTGTATAACCAGCCTATCCCAGCTTCCATCGATATTCAGCAATACTAGGGTTTAGTGACTGTCTCCCATCATGCAGTTTATGTAATACTGCATTCTTTGTGGCACTGGAATCTGTAGGATGAAATAAATGCAATGAATAACCCATCTTTGAGAAGGGTACAGATATCATAGTATTCCTAAATTTATTTGAATGTAGATCTACCCTGGAAATT
This sequence comes from Odontophorus gujanensis, assembly GCA_013399175.1. Taxonomy (NCBI): domain Eukaryota; kingdom Metazoa; phylum Chordata; class Aves; order Galliformes; family Odontophoridae; genus Odontophorus; species Odontophorus gujanensis. The sequence goes on along the minus strand of VXAB01009747.1, from coordinate 828,820 downwards.
TTTTACGACAGTCAAAACTATCTGTAAAGGATTTTATAGTAACATCTCTACTCTCCTTCTTGGAGGTTTCTCCTATGACAGGGTACAGATGAGCCATAATTTCTATTGTTTTTTTGTTTGTTTTTGTTGTGTTTTGTTTGTTTGTTTGTTTGTTTTTTTCTGAGAAGCACATAAATATGTACACACATACTATATATATATAAATTGTATGAATACCTTTTTTTTCCCCCTCATTTTTCCTTAAAAATTTCTGAAGCTGATTACCGTCAGGGTAACTCATTTCAGATGTGTCCCAGCTGAATGGTAAAAAGGAAGAATAAACCAGTCTACACCATAAAGCTTTCAACATTATCCAGACAGTTAGCTATGTATGGCATTTGTTTGAAGACTGAAAGTGGCTTTACTTCTTATGTGCAATTAAGATTGTGTTTATCTTGAAATAAACATAAGCTTTGACATTAAGTATAGGAATTTATGGAAGAGCTGAATAACTGTTAGCACCAGTAACTACTATCAGATAAGAGTTAATGCAGAATATCCCACTCTGACACCTGTCATCTGTCTGTCCTGCAGTCCCTGTGCTGTGAGATCAAGCAGAGACGCCGTGGGGTTGCCTCTGTGCTGCGGCTGTGCCAGCACCTCCTGGATGACCAGGAGACCTGCAACCTGAGTGCAGACCACCAGTCCATGCAGCTGATAATCGTAAACCTCGAAAGGAGGTGGGAAGCCATTGTTATGCAAGCTGTCCAGTGGCAAACAAGGCTACAGAAGAGACTGGAAAAAGAACCGGTGAGTGATGCTTGATTTAAAAAGATCTCATATAATGTCATTTTACACCAACCATTTAAAAGGATCTCATACCTTTCCATTTTACGCCAGTCTTTTTTTCAGAGCTAGGCAAGCACTGGGTGTTTTCTTCTGACTGAAGGTATCATACCTACTCTCCAATGGCAACAAGTGAAGTTTTATTTTTTCACAAACTGTTATAGTCTGTGGACACCACTGATTAATAAGATAAATTCACAATATGTGTATTTGCTGTATATTTAAATCTCTTTACATCTGATTCTGTTGAGTAATGAAAACCATCTTCTCCTTTTGAGATGTGTGAGTTGCTCAGTATCTAAAAGAATTAGGTCGAGAGACATATTTCACTGATTGTAAATATATTTCAGAAAATGTATTTGCTTTGTAAGTATGACTGGTTTTAATTAATATCCCAGCAGTAGATGTGTATTTCCCATAGAACGCCATGGTATGTGATTAATATACAAATCTGTGTTATTTGAATATAACTAAAATGCATTAATTTCCCTTTTATCTCAGAGAAATGATTCCTCAGAGGCAAAATAGCACTCTGCTTAAACCATCCATTAAGTGACATAAATAAGACAGGTTTTCTACAGCATAAAACTATATTACAATGCAGTGTCTACATTCAAACAATAAACCATAGGGGGGACAAAATAATCCCTACTGTAACACCATTGACTGTAATGGATGAATTGGCTCAGCATGTTCTGTGGTACTATCATAATGCCAAAGTCTATATGCTGCAGCTACACTGACAGCAGTGATAACCCTATGTAATGCATATACTGAGAAGCCTTGATGAGATTTGAGAATAAGTAACAGATTTAGCTTACATAATTTTTAGGTTTATATTAAAAAAAAAAAAAAGGAAAAAAAAACCTTGATACATATTTCCTGACAATTGTTATATTTCTCTTCAAGTTGTTTATGTTAGTGTAGTATCAAGATATGCAAGACATAGCTCTGAAAAACTGGCAGTTCTTGAATGAAAATACTATCAGTCTGAACCAACCAAGAAATAGTGAGCTGGTGAGGAGGATGTTGTAGTGAAGTGTTGAAGGTAGTAATAGGAGGAATTTTAAACAGCGCATTCAGTGCATTAAAAAAGAATGTGAGAAAGAAAAGAAGACAAATGCTGCCTCATCAGTGAAACAAGATTCCTGAGTTTTGATGGTAATGAATGTAGGAGAGCTAGAAATAAATACAGAAGTAATGGAAGTAAAAGGCAAAATAGTGGGTTGGAATATCAGTATGAGACTGAAGAACAGAAAAGACTGTTGAAGAAAGAAAACAAAGTAGTAAATATTTTTTAATTCTCTTGAGGAACACCAATTTTGTTTTTGTGATAGTTACATCTTTGAAATATTTTTTGGTTGTATTACTTATATAACAATATCTGTAAACTGTTGGTTAGTGCCAGGCAAAGTGTTTATTTAGTGGACCAGTACTAGACAAACTACTTGAATTTTGAAGCTTTGAGAACAAGTATGTGTGGTATTAGGCAACAGCTAACCTAAAAATCAGTTCTCAGAATTCTGAATATTGGTTGCTAAAAGCTGAGTCTGCTAAATCTGTAACTACATAGGTTGCTCAAAACTACATAGATTACCTCCTATTTTATTGCATGAAACTTGACAATGGATACAAAGAGCACACTTATCTATTTGATGGATTAAATTTTCAGCTACAAAACACTATTTTTCAACATAGCCACCACCATTAACCAATTTGTGCAGATGAGCTTATCAAGATGTTCTTCATTTTCTGGTGTAAAAGGTGCGCATGGCTGTCTGGAACAGAGTTTGTCTTTCACATCAGTGTCACCACTGCTGAAATGCACAACCCACTGCCTCACTGTCCTCATATCCACTATTAGGTCTCTGTAATCATTCTGCAAGGAGCAGGAAATGTCAACAGGTGCAATTTTTTATACGTGGAAGAATTCAGTAACACACCTTTGCTTCATATACGCTTCCATGTCAGATGCCATTTTGTCAGACTGCCCCTCTGCTGCCGCCTGTTACACAGCAACAAAGTGTAACAGAATATGTAACATCTGTCTCTGCATTCATGGGCCAATATCATAGCATAGGAGGTATTACTTTTGGAGCAGTCCTCATAACTGGCCAAGAGGGATTGGACTGGGTTTCTGCTATATTTATCTGAAAGGTAAGGTACTACAAAGATGAAAAATTGCTTTTTCTTCTGCAAAACGTGCAATTTTGTTGCTGTAAATATATCTGTTCTATTGAGGGTGGAGCACAAACAAATTCCACCTGTGAGATAGCTTAGAGAGGGGCTGAACAGAGGTCCAACTTGCTGTAGTGAAAGCCTATTATCTCCTCTTGCATATGGGCAGCTGCTTCATGGAAGCAGTTTACACTCTGTAGCTGCAGTTACTATAAATAAGTTGATACGTGCTAATTAGAGCTTGGTGCAGCTCTTACAGCAGGAGTGAAGTCAGCCTTGTGTTACTGTGTGGGACTGCAATCGATCAGGAGTTGAGGCATGGTGTTCAAGCACAGTACTTTGCTTGATGTCCCAATGCTTGGAACTTCACAAGGTGCGTGCTGCTTCATTCCCCCTTTGCCTGAGGGAGTCCAGAGGCGTTTGCTTGTCTGAACTGTTTTCCATTGTGCAGGGGGCGTACCATTCTTTCCAGGAAGAAACAGCAGCCATTAACTGCTATCATGATGTGATTTTATTTGCACTGTGGACTGTTTTGCTTTGGAACTTCTCATTCTAGTCTTGTTTATAATATGATTCTTTGAGTGTGTCAACATCTAGAAGTTTCTCGTGTTGATAAAACTGTTTCTATTCCCTACACTTAAAGATGCCTCAGCTACTACAGAATTCAGGTTTCTTTGTTTTCCCTGGTCTGAATTGGTGTATTCTAGCCTTCCTTTTCATTCAGTTCCTGTGTAGTCATTTCTTGGGTAGGTACCAGGACTATTTCTTCTGCTTCCCTATCTCTCTGTATTTGATGGTGTGCCAGTCTTGGCACATAAACAGTATCCCTTAGTAACAAGTCTTTATTTGTGGTTGCCCACAAAATACTGTAATTTATGAAAACAAATGAGATGTTTTTATACCCTGATGGCATCCGACTCATTCATGGCATCCAACTTGCTGACAGTACGTGAGATAACCCCAATGGTTATATTGCATTAAAGAAGTACAAGAGTCACATGCAACTCCTGCTCTCTTCTTAATCTGTGTACTGGGATCTTCCTTTGTCCTGTTTCTGTCCCCAGTCACTTATCTGAGCCACTTATATAATTGCAAAAATATGCTGGAATTAACCACAAAGAGATTTCAGGTTCATTTTGAACTGTTTGTCTTCACTGTTGTTTTTCAGTGCTCTTCTACCTTTGTAATAATGAGCAACATAACTTTGCAAATAACAAGAGATTAACTTGTACTACAAGTAACTGAAGTCTGGTGAAAATACATCCTTCTAATGAGCCTAAAGCTATGTCTATAAGTTAAAATTAACAGTAAGAGTCACTCCAGAAGGATGAAATATAGCTAGATTCAGTAGATTAATCTAGCTAAAAAGAATGAGGTATTCATGCAGGGAAAAGAAAATAACAAACAAAGATTACTTGTAAAAGACAGCAGGACACTTGCCTTTTACTGGAAGCAGTCCTGATATGTTTTAGCAAAAGAGGGTTTTAACTCCGCCATCTGTTTTTTTT
>VXAB01009747.1:752336-824219 GCA_013399175.1 Odontophorus gujanensis | reverse complement strand
TTTTTTTTTTTTTTTTTGTGAGGGGAGAAATTCTTTTCCCCATGATTTATCATTACATAGTTTGCTGTTATAATACTATCTGTCACCTAAATTTTAGCTTCAGAATTTCACAGATGCTTTTCAGTTTGCCTAACAAGACCTTACTGGCAAACATCTTAAAAGAAAAAGCAGTCTGTCTGGCAATTGCAACAGCAATAGCAGCAATCTTTAGTCAACTAAAATGAAAACTGCCATGTAAAATTCCTACTCAACAGCTGGAGAAGCTTTAACTCACCGTGCACTCCCCTTTTGTGGATCTAGTCTACATGAAAGAAAACTGAATAGCTAAAAATGGGTTTGGGACATCGTCTGTCATGGTCATGCCAACAATTTTTCAACAGATAATTCAAAGTGGGAATATGTAAATTGTTTTAGTCAGTATTTTTGATCATTTGCTTAGCCAGTTGGTATATCCGGTTTAAGTTAGCATCTAGCCTCCGTGGAGTATTTCAGCAGTCAAGATATTCACAGTTTCTATACGAGTCAGATATATCTCTATATAGGAAGCCAAAAAGAGGACACTCTGAGTATTAACTTTTCTAGAGCTGCTTTGTCAATACTGGAATACGGAAAACTGTTGTACTGCTGCTGTGGCTGACAGAGAGACAAAACTATTTCCTAATAGATTTTATTTTTTAAGTGCCAATTCAATTCCTACCTTTTTGATGACTAGAGAATCTGCTTTTTCTCCAGACTGCTCATTCACTGAATGAGAAAGATATCTATTTTATGAAGTAGACAATCTCTTTTCTTATTCGACAGAGGGCTAATTATTGAAAGGACAGTATTCATAATGCTTTTAAAATGGAGATTTTGAGTGAAGAAAATTTGTATAGAGGTGCTGTAATTCTCACATTGTCCAGAAAGTGTCTGAAGTATTCATTGATTTAAGTCTACTACTATGCTTCATGAAATTTTAAAAACTTTTATTTCTTCTTTCCTCCTGAGTCATCCTGTGTGTACTCTACCCTGTATGTCCAGCAAAACTCCCATCTGTATTGGCTGGAAAGTATGCTGTACATCCAACCACATAATTGAAAATAATAAGGACACAATAAATGGAATGGCCTTGGGGTATAACACCCAAGGGATTCAATTGGTGTCGCTTTGCATCAATGTCCATGCATCATGGTAATTGAGGTAACACAACCAATTACCACATTTTTTGGTGGTAATTAACACAACCATACCACATAGAGTTGTAAGGACTTGGGAAAATCTGCAATGGTGAAACAGCTCACTTAAAAAAAAAAAAACAAAAAAACACCAAACTTCTCTCTTTACCACAAGTTTGTTTCTTGCATGCTTGTTTCATAGGGAAGATGTAGGTTGTGTAAAGCGCCGTTTAGTATTTTCCCAGCTTTCCCTTGATTTCATTCTTTATCATTGACTTTGAAGAACAAGTTGTTTAAAAAAACTGTATTAGTTCTGATCAGGTGTCTTTATCCCTTTTCTCTCTTCATTTCTTTCAGTGATGTTTTCTGCAAAGGAAAACAGATTTAATAATGCTTGGCATGATGCTAACTGTATTCTTCTCCCTTTCAGTTCTCTATATTTAATTCACTGGTTAAAAATTTTTTCAAGCCATGGACTGACCCTTGTTTTAAGCTACAGTACAAAACCCTGCATTCAGAGGTAAAAAAATGAATTCATCCTTGTTCTGTTACTTGTTTGATAACTCCACAAAATTAAGTACTTGGTTTCTATGGGATCATAATTTTACTACAAGTTATGGTTTTGTGAGGTGGGATCTAGCTAGAAATCTTACAAAAAATTTGGAAACTTAGCACTACAGCAAAGTAAAAATGAGTAAAAATTACCTTGATTGGCTGAGGAGGGCACGCTACATGTTTTAAAGTGCTGAACACCTTTTGAATGAACCAGCCCTCTCGAGGTAATTATTTAATGACTTATGTTTGAACCTTCAGAAGTTTTTTTTTCATTATCTGTCAAAGGTCATTCTTGTTTTGATATTAGGCCTCTTCATAGTACAATTCTTCTTGCTTGTATTTGCTTCTGTAAGTCTGTTCTGCTCATATATCTATGCTGAAGTTTGCTCTCTTTGGAGCTTCTTTCCTTAAATATATATTTTTCAGTGGCTTGATATTTGATGGTAGATTCTCTGATGTATATTACTATATCTAGTACATTCTTGTACTTGAGATGCTCTAAACTTTTCAGCTTCTGAGTAGCATTACATGTCTACTTTGTGACATGAAATATTTTTCTGTAGGATCCAAAACAGAATAGTGCATAAATGGTGAAATCAGATGTAATTTTTTGTTGTTTTTTTTTTATGTAAGATAGGAGACATACTGCACATTCCTGCAAGAAGTTCTGTATCTCTCATTGTTTTTCTTGGGAAATAGTCATAATTATGAAGACAGCCATCATGACAGTATGCAGATTCCAGATGAACTCGGAAGACTGAAGCTGGTAAAATGCTTTTAGTTGAGTTGATTTTGATTAAAAAAATTGTAGACACAGTGAATCTTAGTGAAAATTCATTTTAAAAAATCTGCTAAAGTCTATGTTACATTGAGAAAATCTTCTGCATGGTCATCGACAGTGAGTTTTTTAGAGTAATAGAGTTAATATATTTAGATCTTTCCAGGGAGCTTTCTTTTCCATCCTCAGAGCATGTCACAACTAAAAATTTAGGGCAACCATCCAGATGTGATACCAGTCCAGCTTCCATTCATCTCAGCAAGACACTTTCATTAAGAGGGAGCAAATCATCAGAGGCAGTCATATGAGCTCACTGCCATAAGTCAGTCTTTTATCTATATCAACTTTTAATTATGTTGTGGGACTCTATTTGTAGGTTTGATTAGGCAAGAAGAAACTAATGGCTAATTCAAGTATAGAGAGTAAGGCAGCTCTATTTCAGTCTCTGTCAAGCCTGGGGAGTACAAAAAATGATACTCCTAACTTATCTCTTGAGTTCCAGATGATTTGGAAGTGGGCTAAACAGATAAACTTGAGAGCAAATGTTCTCAGCAGTTCTACCTTGCTATTTGTGTGCTCTTTGTTCTTTTCAGTTAGTGAAAGGGGAGTGCTGGAAAGAAAGTCTACTTACTATGTACAACACAGTATAGATATGTGTGATGAGTAGTGCTAGGAATAAGCTTTTCTGTGGAACCTCTTCTAGAGCAGCTCACCCTTCCTTCCACCTACAGCAGAAAAGTAGTTAACTGTTATGGAATGTATAGCTGTGTAATTTTTAGGAAAGACAGATCAGCGAGACGAGGTGGTGGAGTTACTCTGTATGTGAGCTAAGAACTGGAATGTATCAAGCTCTGCTTAGGAATGAATGATGAATGAGTGGAGAGCTCATGGGTGGGAATTAAGGGGCAGGCTAATATTGGCCACACCTTTGTGGGTGTTTACTAGAGGCAGTCTGATCAAAAGGAAGAAGTTGATAAGGCCTTCTACAGACAGCTGAAAGTAGTCTCATGATTACAGGGTCTGATTCTCATGGGAGACTTCAATCAGCCTGATATTTGCTAGGAAAGCAACACTGCCAGGCACACACAATCAAGGAGCTTCTTGCAGTGAAGGGAAGATGACTTTGTGACACTTGTGGTGGAGGAGCCTATGAGAAGAGAAGTGCTACTGGACCTTGTTCTTTACAAACAAGGAGGGAGTGAAAGTTGAGGGCAGCCTTGGATGCAGCGACCATGAGATATAACAGTTCAGGATCTTACATGGAAGAAATGGGGCAGAAAGTAGTATTGCAACCCTGGGCTTCAGAAGAGCTGGTTGACATTCAAGCACCACTTCTTCCAAACTTGAGATCAGTGCATCTGTAAGAGTAAGAAATCCGGCAAAGGTGGTCGGAGACATTCATGAATGAGAAAGAAGCTCATGGAAAATTCAATTGGAAGAAGAAGGTCTGTGGAATGTGGAAAAGGGGTCTGGCCACTTGGAAGTATTATAGGAATGTTGTCAGGGCATGCAGGGATGCAACAAGGAAGGCTAAGTCCCACTTGGAATTAAATCTAGTGAAGGATGTCAAGGACAACAAGAAATGCTTCTTTATGTCAGTAGCAAAAGGAAGACTAGGAAAAATGTGGACTCACTGCTGAGTGAGGTGGGTGTCCTGGTAGCAGAGGACACTGAGAAGATGGAGTTACTGAACATCTTCTTTACTTCAGTCTTTACTGTTAAGACTGCCCCTTGGGAATTCCAGATCCTGGAGATAAGCTAGAGAGTCTGGGGAAAGGAAGACTTCCCCGTAATAGAAGAGGATCTGTTCAGAGATCTTGTAGACAAACTCAACACGTACATCTGTGGGCCATGATGGTGCTAATTAGGTATGAATTTGTAGTTTCCAGTATACTAAAACCTATACAAGCCTCTCTTGTAACTTGTTCATTCACCAAACCATAGTAGAAGGTTTCAACCACTATTCACCTCAACTAACTGAAAATACTTCCCTGATATGCATGTTTCTCTTCTGGAAGTTCCTGTTAATATCTACAGGCACATACAGTTTCTGTGTTGTCTCAAGGCACCCAGTAAACTTTGTAACATAAAAGGTGAAAGTTACTTTTTGTTGACGTTGTTGGCATGAGGACAGGAAGATAAATGAAATTACATTAAAAATGAAGAGCTGTTTTAATGAGAAAATCAATTGTTGCAATACTTAATTACCTCAAGTCCTCTTTGATTTTTATTTTTTCTTAATGAAGCACACATTTCTGTGCAGGATTTAAAATTTACTTGCTTTTTTATAGGATATGTTTTTTTATAAGACTGGGAATGCTTCATAATGGCTGATCACGCTTTTAAACAGAAAGACTGAAAAAACAAAATAATAAAAGGATATAATTTTTAAACCAAACATTGTTGCTTGACCATACATAGCTACTAACCACAGCTTATTCTGCAATAAAAACTGATTTCAGGTACTCAAGGTAAAAAATGTCATGATCACAGGTCAAGGTTTCTGGTGTTATAATTGTCTCAAAGTACAGTGGCTGAATTCAGTATAAAATGGTGCCTTTGGACTAATGTTTTTTGTGGTCAGTGTCTCTCAGTCCTTCTCTTTAGATCACATATACTTTGATTTTTTTACATCTATTTCCTCTCAGTATTAGAGGAAGAACTATGTGAACTAGCTGACACAGTGCCACAAGGTTTTGTGTATGTTTATACATATTTTTGAGAATAATTTCTTTTTTGATTTTTTTTTTCTGTTCCCTCTCCTGTTAATGCAATTTTAATTTGTTCGTTTATGTAATGTCAGAAAGAGAGGAAATCTATGCATTTTAATGTTGCTTAAATAGTTCATTATGTATCAGTGGTCAGTGATGCTGCATTATCCAGTGAGAAATCAGGAATGCTTTATTTTGGGGTATACAAACCTTCTATGTTCATCCATATGGCTGGAAGACACTTCTGTTTCCCAGCTATCCATTGGCAGCTGTTATTTTGGAGTTGGGTGAGGGAATTTCGTAGCTGGCAGAAAGCTGCTAACACTTGCTCAGTGATCTGATTGTGTTTTGTTTTTTTTTCATTTGTTTTTTGTAATGGTTGTTTTTTAAAGGCCCTCAGAGTCTTAGAATGCCAGTGAGGCTATCAGAAGTGCCAATATATCACATGGCTCAGTAATTTTGTGAACATATGATCACAAAAACTGTATCATAGAAACATAGAATCACAGAAGTGTAGGGGTGGAAGGGATCTCCAGAGATCACCTAGTCCAAACCCCCTGCCAAAGCAGCTCCCTAGCCCAGGTTGCACAGGTAGGCATCCAGGCAGGTCTTACGTCTCCAGAAATGTCTCCCCTCTGAGTCTTCTTTTTTCAGGGCTGAACAGACACAGGTCACTCAGCCTTTCCTCATAAGGGAGGCATTCCATGCCCTCCATCATCTTTGTAGCCATCCACTGGACTCTTTCGAGGATAACCCAGTCTTTTTTGTTCTGGTACATGACTCTCACGAGTAATGACATTTTTCTTCCACTGATGGTGTATTGAACATTCTTAATTTCTTTGCATTTATAAATAATTACACTTGCCACAATTAAAAAATAATAATATTAAGTAATTACAAAAAATTCAGGTTTTAGGACAGCAGAATTTAATCTTATAAAATCTAGAAATGTGAGCTTTATGATTCTTCAGTGGGGGAAAGTCAACATAAAGATGGCAGGTTTAGGTCATAATGACATGTACTGTACCAGCCAGCAGTCAATCTTTGTCTTTTTTTTTTCCTTTGCAACGTATTAAGTAATGGTTGAAAGAGTCTGGATGAAGCCACAGCTGCAGCTTTGATAGCAAAATATCCCATGTTCAATTGAAATGTAAGATGCATAAAATCTTCAAGTCAATTCTCAGTTTTAGTAGCAATATATGTGATATTCAGAAACTGGAAATCTGATGTTTCTAGTACAAGTGGGTAATGAAAGGATGGCTGTACACTATTTAAATGGCAAAAAATAATTAATACCATTTTCATGCAGTGTAAGTGAAAAATCTGAAACTTATCTCTATGTGACGTGTGGGTAACAAAAATACAATGAGTTCATTAAGTAATTAGACAAATTAATGAAGAAATCAATTAATACCTTTTAAACTCCAACTCTGAAAGTCTGACTTTTCAAATTCTGCATGACATACACCATTCTCTATGTTACATTTTTGAAAACTTTTCCATAAACATCCACTATTGCAGGAGGTAGACTCAGATGAGTGTACTGTTGACTTCACTAAAATGACATGCTTTTTGAAAGCACATGAGTTTGGAGGCCTACCTACACAATATTTTTTGTATATGGTAAAGCAGTTTTAATCAGTGTTTAGAGGGTTTTCATTGTATCTGTTTTGAAAGACTGTGATGCAGCCATTTAGGTAGGCTGCTTTCACCAAAAGAGACTTCGAAAAATGCATCCACTTAACAGCTTTTCAAGATATTTCTAGTGAAACACACAGAAAATACAAGTCATACATCACTTTAATAGCTAAATATGAACATTTATGTATCCGAAGTAATACAGTGTACATTAAATAGTATCATGTAAATCATTAGCAACGATGTTCTGAATTTTATTTCCCCTAACGTATAAGACAATTGTGTCATCGTTGTAGCTCTAATCCATATTCAGGCCTTCATGTTTGGTGCGCAGTAATATGTAAATTACCTACCCAGCTGCATTAAGCAGTGTTTGTTTATTCAATTTCTTTTGGCATAGCATATAAGTGAATTTCTGCCAAAAATGTGGCTGCTTCAGGGAACACTGTTTGAGTAGAAGGAAGTTTTGAAAGGAAACGCACATCATAAGTCTTCACTGTGTGAAGCAGTAAAATCAAAACAAACTTTCTGTTCACAAAAATATGTGTTCTAGTGTAAAATAATGTGCTTGTAAAAAATACAATGTGCAAACTGAATCTTTTTAGAATGTTCTGTTTACATCGGCTTTGTAAACAAGAATACAATGCTGAAAGGCTGGTGATTTTTTCATGTGTGGGAAGGGTGACTAAAACTGGTGAAATGTGAAAATGGAAAGTTTAAGAGAAATTATTTTAAGATGGCATATTAATCTCCCCTAACACATAACGTTTAAATGCATCTAAATTTAGAAAGCAGTGAAGTTTAAGTGTTAAAAAAAAAATTGCATTAATGATGCATAGAGCTATCTACTTATGCTGGCAGTCCTTTCAGTCTTCCAGTCTGACACTTCCTTTTTTATCCAGCCAGCTAATTTCCCCTCTTTTGTGAGGAGTAACTGTTTTCACACTAGTGCTTACCCAGCAAGCCTCCTCATTGTTTCATGGTTAATTATCTTCTTGAGCTTCACCTTCTCAGAGAAGGGAGGAAGAGTGGGCCTCCCCACAGCTCTAATGAAAGCTAGGTTTTAGAGATGCACTGTGTGAATAAATGCAGTGTCTGATCTAGCAACATAATAAATGAGTTCCTAAACTTTATGGAGTCACAGCTCATCCAGCAGATTTCCTAAACAAAGCAGGGAGATGCTTCATTTTTAAAATACTTTTTTATTTTAGAAGGGAGAAGGAATACTGCTTCAGTTTGAAACAAAACACTCTGTGCCTTAAAACTGAATACTAACAAAATTTATATTAATAACATTAATACGTACAGCTCTGAGACCCTCAGTTATTACACCACCTTGTAAACATTTACTGCTCTTTGGACTTTGTCGCTTACCACTAGTGAAAATAAGATGTGCAGAGAGATTTAAATCTTCAGTTTATGTTCTAACTTGAGTCCAAGTTTGAACTGTACTATGCTTTAAATAAGCTCTCCTGCAATAGAAGAATGTTGAATAGTGACATTAATATTTTTGTAATAAAGAAGTACTGTTCACTGTAATTTTACACCTAGCCAAACAAAAGCAGGCAATTACAAACCTCTCACCCTAACAAGAAATACTAGTCCTTAACTTTGTCTTCTTCTAAGTGAATTTCTTTAATGTGTACATGAATTAGATAATTTCTCCAGTGACCAAAACATACTTCACCTACTGCATAGATTTCATTCAGCATCCAAGATGAGATTGAAATTACCATTTTTATTTTTTTTCTCCAGCCAGCTCCAGGGCTGTGTTGGCATCCGTTGTGTACAGAGACAACCATAAACAACAGGCACTTTTAGCAGTGATGGAGACAAGAAAAAAGTCTGGAAGTTTGAGAGTGGGATGATCTTACTGAAAAAACTCTGCCTAAGCACCTCTCACACCTGAAGATAAGGCTCATGTTTCTGTTCTCCAATATTTGAAAAGCAGCACTTTCTAGATGTACACTGTGTAATGTCAAGGAGCCATAGTGGTGGTGTAGTGTCAGGGTGCTTACCACTGTCATTTGGATTCACTGCCAGATCTCTTCTATATAATGACAGTAGTGATGTTTAACTTAATTCTTGGAAATCTATAGTTTGGCAGGCTGTGGAAGTACTTGTCATGTGCAGCACTCTGAGAGCCTCTGACTTCACAATACTTGCTTATTGACACCCCTCTAGTCAATGTCCCAGAATTATGGGTTGTGGATCAATGGCATCAGCAAGTGCCTGATCTGAGATAATAAAGTAATTCTGTTGAAGGTTTACACATTAGAAAAAAGTGAGTCAGTTGCCTTTGATGTGAATTAGGTAAAATTTTTAGTCTTTTACTGCTCCATGAGAAGGAGAAACTGATGATAGTCTCCATTATCCTTCATGCAGTTCTGCTATTTACAAATAATAGATCAAATCTACCCTTTCCTGTAGATGGGGAGGCAGGGAGCGAAGGGTCAGCACACTGATCTCTGCTCTCTGATGACAGCTACAGGACACAAGAGAATGACATGGAGTTGTGTCAGGGGAGGGTCAGGTTGGAAATCAGGAATAGGTTTTGCACCAGAGGATGGATGGGCCCTGGAACAGGCTACTCAGGACAGTGGTCATCACATCAAGCTGCCAGAGTTCACAGAGAGTCTGGGCAGTTCTCTTAGACATGTGGTCTGATTTTTGGTGGTCCTGTGTAGAGCCAGGAGTTGGACTCTATGAGTCTCTTTCAGCTCAGTATACTCTATGATTCTGATATTTTATTTTGAAATTCAATTCTTTCTTTTCTGGCTTTTAGTGAGAAAACTTTCTAGGTTTCTCTCAAGAGCTTACGTCCTGTCCTTCTGAACTTTATGTGTTTCTATAGTGAAACACTTTCTAGTGTTTCTCACAAACAGTCATTGCTACTCAAAGAAAGCTCTTAAAAACCCTGAGTTCAGGTGCCTATGACAAGTGAGAGAAGACTGTTGCATCTATCTAGCCCTTTCACACTGATTGTTGAGTTCTGAATGCAGAGGACAACTAATTTGGCATGAAAAAGTGCAAAAAAAATGCGAAGAAATTCTGCAGTTTAGAAAAGCTATAGTTTTAAGCCTATTTAAGCATGATCAGTTCCACAGACTTCCAGTTTCTGCTACTGTAGTGTTTTTTGTTTTGTTTTGTTTTTGTTTTAACCATGATGAGTAATCCTTGATTGGATCAAAGCTGAGATTTAGCACAAATGAACTCCCTGCAACTTGCATGGGCATGTGTATGCAGTTGAGTACCAGCATTTGGTCTTTACTGAACTAGGTGTATATAGTAGCATTTTGGGTTTGGGTCAACCTAGGAGCATTTTTCTAAGAGTTTCATTAAGGGCTTGTGTTTGATTCTTGCACAAAGAAAATCATATATTCCCCTGAAGTAGAGGTGAGACCAAAATGACATTAAAGGTCGAAAATTCCTGTCATGTAAGCTCTTGACAGGTGAAAAGAAAACTACAAAGCAGCAAAAACAACAGTCCATAAAATACGCCATGTAGTCAGTCTTTCTCGTGACAAAAAATATGAAAACAGGTCAAATACACAACTTGAATATAGGTTTGGGATTGTAAACCCATTTGGATGACAGTATTATTCAACACAAAAATGTTATAGGTGTTCTTCTGCTCTCCAGAAACGCTTAAAGGGCTTATTCAGCAAATGAGAACCAGAGATGTTAAAAAGCCACTTGAGGATACAGTGGCAAAAATGAAAGCCATTGTTTCCACAGGGGCTGAAGAATAAATAAGTACTGTGTTGAATCCCTGCTTTTGCCTTGGTCCATGGTAGAAGTAAGTTCCTATGGGCCTTCTGTTGCCATGGCTCACCTTGTGCTCCAACATGTCTCTCCTAGTGAATGGTAGCGGGAATGGAGCCTCTCACTCCTTTTAGCCATTTGGTGCTATGGGGAGCTTATCAAGTAACTTAGAATTTGATCATAGGACTTGTACAGATGTAACTGACCTTAGAGTATTATTTAACATGGTCACAAGACAGTTAAAGAGCAGCAGAATGTCTGAAGAATGGCTATTTTCATTGATACAGAAGCATACATGTTGCACTCGTAAAAATCTGCACTGCTGTTAGGAGCATGGCTTGTGTTTCACATTGTTCTGCTGAAATCCCCCACCCGCCACCTCACTGTGCTTGTATCCACTGGCTGGTCTCCACAAATGCTCTGCAAGAACCAATGAATGCCAAAGGATGCCATTTTTTTTTCAAATCCTGGGATTCAGTTATGCACTTTTGCTTCATGTGCACTTCCATGCCATATGCCATTTTGTAAGACTATCCCTCTGCTGCCATATGACTCACGGCAACAAAATGTAATGGGATATTGGAGGGAAGGTTCAACATCTACAGCCATACCAAAAACATCTTCCTCCGAGTTTGTGGGCCAACATAATAACATAGGAGGCATTATTTTCAGTGCAACCCTGTTAAAATATCGCTGAAATTATTTAATTGGTTACTCAGAAGATGTATGCAAAAATTGATATCATGACAGAAAGTTATCAATATTAAAACCTGAGGCAATCCTCTAGTCTTTTATTTCTGAGCATTATACGAGAATTCCCAAAATCATCAGGCAGCTGTTGATGATTGTGACCTCCATTGTTCTCATGGGACCCAGTCTGTGTTGAGACCTTACAAGTAGCATCTGTGACTTCAGCAAGCAGAAGCCAGTGTCCTTCCTGTGCTACATGCATCTCTGCATACAACCACCCTTGTAGGACACTGGCAATGCCTATAAGCACCCAACAAAAAGGTTAAGTTCTGCATGTGCAGGACTGAACATACTTTTTCACTGAGGAAGGCAATAATAATTGTAAAATGAAGGCAGAAAAAGTGAAAACCAGAGTTCCAGATTCTTATTTTCTCAGCAAATAAACACGTATCTTCTTCTTTTTATTATAATTATAATGAGTCTGTCTTTTAATGGTGGGTTTTTCTGGTGATCTGTAATAAAGCATAAATACTTCTATAGACTTTGTGACCATATTGTATTGTGCAGGTCACTTCAGTATTATGCACATTGAATTTTATGCATATGCTTATACATATTAAAATATTGGTGTTAGGAAATGGGGATTTTTTTTATTGGCTATATATAGAGAACCTCATTTAGAAAATGAACTTCAGTGAAGCAGAGGTGAAGTGGGTACTGTACATATGACTGTTTCTTGCAGCAGAAGTACTTGGCATGCTTGCATTTTTGAAAAGACAAAATCATGTTTGTCTTCCTTGAATGTGCACACATTCCTGGAGATGGGGGATGGTTTTCTTTCTTTCTCTCTCTTTTTCCTCTGGCCCTAAGGCACAGTTGAGTTTGGATAATTTGTCCACAGCAACTGAAGGATATCTTTTGGGAAGGGAGGAACAGAGTTTGTATTTATTATTGTAAAACCTCTTTTTTTTCATGTTAATTCTTTAAAAAAAATATAATGGTACGTAGGTGTTACATTACAGGCCTGTTTCAACAACACAAAGTATCTGTACTGGAGTAGCACATGCAAATGAGCCTTAAACAGAGAATCATTGTTCGTAAAGTTTGCTGCAGAAAAAGCAAAACTATCTATGTTTTAAAAAGGAAAAAAAATGGAAAAAAATGTATTTTAAGACTTCTTCTTAAAGAGCACTGTGGTTGAGGAAATATCCATATATGACATCAATTTTGTTTCCTGCCTTTAGCGTTTTCAGCAGATTGACTGTTTAACCATTAGACAGCAATGCTGCAAGTATTAAAGTCCATACTTTGCTCATATTGGGATTACTATCCAAAGCAAAGTAATTCAGGGTTCACACTGGAAAGAACGAGACTCGTTAAAGCAATGCTTTCAAATGCAGTAGAATTAATTTAACCTTTCACTCTTCTGAGTCTGTAATTTAATTTGTTGTTTAAAATATGTTAGATACATTTCATAAAACAATAAATGCTTCCTGAATGCTATGTCCCAAGTGATACTATACAAATAGTAATATACTTTATATTTTTCTTCTTTTTGTTGTTATTGCACAGTAATTTTTTTCTTGGTCAAATCTTTTTGCCTTCTCTTAACACTGAACCATGTGGCCATTGAAGTTGACCCCAGAGGTAACTTTGTTTAGTGACTTTAATTTGATAACATTTACTATATGAAGATAGTCATTGTTTGAAGGATGATATACATGTGTATGCACACATGTATCTACTTACTGAAATCTCTGACCAAATCTGTGACCTCCTGGAGACCAAATTCCATTAAGGTACAATAACTGTCCAGCAAAATGAACTTTCTTTAGGTACCAGCGGGTGTAACTGCACTAAATTTCACAGAACTTAGAAAATTGCTAAGGGGTGTGTGTGTGTATTTATACACACACATCTACACATATATCTTACTATCATGATAACTCTAATCCTCTAGCAATCTACCTGGGCACTGAGCAGGCTGATAAGAAGACATCCGAGATGATGAAAATTGGCCTCAAAGATTCTTAGTTCTCACCTTGCTGCTGCTGTCAGTGCTAACACAGGCTGGTATGACACCACCTTTCATTCTTCAAACCAGTGCTTTATCCAAAAGTCTACCTGGTTCTGCTCTCTCCAACAACTACTGAATCTCTATATGCTCCTTCTTGTTTGGGAAGCTTGCTAAATATTGTAAAAAAGAAAGGGAAATACACACTTTCTAAAAATGTTTGTCACTTTAGCTGGGTGGTCTGTTTTCAGACCAAGTTAAAAATTAGACTGAACATTGGTAAGGGCTAGTAACCACTAAAGTCATACTAGTAGATGTCATCAGTCATCAGGAGATATGATGCTTATAAGAAGGGTTGTAATTTACTAATATTGATTCAGGCAATTCCTTGGACAAAGAAAGTTACGCTGGTAAAATGATCATACCTTCATAAGAGCTTTCGGAAGTGCTAATAACTGTGACAATAATAAAAAAAAAAATAATTCCATACCATTGTATCTATGTCTATACAACTTCTGAGTATACACCAGCCCTCAGAAATGCACGTGCATTTGAAGAATAAAAAATAGGCTTTGAAGTAAGGACAACTCAGTGAAGATGAATGGGGTGAGGTCACAATTCCATGTTTTATTATTTTAGTCTGTCTGACCTGCAGAACAAACAAGGCAGCCAAGTGCTGATTTACAGGGGGAAGGTTATCTTCCTGACCAATGAGGACCAAATGTTTTGTTCTGAGAAACAAGATCAGATTCTATGGAACATAAAATCCTTGGAAAATTCTGTTGATTTCCTGCCTTTGGGATTTCTTTTTGCAGATAACAGAAATGTGAAACAGTAAAACTACGCAGTTTAGGAAGCTTTTCACAGCAATATATTCCTAATGCTAGGTGTGACAGTCATAACACATATTACAGAAAAAAAATGAGTAACTTTAGCTGACACTGTGTTTAATATAACAAGCTTTCAAACTACCTTTTTAATTAAATAATTTAATTTAATTGTTCTCTTGCACTGTATTTTTAGTTGTAGTTTGGTAAAACGATGGTCCCCTTAGCAACAAGTGGGAAATGAACCAACTATGTACCAACCAGGAGTCATTAGAAAATGTGGCAAACTGGCAAATCCATACATGAACTGCTGAACTCTGCAATGTACAGCACTGCTCTTATTAGCCTTAGTTGTCCAGCAAATGAGTGTTTTCATATGAGTTTAAAATTCAAGCAACCCCTTAATACCTCATGGAAAGAAGACTAGCAAATTTATTTCATGAAAGTTTTGAGATATGTAGGTCTTCAACATTTCACATGACCGATTTAAAAATCCACCAAATCTCTTAACCTCCAAGGAGAGAAAAAATTTGTTGGCACTCAAGGTTCTGCCCAGAGCTATTTAAGATATCTTGGCACAGCTGTACCACATGGAGATCTGCCTTACAGCTAAGCCCAGGGGAGCATGAGGACACAGATTTATCTTACATGGAGATTGTATTATTTTATCAAATATGTTGATCGTTGTATCATTCTGCTGAATGTTACACTGCCTGTTTTGGACAAAATCAACTTCCTTATGTCATTTGAGTGTTTAGCTCAGTTATTTATTAGCTCTTTCCCGGAGAACAGTGTCAGCACAGACAATATTTGAAATTCATGTAGTATTTGTTTAGACTGAGCCATCATTCTTACAGCTTACAGTATTAACATTCATTAGCCTTACTTACTGGTCATTAGAACTACCTTTACTATCAAGTAAAGAATAAACAGTAATTCTAATAAAAAAATCACAAAGTCTACTGATATCCAGTGCACTAGGTCAGTTGTTTTAAGTTTGGCTCCACAAAATCTTGTTATAAATACTTAAAAAAATCTTATGATAAAACTTGTTTATCTTAATTCTTCTAAACAGGCTAAGAAATTTTCTCATATATCCAACACCTACAAGTATGTTTTTACGATCACACTTCTGTGTGATTCTACAGAATGGTTTAAGTTTGCTGTGTGTAAATGACTAACTACAATTAATCTCAGTTAAAATCAAATTTCTGCATGGTGTTTTAGCAACAAGTAAAAAAAAATAAAAAAATAAAGCATGCAGAATAAGAAAATATGCAGAATTAAATAGGTTTCATTTTAATTGATCATTTAAATAGTACACAATGCATAATAAAGTTAAAAGCCTGTTAGTTATTATTGTTCCAGAAATGCTCTTTACTCCCATTAATTTACTTATATGATTTCAATGCAAGCACTTATAAGTAGAGATGTACATATTTTTCATCTCCGATTTTTTTTTTTTATAGGCATCTCTGAATTTTATTGATCCAAGTTTGATGGATCTAAATGGTCCAAGTGAAGATGCACTAGAATGGGATGAAACTGACATAAGTAACAAGCTGATCAGTGTTAATGAAGATTTAAGTGACCCTGAACAGGAGCTCAAAAAGGATGATCTAAACCAGAAATCAACTTCAGGAGAATGTGGCAGCAACAAAGTGAATGAAGATGAAAGTATCAGTGATCGCAGAAGTCCTGTGTATTGTTCCAGCATTACTTCCCCTCCAAATCCTCACATCTATCAGGTCTATAGTCTTCATAATATTGAATTATCAGAAAAAAAACACATGCCTTTCTTGAAAAAAGCATCAAAACTTTCCAGTGTAACACAATCTAACATTTTAAACAAAAGTCTTAGTAAAGACTCTTCATTTTCATCTACCAAATCCCTGCCAGACCTAATAGGGGGAACAACATTGGCAAAATCATATAACTACATGTATCAGAGTGGGAACATAAGCAGGCATTCTGAGAGTGAAAGTGGGATAGTGAGTGAATGTGATACAGAAACTACAAATAATTCAGAAATTTTTTTACTAAATGATATTGAAAGCACTCAGAGCAATCCTGAAATTGGGCACACAGAAACTCAAATGGATGACATAATTGATGTAATAAAACAAAAACTAAAGCAAGAAGAAGACCATGTTAGTCTTTCAGATGACTTCCAGTTGGCACCATCTGGAGATTGTGGAAGTGAAATTGATGAGGACTTGGACAGCATTACCATGTCTAAAACAGTTTGTTTAGAAGAACTGCAAGGAAAACGTGATGTGTTTACGTTTTATGATTACTCATATCTTCAAGGCTCCAAATTCAAATTGCCAGTGATAATGAAACAATCACAATCTGAAAAGACACATACAGAGGGTGCTTTGTTTCATGGCTTTTGTTTTGATAAAATACCTGGTAAATCGGAACATGAGCCTGGAGAGTCACAACCAGATGAGTTTATTCATGACCGTAATCTAGCAAATATCCCAGGAGGATTAGATCCCAATTCCTGTAAGTCCATGGAAACAGTAAGAAAATTTATTGTTACAGAAAATACAAGACAGGTTTCAGCTTTATCTCATAGTTCTTCTTTAGAATCTCTGTCTGTAGTAGGTGATTTGTTCAGCTCAGGTATTTTTAAAAGTGGAGATGGTCTTCAACGAAGCACCTCTTTGGAGAGCTGGCTGACTTCCTACAAAAGCAATGAAGATCTTTTTAGTCATCACGGTTCAGGAGACATTAGTGCAAGCAGTGACTCTGTTGGAGAGCTCAGCAAAAGGACATTAGATCTCTTGAATCGTTTAGAGAACATCCAGAGTCCATTAGAACAAAAGATAAAGCGTAGTATCTCTGATATAACACTCCAGAGTAGCTCTCAAAAAATGTCTTTTACTGGACAGCTGTCTGTAGATATTGCATCCTCAGTTAATGAAGACTCAGCAGCTTCTCTCACAGAACTCAGCAGCAGTGAGGATCTTTCTCTCTGTTCTGAAGACATTGTACTGCACAGAAATAAAGTGCCAGATTCAAATGCATCATTTAGAAAACATCTTAATAGATCTGTAGCTGATGAGAGTGATGTCAATGTTAGCATGATTGTTAATGTCTCCTGCACTTCTGCTTGCACTGATGATGAAGATGACAGTGATTTGCTTTCAAGTTCCACCCTTACCTTAACTGAGGAAGAGCTAGGTATCAAAGATGAAGATGATGACTCCAGTATAGCAACTGATGAGGATATTTATGAAGAATGCAATTTAATTTCAGGACTTGATTATATAAAAAATGAACTCCAAACTTGGATTAGACCAAAATTTTCTTTGACAAGAGAGAAGAGAAAAAGTAACCTCAGTGATGAAATTCAGCACAGTAAAGTCAGTAATGAGACATCAAGAGCCACAGATACATTGAACATTGAAGCACTTTTGAATGGTTCAGTGCAGAAAATAACAGAAAATAATGGCAATAGTAAGAATGTATCACGTAATCATGAAAAAGTGACAAAGGGTCACCTGATGAAAGATATCTCTCAGGTTGTGAAGGATCAACTTGTGGATGACATGGAGAATGGTAATGTTGAAAACACTCTTGGTAGTCATAAGGGAGAGCTCGTTAGAAC
Source organism: Odontophorus gujanensis (assembly GCA_013399175.1). Taxonomy (NCBI): domain Eukaryota; kingdom Metazoa; phylum Chordata; class Aves; order Galliformes; family Odontophoridae; genus Odontophorus; species Odontophorus gujanensis. The sequence continues at coordinate 806,471 of VXAB01009747.1, read as the reverse complement.
ATCAGCAACTTCCAAAACTCATGCATCACTTGATGTAAAAGAAGATGAAAATGAATTTTGTGTGTGTGAAGCATTCACAGATAGTTCAGATGATTCACATATGGATGGAAAGGAGACTGTTCTGTTATCAGATGGATCCAGAAATCCTCCAAAAGAATGTCAAAGTCATCTTCAGTCTGACCATCATTGTGTTGCTTTCAGTCCTGCTAAAAAGCCTTGTCTTGAATCTTCCTCAGAAACAAGCTCTGTAGACACACAAGCTGCTTCTTTTCAAACATCCATGCCTGATGATCAACAATACAAAATAAACATTGCTGAAAAATCTACTGATTGCTGTGCAGCCTTGAAATCTAATAGGACAGAATGTGACTCATCAGCCAGTGGACATGATTCATGCTGTAACTGTGACTCTGCTGCTTTTGATAAAAGAAATATGGAAGACGGCTCAGTACACAACTTTGTGAAGGAGATAATAGACATGGCATCAACAGCTTTGAAAAGTAAGTCACAACCTGAATGTGAGTCATCTGCTCCAGCTTCATTAACACAGATCAAGGAAAAAGTGTTAGAACACTCTCACAGACCCATTCAGCTAAGAAAAGGGGACTTCTATTCTTATCTTTCACTTTCTTCTCATGATAGTGACTGTGGAGAGGTAATCAAGTACATAGAGGAAAAGAGCAGTACTCCTGTGCCACTGGACTTTACAGATGAGAGAGATAATATTGAATGCTTTTTTGAAGCATGCCCTGAAGATGAACGTGTTGAGCAGCAGCAATCCATTTGTAATGGTACTCCTGAAGCAAAAGCTGAGCAGCAGCAGCCTATTTCTAATATTAATTCTGAAGCATCTTCAGAGTCAACAGATGAATTGTCTCTGGTGTCATTAGGAAAAGTTAAAACTTCATTAGAAGATAGGAATTTATCTTTTCTGTGTAATGATGACAATACAAGTGTTTCCAATCCTAACAAAGAAAATGCATCAAACAATTTGAAAAATGCTGTGGATGATTTGATGGTTTCAGACTGGCAAACTGAAGGTTTGGAAAAGAATTTTCCCGAGTTCAGCAGTAGGAGTAGTATAGGAAAATCACCTGGAACTGAAGAGCCTGAAGGATGTTTTGCTGTTTCTGAAGAGGCTTCAGCTGTAGATTCAGCTATTCATTTAAAGCACGGCCATTCACAGAATGAGGAGGTTTTACACCAGAACACTAAAACTCTTACTTGTGAAGAAAATCTCTTGAATCTTCATAAGGAAAGACATTTTAATATGCACAGATAGAATGTAACTGTCTCCAGGCATATACATTGTCCTAAAAACAGGTATGTACTCCACAAAATACAATCTTTTTGCTTTACGTCTTTTTCTTTATTTATTTCTTTTTTTATTTTTATTTTTTTAATTACTTTTAAAATTGTGTACTATGAAAGGAAGTGAATCACCATCCAGGGCTTCTGTTTCATGGCAGTATTATTTCATTTGTTTTGCTTACACTATAATTCTGATTTACATGCCACTGGTCAACAAATGCAGTGATTAGAAGCTGCTTCTTGCCCTTTGGCTTTGCACTAAGTGGAGCTGCTCTCTTCTGGAATACTTCAAATCTGCTGTCTTACAGGACTTGGGAATTCTTAAAAATTAAAATTTATGTATCAGTCTTCTTCTCCCTTATCAATGGAGCTGTGAAAACCGATACCAGCTCTACTCTTGATCCCCTTCTCCACAGACAGATGACCTCATGAGGTTGATGAGGTTCATACACTTGATGAAACTGAGCTGGTTTTACAAGGATTTTGAGTGACCAGTGAATTGGAGCTCTATAATATTTACAGACAGTCCATGAGGTATGTCTAAACAGACTGGAAATTAAACAGAGAGATAATGTCATCTCTTGGTGCCACCTTACCATAACTTACATTCATTAAACCATCATCAACCAATAATTGGGCCAAACTTGATGTTACAAGAGTAACAAGTGTAATTTGTAATTTGTAAATTTGCAAGTGTAATGTGAAGGAGATGTAGAATAAAGGCTCAAACACCAAAGCAGATGAAATGTGATAGCCACAAAGCAGTGCAGAAAGCTTCAGTTCTATTTTGTGGTAAGCATTTTGAACCATAAGCAGTACATATCTGGAGTTCTGACATCACATGAAAGTGTAACAAGTAGCTGCACATTTAGAGATCTACAAAGCAACTTCTGGAACAGATCCTAGCATGTAGAACTATTGCTTTGCTTCTCACTGGTAGTTTGGTGAGCCAAAAGCCAGCATAGCTTTATGACGATACCTTTTTTGGTTTTTTTTTTGTAAACACCCATCCAGTGGACCAGAACCAGCCACTCCAATTCCAAGTGCTGCTATTTATGAGAAACTGTAGCAAGGGAATTTCTGGTAAGGCACCAAGTTAAACACTAGGTTGCCCAGGCTAGTTCTAAAATCTTCGTCCTTGGAGAGTTTCAAAATTCACATGGACATATCCATGAATGATATACTTATAGAGATATGCTAGCTTTGAGAAGGAGATTAGACTACATGACATTCAAATTTCCCTTCCTACCTAGGTTATTCTAGGAGTCCATTATTCTTTCCCTTAGGAGAGAAGATTGTTATTCATCACTACTCGTGAAATCCACCTGTACACACCAATTCCTACCTGCATAGCTATGGCAGAGGTTCAGAGCCTATTTATACAAAATAGATTGCTTTACTGCTGTTGCATATTTAACTTCAGAATTTCCTGGTTTTGCTATATTGTATTATTGTGCTTTGGAGTTTTCTTTTGCACATGTTCACTTTTTATCCACCATTCACGTATTTACATATGTATAAATTCATCTAGTAAAATCTTTAGGTTATAGCAGCAAAAGTCTACACCTTGCCACTATCTCTTTCAAACACAAATCTATTTTAACAGTGCATTATCTTGGAACTGTCATAACAAAGACAGTATTTCTTGAAAGGCTTTGAAATGAGTTTTCCTGACCTGTTGATTGCCAATTAGGTTAATACCTGTATGCATCCAAACAACTGCAGAAGCAGCAGATATCTACTGGGATTTACAAAACTGATAGATGGTACTATGTATTTTAGGGTTACATTCAAAAGATTATGTGTCTACAGAGGCCACTATCTGTAAACTGGGGTGAACCCAAAAGCATGAGGTTGATAAGTGACAATTATGTAAACATAATTTTTTCCTGAATTACTGTTTTATATATATATTTTTCCCACTCATTTTATAACATTGAGGAAGAATACTTAATACAGTGAGTGTGATTTTCTTCTTCTCATTCTTTCACTGACAAAGTCAATAACTTTTCACTTCATTGGAACTTTTCCTCTGAGGATCTCAAAATACTGTGTAAACTTCCCCTCACTTTTCAGAACTTCATAGTTACTTACATGGTAACTGTGTTTCTCATAAGACTGGGTATGGCAGCATGCTGTTAACAAGACATCAGGACTAAGATTGGGCATAGAGAATGGATGTTTTAATACATGCCCTGCAGTGCAAAAAAGTGCAGAGACTGTATACAAAATTTTCATGAGGTTGTGTTAAAACCATAGCATTTAATTTAACATAACATACATTACATTTTTTGCCTGGGGGTTGAAAAATAATTTTAAGGTAACAAAGCCTCTCACATGACATCCCACTTTTTAAAGTTAAGAAAATACATTGTTTCTTAGCAGATATGTGTAACATTGCTTCCATGGAAATTATGTACTGTATTACTCCCAGCATGAGAACATGTAGCATGTCTCAGGCACATCAAAAAAGGAAAATACGAGCTGATAGATTTGGTTTCACTGAAGTCTGAGCTCCCTTCCCCCATTCATGAGCTTGGTACTTTAACTTCATCTCTCATGCTATGGGGAATGAATTACAGAAGCAATCTATCCTAATTTGTTAACTTATTCAAATAACAGTTATTATACTTAACTATGCTAAAGATTATCTTTTTGGTGGCAGATTGTTTATTTTTTGATGAGGCTAATTACTGATTTTCCAAAGGTAATTTACATTTATTACTAATACATCTTTTAAAATGTGACAGATAAATGTTGTTCCCATAAGTGTATTATGAAAAAAGTTACTATTTAAAAACACATTATTTAATTTGAAAGATAAATGGCAAACACCATTATTTTTCCTGTAGCACCTGTGCTGTAAGCTCATTTAAATGTGTAATTCCATGTGTAGCTGCAATACTTAGAGAAAAATAATCTATAGTATATGTGTACCTTTAAAGCATACTAAGAATTCAGAGCTGAAAGAAGCCTATTTTCAAGTGTAGTTAGAATTTATAGTGCTTCTGTATTTGCTTTTGGATGTACAGGAGAATAAAATAGTGGCGAGAATATTTCTGTCAAGTGTACGTAACAATCCTATTATTTATCAGCATACTACAAAAAATGCCCATCATGTTAAAATGATAGCAATTCTGAAAGCAGACTCAAAAATGTTTGTCAGCACTGACTCATCTTCCATATAAACCAACATAAGAATTCTGTAACAGAGGTGCTCATAAAACCATGCATAGAGGACAGCTTGTAAGAACTGTCCTGTACGTGAGAGATCATGCCATCTTCTGCTGTCAGTGTGACCCATGACTCACCAAAAGATTGGGAGTTCTTAGTCACATATTCAATATGCATAAAAATCATTACATTGAGAAGGTTTCTGTGATGTACCTGAAGCATTTTCTAGAAAATATGGTATACTTCTTTGTGTTGTTAGTGCTTACAAGTAAGAGAAAAGCTGTTTTTTTTTTCTTTTGAACAGAATCTCCAGTTTAAACGTAAGTTTTAACTTAATTTGGAAAAAAAAAAATTGTCTGGGCTTAAAAAGATAATTGTGCCAGAAATTTAGAAAGAATATTCTGCCACTTGCTATACCCAGAAAGAAACACAGGAGAGAAGGCAGCTCTATGGCTGATGTACACATCTGGTCCTCAGAAGGAGTGCCTGTTATTTCCTGTTCAGCAATAGATGTTTTTGTATGACTTTTCCTTCCTTGCCTCAGTTTCTTTAGCAACAAAATAATGAGAAAAATGACTGGTGGGACCTGAGCAACACGATATATTTGCTGAAAAGTGTTTTGAGATCCACAGATTAAGTATGATAGAGAAACACAAAGTACTGTTAGTCCATTAGTCATTGCAGGAGGGAAATAATATAGAAATTTACACAATAGCTAGTATGTAATAATTTTCTTTTTGAAAATGGATCTACTAAAGTAATCTATATTTATCTTTATTTAATTTTTAAAGGGAAGTGGATAGAAGAATGTTTCTTTATGGAATTTAAAATGGTCTGACTTTTTATCTCACAATAGCTGATGTCTTTAAAAAAATAATAATAAATGGAATAAACAGATAATCTTATATAATTTGTGAGTTACATATTTTTTGGAAAAAATGATGTAATCCATCAGTGAAACTTTTCTTACTATAGATACATAAAACTCCTGCTAAAGTTGTAGAAACATTTTGATAAAATCTTCCCCTTTACTCACATCACTTATTCCCTAATTTCTAAACAAGCTATTGAGCTTTTCACTATTTCATGAAAGTATATTTCTTCTACAAATCTATTTGTAGAATAGGGTACTCAGTTACAGCAAATAAGATCAAAGGAGAAGGTAACTGGATAGATCCAGACACTTCTGCTTAGTTCAGAAGGCACATAATGCATGTCTGGCATGCCTCCTAGGAAATGCCTACAAGATGTACTTTGCAGTAATCTTTGAGCTGTATTCTCACAGTTATTTTTTCATAATCCTCATCATAAGCCTGTGCTCTTTGATGAATAGTTTAACCCTAAACTCCATGATAGATAATTCTATAGTATGAAAATTTAACTCACTGTTGGTTCTAGAAGTGTCTTAAGTAGCTATTTCCAATTTAAAAATTCAATGATGACACTGACTGTTCTATTCATGGACCCCTTCTGTGACAATCCTTTCCTTTTCTTCATTGAAATCTCATAGTGTATGCTTACATAAGTATTAAAGTAAGTGACAGGTGTATCTTTTTGGTGTTTGGCTTTAAATAATTCCTATGTTTTCATTGATTGATGCACCTTTGAGTGCGCTGAAGGTAAGTTTGCAGGTACGGATGAGAACAGGATCCAGGCAAAGGTCAGATTTGATGACTTTCCTTGTTTCTTTAGACTTTACAGAAATCAATGAGTTTTCTACATCAAAACAATTTTTACACTACCTTGTACCTCAGGCTGTTAAAAGTCATTGTTTGACAACTGGATGCTTCTGCATTAAAGTCTCTGGCATGTGGTTGTTTAATGATTATCTATGGTTGTTCTGGAAGAACTATGTTTTGCAAATAAAACTTCATTTTCTGTAACCTACTATTACTTTTTTGTTTCCTTTTAGAAACTTGGCTGCAATTCAGGTGCAGGTACATCCTGTAAACCCTGGGATGACCTCCAATTCCATTGTATCACTGCCTTTCATTACACTGACTCCCAAGATAAATTTTCTTTCCAAATGTGATTTGTCCATGCTGGCTTTGTGATCAGGTTGCATATGCTAGTCCTGTTTCAGTGATCATTTCATGTGGTAGCAAAGCCATTTGCTTTCATATGGATTATCTCCCAAGCTACCTCTAATGACCTACCCTTCCTAAATTAAATGCTCCTGTACTACTTATGACTGTTTCTGTTCTTTAAAGTTTTGAAGTTTCACAGGATTTATGATGAAACTGGTTCATCTTTTCAGTACCATACCTGCCAGTACTCCTCAATTTATGTATCAAATTTAATATTTATGTGTATGATGCATAAACTTATTGAAGCTATTTTACATTTAACTTGACAATTTTGTTGGATTGCAGCAAAAAGAAGTCACTTGTCCTCCTGATTCAATACATCTAAAAATTGAACAATTAAGCTAAATGCCATTTTATTTATTTAATTTTAAAATTTAATCTATGCAACACTTCAAGAAACAACTACATGGTGTTGTATATTAGGAACTGTTAACATTCTACTGAATTAAGTACAACATTTTGGTTTTTTATGCTTCTTGAGGTGGTAATGAGTAAAAAAATTTTTAAAAAATGTGTGCCTTGCTGTATTTCTTATACCATTTATTAAAAAGCTGCTTTCACAGTATGATTATGTTGATTTGAAAGGAGGAAATAGCAAGGTTAAGTTGTGTGAATAATTTCTGTATATATGTATAACCAAGTGCAAACATTGATGTATAATGACAGTATAAAATGCTTTCGTGTTTGTGATGTCCAGTGATGTGGAAAATATAAGCCTTAAAATCATTAGATTGCATGGTAATTAGAACTGGCATAATAAACATAGTTTACTGGGGAAAAAAAAATAGCAGAACTGGTGATCTGTTTTACCTGCGTTCCAAGAACAGAATGCTACATAAAAGTACAGAGGAATACCTTTTTCTTCACGAATACTTCATAGAGAGAAGCAGTTTCATAGCTGGTGAAGATTTGTTTTACCTGGCTCAAAGGGAAAGATCCTTTTCTTAAAGATTCAGCAGGCCTCCCAGGTCAACAAGGAAAGACAAACCATTAGTAGATTAAGCTAGTGTACTGCCAACAGCAGTTAAAAGTGGTCAAGCATGCTTTGTTATCAGATTTTTTCCTTTTTCTTCTTTTTTATCATTAACAATTGGAATATTGGGTTATAGAATGTTCTCTGACTTTTAAAATTTCTTTCGTTTGCATAATTCTATTGAATAAGCTTCGTATATATTCATATAGACACTTCTATAGTTTTCTGTTTCAGTGACTTAGTTTGTACATTTTAAGGGTTTTTATCTTGTGCTGGCTGGCTAAATCAAGCCAGATCTATCTCTGCAAACATTGAATTCATCTCCTAGAATGTGTTGTGAAGGGATGTCAGGAATGTTAAAAGGCCTACTATACCATCTTTTACCATTTTTTTTTTCCATGTATATGTTTTGTTTGTTTATTTTGACTAAAAGCATCAGCTTTCTTCTTCCTTTAGAAAATATTTGACAAGCTGAGTTAGTACCTTAAAGGGATTGTACCAACCAGCTGATATGTTCATATAACTCTGAAGTAACAGGTGTTTAAAGAAAATCTGATATTTATCAAATTATTAATAGCTTCCTATTACTGCAAGAGAAAACTCATTTATCTCTCAATTGAAATTCCCCCTATATAGCCTTGGTGTGGGTAGGGCAGCAGAAAAAACTCTCACCTTACAGAAGAACAATAAGAAGAAGCAATTTTTGACAGAACTTTTATAAAGTTTTCTGCTCTAGCATAACTTGTATAAATCTGTTAGGTTAGACTTATAATTACTGAAGTACATAGCTGTATAGCTAAAGATCACAGTAATATATTTTAACTACTTCTTAAAATATAGAGAAAGAAATTAAGAATATAACTCCTAAGTTTATTAAAATATTTATTGTGTCAGTTATTTTCATCTATGAGTTATTTCAAAAATTATTTGTGAAACAGTCTTGATTTAGGAATTGAGTTTGGAATCATTTGTTTTTCTCCCTAGCATTTTCTGGTTTGTGTTTTAATTTTTTTTAAGCTTACTTTGTCTATAGTGAGACCTTAGACTATGATGACAGAAAAGCTAATATGTCTGAGGCTTTTCAGATCTGTTGCCTCACTCAACAGACTATGTAGAAATCCATCAATTACTTGTACCATTCTTTTAGGTCATTTGCCACAAATTCCCTTCTTTTCCTAGGGGAAAATAATAGTACTTGCCATATCAATAAACCACATATTCATCATACAATACCTGGAATACTATATGCTCACAACTCAAATTTCTCTGATTCCTTGCTGAGTGAGAGTTACTGAACGTTTTAATTTAACTAGTATTCCTTGCTCTAAATTATATGGTCTCTTTAGGTGAAGTCACCATTTTTATTATTTTTTTTTAAATCTTACTCTTCTGGATATATCTGGTTCTGATGTCCATAGAAAGTGATTTCTGAATGAAATCTCCAGTATGCTCCACAGGATTTGTTCTTGTCTAAGCATAAGTCATATGCTTCTGACTAGACTGTGGATAGAACTTTCAAAAATTTCTGGTGCTAATGCCCTAAAGAAAACTACTGGTATCATGTTAGATTAATGTAGATATACCAATATAACCTCTGAGATCAGCCCATAAATAGACTTCTATATAGATCCCGTTCCCTTCTGGTGAAATTCTCTTGTGCTGCAGCAGCACGGTACAAGCTTTCTGCAGCATTTATCCCCACCCAAAACTCCACAGGCTGCTTTTTATTCCACACACTCCTTAGCTTATTCTTGAACAACATCTGCAATATGTGAGGGGACCATTTGACAGAAACAACTCATGGATCTCCCTTTCCAGTTTGCTTCACATTCTCTCCAGAGAGCCAGAGCTTTTCAGCTCCAAGTGAAGGGAACTCCCAGTAATGCTAGTGGTAAAATTCGTGCCTGGGACTATGATTTAGAAGGTGTTTTGTAGTCACAGCAATTTTATATTTGGATAGGCTTGTGGACCACATATTCAATCTCTTTCCCACTTAATAGTTTGCCTTTTTCCAAAGGTAAGTCATAGCCTTTCTATGGCACATTGCCTCTGCATCTTCTAGAGGTAGTATCTCTACAGCTTTGGGATTGTTTGTGTTTTTCATTGTGTACTTGTGTTCACACAAGCATACAAACACATGCACACCAGCAAAGTTACCAAAATTTTTAAGTTTGTTTCACAGCAAGCTCAAATGATCAGTCCCTGTCAGTTGGATGGCACGTTAGCTCTCACCTATCCTGCAGAATGGTAAAAGGATGTATGGATGATGTAGTTCTTATGCCCTGTATTTTAGAATTTCATTCCAATTCCCCTGTGTTGAACAGAACAACATCTTCTGACAAAAATTGTACCCAACATAAGTGCACTGTTTTTGTTTTTTTGTTTGTTCGTTTGTTTTGATTGAAGACATTGAGAACAATGTTGTAAAGGTTTCTATGCTGCAAAGCTGCAAAGCACAATAAAAAGTTTATTAATGTTTAGGACAGACCATACTCAAGTTTGTCTCAAGAAGATTAAGAGGGATGTCAAGTTCTTAGCCTAATCAATCTCCTTCACTGACAAGTTTCTACAAACTTATTCCTAATAATAGCATCACTTGAAGAGAGATTCTGGCCAGCAAATGACATCTGATCTATTGCTTTCAATGCTGTGCTTTGAAATTTTTAGACTCACAGTCTTTTATACATTTTTATCAACCCAAGTTACTCACATTTTTCATGTGACTACTGTTTGTTCAGTAAATGCATGCTCACCCCTGATTTTATAAAGGTTTATAAATGCTAGATTGTAAACAAACTTCACATCATTTAGAACTGAGCTCTAGATGAATTCTAAGTGCTTCAGTGCTTTAAAAATATAATTTCCAATCAACACCAAGTAGTATTGCTTTATTTTTGGGGTGTGGAGAAGTAAGCTAACAGTGGAGTCAGAATTCTGTAGGTCAGTAATTTCAGTGTATAAATATTACTGTGATAATGTAGTTATTGATAAACTAATTAAAAATACCAGAAGTACAGAACTACATCATACTTAAAATGAGGTGATATGCCATGGAAAAGAATAGAGAAGGAAATGACTGTCTCGTATTGATCTCATGTCTCTGTGACATTCTAGGGTTGTGAATGGAAATTAAAAAAATATTTTGAAAAGATTTTTCTCTTCCTTGTAATTACTGTGAGGATGTTTTAAATGCAGAAAGGATTCAGTTGTAGCATTTGCAAAAGAATTATCATAAGAGTGACAGGGAAAGAGAAACATATTTGACAAGGTTTCAAGCAATAGTGGAAAAACAAAAACTGTTCTTGATACACTTCATTTACAGAATGATAAAGATCAGACTCTGGAAGTGCTGATACTAAGCATCAACAATCTACCCCACATCTATGCCTTTCTTCAGGGAAAGATACATGTAGCTAGGAAAAAAAAAGATGTTGTTCAGTAATTTCTCTTAGAAGGTACATGCTGGAACTTCTGCTCCATAGCTCTAGAATAGGAGTCTAATCACTGAATTATCTTTAGGAAACATGAGTTTTCTTGCATCTTTATACTTAACAGGACCTAATTACATCTGAGAAGCATATTTCTCTGACAAGCTGGAAAACTATATTGTAACAAGTAGATTTAAAGTAATATATATTGGCAGACTAAATAAATAAATAAATAAATAAGCAGTCTTTCTGTAAATGTAGTTGTCCTTGACAAGTAGTTTAATCCAGAATATTCTAAACTTTGTTGTATTATGCTTTTTCTATTAGCTGATCATTATTTATCCTAACCAGAGCTATGTCTTTCTACTGTGTTTGGTTTACATAGCTCAAAATAAGGCTTTTCGAAGTGCAAAAAGATTATGAAAATGTCTTTTCAATGGTTAAAACTGGCAAAAATCAAAAGAAATTCCACAGCTCCATTAGTTTGCTGAATATATATGCCAGTCCAGATGATCAGTGATGCTTTTGGCCATGTTTTATGAAGGTAAAGTTTTTAAATGAGCTTTTCATACACACAGAGCTCTATTTTCTACTATTATTGAGACCACTAAAAAAAAACCTTCCTCTCTAAAGCAGTTTTGCCATAAATGAGATCATAAATGTTTCGCAGGCCTGTTACTGTTCATTTTACATGTTCATGCATCTCTTACCCTATTATATACATATAAAGCAGCTATCACCATATTGACAACTGACATATTGACCACATTGGCTTGAGGGAGAATTTGAATCCACAAATATCATGCTAGTTGGTGACTGGAAGAGACAGACAGAAGAGGAGGTTGATGGGCACTAGTTCTGTTTAAAATATTTGTAGAATGATAGGAGCATACACTGTACAGAAACAGATTTGTCTCTATTGCTAGACTTGTTATTGCAAACTGTAAAGTGATGGTATTCATGAATACCCATTTTTCTAAATCTGCTGTTCAGTATGCTAAGCAAATCAATCAGATGTACCATTGTCAGTTAATTAACATTTGATTGCGTTAAACATAGGGTGTTGGAGAGGAAGTTTCTTCTCTGAGGGGGAGGGGTATCAATGTTTGAGTCCTTTGGAGGAGAGGGACATGTTAATAATTATCCTGAATTGCAAGTAAAGTCAAACTGCAATCTGTGTGTACATGGCTCTGTACCACTTGTCACTCTTACACTCACAGGAAGAAGGGTAGACAAATGGAGCAGGTATTTCAGCAGCTTAATCCTTAGCCATATATCCTGCTCCTAACTCCTCATATGTAAAGCAACATTCAGAAATGGAATAGTCACTATACTACTCAAGTGTAGAAGTAAGGTATGTGAGAAAAAAAGAAAGAGAAAAGAGAAAAAGGAAAAGAGGAGGGGAGAAAGAGGAGAGGATAGAGGGAGAGTAAAATGGAAAGTTGAGCTCTGTCTACACTATATATCTAGGACTATTTTGTAGCATTTTGTATCACAACAAACCTGATAGTATTCAAAATAATGAATGGTTTGGTTAAGACAAATCTATCTTTCCTCTTCACCCAGCCACATAATACCAAGTCACTCACAGTAATGGATTGGTAGTGAATTTAGACATAATAGAAGATGATACTGTACTCCTTTACATGATATGTAATTATCTGTGGAATTTCATTTCTACAGGAAATTAATGAGTCAAACAGCTTAGTGGGATTGTAAAGGAGCCTAAATATAGAATAGGCAGCTGTGCTAAGATAGCAGGTTAGTTCAAACTAATGACAGTGGAAAGCAAATTTTCATTCTCCATGATGAAATCTGTTGTCCACTGAAAGAACAGGCAAATTTTCCTAAAACCTACACAATAATGACCAAAGCAATATGGAAGATTTCTGATTTTCTCTTAGGCAACTAGAAGTGGACTAGATGATCTCTGGAGGTCCCTTCCAACCCCTACAATTCTCTGATTCTGCGAGCACTGACAGACATGAAGTACATAAAAAAAGCATAGGAAACTCCTACATTTATTTTCCTTTCTCTTCATTCTTCCTTTGAGAATGAAGATGTGATCTGTCAGGAAAACAACTTTTCAATTACTTGACAAGCTATTGTGTTGTGGCATAAGTAATTATCTCAAATGTGTTTGTGTGGGTAACTGTAACCAGCTTCCTATATGCCATATTTAGTATATACATGGCTACCTACGAGTTAACTGTGATAAATTATATTTCAATTATGAAAATGCTCATAGTTCAGGCCACTTGGATAACAATATTTCAGAAGAATAACCCTTCTTTAATCATACACTTCGATGAAGGAATGCTCATAAGCACAACAGCACAGCTCAATTCTTTCCACGAGGACTGATGTCTTAAATTGCTCAAAACAATGAATCACCTTCTCAAATAAAGTGCAAAATGGAAAATCTGTTATCAAACTCATCTGATATAATGACACATACAACGTGTTTGAGTGGATAAACCAACAATAGCAGTTATATTTCTCTTAGACTTGTATTGTACTTTGAAAGTTCTATGCAATCATATAGTTGTGTTTTGTTGTTGTTGTTGTTTTGTTTTGTTTGTTTGTTTTCTTTAAATTCAAGGAAATGTTATACCAGAACTTTTACTTTATGGGTCTTTAAAACAAGCAAGCAGGGAATTACATTTTTTATACTACTGGAACTCTTAATTTTAACATTTCCTTAGAAGAAACTCTAATTTCAATTGCAAGCTAAACTTATATATCCAGATCTGAAGAATCAGATTGTTCTTTTAGAGTAAAATACACATTAAAATGTTTTTCTCGTGTTATTTCAATGGCAATCAATAATATTTATCTTTCTTGATCCTTATCACTATAGTAAACATACTAATGAAATATCTCTGCACAGATTTCTTAGGCTTAGCCAAATTGAAAAGGTGATGTGAAGAAAGTCCTTGCTAATCTCAGAAATCTACCCTTGGATTTTTTATTTTTTTTACTGTATGCTCATGAGATTTGTGGAAGGATAAGAAAGAAAGCATTTTCAGGAATATCCTTCCAGTCGCTCCTGCCACTACCAGAGCAATGTACTGGGCTTTCCTTGTCTCACCTACTACAACTGGCAAGAGGGCTGAGATTTTATCAAAACAGATTTGCAGCTGAACCTTGGCTTCTGTGAGCAGGGGATGAGATCTCATCCAGCCTTCTAAAAAGAAAGTTTGATATGACATTTTTAGAGGTATTAGAGTTGCAGTTATTTAGTATCAGCAACAAATACAGATCTGGTGCAGCAGAAAAATGGGCCTCTGGGGGAAAACTTAAAGCTTGACTTTCAGCACTAGATATGTGTGTTGAGCTGGAAAACAAAGGCTTAAAAATGTGGGATAAACCATCCAGACTCTGGCAAACAGCAGCTGACAATTCCTAATAGAAAGAAAAGAAATGACACATCTGGAACTAAGTAGAATTCGGTAAGTGATGTATATGATCCATGGAGAAGAGAGAATTTGGTGAGATCTGCACAAAGAAGAAAAACATTTCTGAAGGTAGGTTTGGACTACTGAAGAAACTGTTGTAAATGCTAAGATTGTATACTTGCATCTAAGATTTAGTTAGTTGGTAAGTGTATCACCTTTACAATATTACCTGCTGATGTAATAGTATTGATACAAAATGTCCTTATCTTCTGTGTCATTAGCGATGAGACCTCACTAAAGAGCATCTCATTTAAAATTTCTTTTCAAAATTCTCTTTGTTAAAGTTTGTGTTATTATTCTCCCGTGCAAAAAAAGGTAACAATAAGCTAGATTTTGGAAGAGTATCTGTTTGTTATGAGAAGAAGAAAGTAAACAGAAGCCCACCAGAACTTCTTCTCTATACTCCTATTTGCAAATAGACCCATGGGACACTTCTCATCAGATATGTTTAAAAGAAGCAAAATTACATATTGTGTCATTTTTCCATTTATGCTTATCCACATTTAAAACCAGGTCTGAATTCCTTCAGTGTCATTTTGATGTGATAATGTTAGCAAGTGGAAGCCACACTGCTGCTGCATAAGGATCCTTACATACTGGTTCTGAAAATGGAGCTCTTGCTGTTTCATTTACTAGTGATGCCTGCACAACAAAGAGGGCTACAGGCTCTAATTTTCAGTTTTGCTTATCAAGGTATTGTGTTTGCAATACATAAGGGAGAGAAAAGACCTCTGAGTATTTCTTCCCTTGCAGTGCCCAAAACTGCAAAGGAAGTTGGGAAGCCTTGTATTCATTAGGGTGTAAATAAACAAGTGGTAATACAAGACGCAAGTGTGGGAAACTGGATGAAACTGAGGAACACTCACAATGTAGAAAATACCGTGGCTGCAGAGATAACCATTTATGCACAGTGATTTTCCATGATGGAGTTGGTAACCAGAAGCAGCTACTCTGGACTCTTAAAATGCTGATAATGTGTAGATGAATATGCCTGTATAGAATCAGATGGCAGCACCTGTCTGAAGTGTGAGAAACAACTGAAACAGCACCTCTCCTTACCCCAAATTCTTAAGCTAGTTTGCATAATGTATGCTTAAAAAATGCATAATCGTTTCTTTGTGCTCCAGCAGTTTCATCCAGGCTATGCTTCATCTTATATCAATACTTTTGATTAAATAACAGTATGGCATTTTCAATGTGATCAGCTTGCTATGGTGCAGCATAGTATTTACTACTTTATACCAGGCTGTTTTTCATCATTCAAATCTGGGTAAAGAAATCTGCTTCAAGGCTCAGTTCTAAGTAGAAGGATTTGAACTTATTTCGTGACTAGAACTTTACTTTTCCTTGTTGTTAGTTGCTTTGAATCTGAATATTGAGATGCATAATAAAATGAACATTTATAAGAATATACAAATTTTTATATTTTAAAGAATTTCTAACAGATAAATAATTATCTTCAGTTAACAAGCTTTTTTGTTTTGGTTTGGTATGGCATGGCATAATGGCATACAGATTGCCCTTTAGCACTGGCTTATGACAGACACAGTATCTGAACAGCCTCATATGTGTGTCTTAAAGCATGATCAAGAAAAAAGAAAATACTAGCAGGAAATGGCCTTGAAATGCATCATTCAGATAAATCTCATAGAATAGATGATGGAATGGTGCACAAGTTTGAATATTTGGCCACTTTTGAGACTAAATTTTTAATATTTCTTAAGGCAGAAAAATGAAGAAGGTATTGATTGCACTGTTAATTTCTTTAGAAATTTGTGAGTAAAGAGCATTTATGTAACTGTGCTGACAGGCTTAGCTTTTATGCTGTTGGTTGTATATGTAATACAATTTGTTTATTTCTAGTGCTTGTGTATGAACTCTGGGCAACTGAATAATTCCATGATTCAAAAGCCATGCACTTACTTTTCCTTCTTCAAACAGTACTGCCACTCTTGTTCTCACCACAGCTGAAGTAGCCCATACTTTTCCAGAAAACAGAACATTCTTAGCTTCTCCCTCTTAAAGGCATAGAAAACTGAAATGAAACACCCTGGGGAAAGTGTAAAGAAAAGTGTGCCTCAAAAAAGGGAACATTGTGGACTCTCCTTAGCAATAACAGAATTCCTGTCTTTGCATTTACTGCAGCAATTTTAAATGTTCATAAAATCAAGTCCAACAAGGCCAATATCCAAGTTCTGGAGTTGCCCAGAGGAAAAGGTTTGTCAGACTATAATCTTTGTGGAAAAGTTGTTCCTTGACCTTTTTTCGGCACTATATGTCTACTGCAGCAGAGGGAGGTCAAAAGTGCACTAGTTGTTAGCACCAAAGATGAAGCTTAACTGAGAGCAATGATTGTCAAACGGCTCCATTTGCAAGACAAGAAGTGTATCCTTAGCAGACCAAGAGAGATGAAAGAGATTATTTTCTAGGGGTCAGATTTGTTCTTCTTTTCTGACCTCCCTCAAGACTGCAAGAGAAGTGGTAAGAGTTTTCTATAGCAGAGAGGCGCTACAAAGAAAAACGGGACCGTGCTTTCCTCATCTTGTCTCTCGCTAGTCTTTCACCCACAGTTAAACACTGTTACTTCTTCTTTTCCTCCCTCCCATCCTCCCTCCCATCCTTTTCAGTGCCATCTTTATTCCATCTATTGGTCACAGGCCCCACCCCACCATGGTATAAATAAAAATCTGATATGAAAATGGACTCCTTTGATAGCATCATCAGAATCCCTACTAAGCAAACCAACCTTTTATCAGTACGTAGTCAGAATTCAGAAGTCACTGCAATAGTGTACTTTATAGCAGTATTTTAGTTGATTTTTAATTACTTGCTACAGAAGCAGGCAAAACATATCCAAAAGCTTTTCTAGCTCTAGATGTTGAATTTCTGAACTTGAAATAAAGAATACAATTCTGGTCTATCAGTGAAACCTTCAGGTTATTGAAAATTGATAAGATGCAGTATTATCCATTCAAAATGGTGTATCTTTTTTAATAAAGCATGCAACTCTTCACCTCTCATCTCTTTGATAAAAGATTAGGATCATGGATAAATGAAAAGGCTACTGTAAGGCAAGGTGAAACAGTTACTGTGGTTCATTTTTTTTGTTTTTGTTTTTGTTTTTTTCTGCTTTTCAACAGTGACCTAAAGGTTAAGTTTAACATAATTTGCTAAGATGCAGGAAGAACACAAAGATAACTTGGAAATATGTGCAGAGTGACTGACTGGGAATATGGGATAAAACTCCCTCAGTTACCCCCTGAAAAATAGCTATTATTTAAATTTTTGATAGCTGCCTTATTGACAGAGTAGTTGACAATCCAGATGTCATTTGATGAACATCTCTGTACTGAGAAGCTCAAGTTATGGCCAAATGCTTCAAAACTACGCATATTTTTTCAAATGCAGTAAGTCAGTAGGATGTAAGGCTAAGAAAAGAGAAGGAATTCTGACAGTAATGAGCTACATTGTTTAGCTTCAAATGGGATTTAACATACCTTTGCAAAGCTCTCTATCATAGCAATGGATTCTATGATTATTTTTCTTATGATTTTAATTTATGTTTTACTGTCAGTCATCAATGTTTGTTTAACACGTGGAACAGTTCTATTTAAACATTCCTTCAAGCTACTTGGCTAAACTTGCTATCCATTGGGTGCCTCAGAGGATGAATTATTGAAATCTAAGCAGATTAATGCCTCATGCTTATTCCCATGGCTAATGCACATTTTTGCAGTTGGAATAAGAGTTTTAAGCCAAAACTTTAAAATGATGGAAAATTTTGCCTGCCTTATAAAGTAAACAGGTTCTAGTTGCCTTTTCAGTTTGGGAGGTGCTGTATAGAATCCTGTATGTAGGAGGGATGTAGCCCACTGAGCAACCTTTCGATAATTAAAGCAGGTCAGCCCCTGAGCTGAAAGGATAACCTAGGAATGGAGATCTTTACAGATTTTTGATCTTGTGTTTGATTATCTTTACATCATGCCATGTTCTTCCATAATGAATCAAATACCATTTTCAATGGGACAAAAACATGATTAGTTTATTGCAGTTTAAGAGCTGCTTCAAAACACTCTTTTCCTATTTTCTAGGAGCTAGAAACTTGCTTTTAATTTGTTTGATCTTCTGTGGACATGAACCTTTATCAACAAGATGCTGATGACAGTTATTATATAAAAATATTTTATGGCTAAGACACAGCACATTTCCGTCTTGTTTAATCAAAGATATTAAATGGATATTCAACATCTTCAGTCTTGTAAGTGCCACTTTTGCTTGATTCTATTAACTCTTGCCCTCTCTAACAATTGGGCCCTACCTCTTCCTGTCAACAACAACTATTTCTCTGAGTGCTTACAATTCACGCTAAAAGCTCTTAAGTTATGGTATTCAATATCAAGGCTGACACATCCCAGTGATTTTATCTTACCTGCTCAGAAGTTTTAGGATTTCACAGCACACCCCCAATGTCTTCTAGTCCCCTAATAAATATTTTTCTTATTTCATTCAAAGCACACAGTGAAAAACAGCACTAATGGATCCATTCTTGTAAAAGCAAGATGTGAAAACAGAAATACTGCTGCAATGCCACTGTAGGCAATCTTGTTTTCCTCAAAAAGCACTGCAGCCCTGAAAGCAAGAAAGAATAAGGAGATGTGAAAGAACTGAATGTAGATCTCAAAATCTGAGGATCTCACCTTATTTCTCAAACTTGAAACAAAATATTTGAATTTCAGAAATTCTAATTAAGCCCTTTTTAATGCCAGCTTTCAAATTAGAACACATACATTGAATTTAGGCTCCTAACTCTGAAATGCCTAATTTAGATGCTCACAGTCATTACATCTAATTATCCAAATGTTCTTTAGACCTGACACAAAATTCTATGTATCAAGGATAATATTAAATAGAGCTTTGAGCAGAAGAAATGAATTGTGGCCCTGCCTTTCCTGTTCTCTCTCTCTCTTTCTACTCTTTTTAACACCAAGATCATCCTTCATTTTAGCAATGGAGTGTTAAGCAAAGCTTGACATGTAGCTTGACACTACTGACTGTTGTGATATGGACTGTGCTTCCAGCAATAAGTACAAAATACTGTACTTAGCACTTTTTTTTTTTTGTCCTTCTTCTTTTAAATCTTCTGCAAAGCACATTTTAAAGTGGAGGCATGACCTGTCTCATTGTGCTCAGCATCTTTTCATAATCTCAGCAGAGCTGTGAAGAACAACTACAAACCCATATTTTTCCTTGACTTATCAGAAACAAGAATACTACAGAGATTGACTTGAGCATTATGGATGCACGTTACAGACCAGAGCCAGGATTAGGTAATTAGGTCAATTACCTCAGAAAATGTTGAGTGACAAATAGCATAGATTAATTTAATAGAAAAAAAAGTTATGCAAAATGTATCAAGCCTAATGAAGATCCTACTGCCATTTTTTCCTTGCGCTTGCTAAATCTTTCAAAATCCAGATGCTCTTCCAATAATTAATTGTATAACTTACCACACTCCTCTGATTTAACTTTTAATTATTTAGAAAACGGTAGTACTCAAACTAGTTTGGGTTTTTAAAGTGCAAGAGTAACTTTTCAAGTATCAGAGGTTACAAATTACATTATCTTCTTATTATAGGTTACTTTCTAGAAAGTAATTCATTCCACAATGCTCAGTATAACTGGCCAGCCTGCACCCTGAAGAATTGTTGCTGGAATGGCTGGAACGTATTACGATAGGACTGGAATATGTTGCTCAAGTAATAGAGACTTCATGCAAGGAATTAATGATCTGGTTAGTATCTATTATGACAACACACACCTATGAAAGTAAAAGCATACTATGATAATATAATATGGAATTTAAAAGGCCTGCTGTTCTACATTATAGTAATGGTTTATGCCTTTGATATAATATATAAAATTCTGACTGCAAATTAGTAAACTCATTTATTTTAACCATGTGTATAGCACCTATTTTTTACAGAAAGGGCTATGAAAACAGAAAAAAAAAAAAAAAAAGAAAAAAGAAACATTGAAATTATAAGGTCAGGTGCCATTCAGCTTTCTAATGCATCACTCCATCCCAGGAGACATTGATGCTACAGTGAAAACATGCGTGGAGCTGACTAAAATGCTCAGGGTGGTTTTGTTTTAAATTCAGTAGAGGATAAAAGTTCAGCCTTAAAATACAAGAAAAAAACATCCCTCTTCACACCATTCAATAAGTGTATAACTGGTGCAGAACTATACTCACAATCTTTGCCCCTATGAATATTTAATAATTCAAAAGGCAGGACTAACAAAAACTCCCCAAACCCTTGCAATATATTTGAGCTAGCATTTGGCAGACAGCAAAACAATGAAGGCAGAAGTCTCCTCAGGCAGAGTAATTTAAACTGTCTTCCATATTTTGGAAGTAATCTTATCACAAAGATCTAGTAAGTAGGATATTTTTTTTCTGAAAGAATACCTGACACTACCAGAACATCAGTAGTCCTACTTCATTTTAGAGGAAAAAATGGTTTCCCAAAATATCATAAAGCATCTTCGAATTAATAGTGTAACATAAAATTATTTATCTTACGTCTTTTGAAGACTTTATTTAAAAAGTATTTTTCAGGTTGCATGGCTAGGCTACTTGAAGGTATTAACTGTCATTATGATTATCTTTTTTATCTTTATTATTATCTTCACCAAAATTCTGACATGTTTTATTCATATAAGTTAAACACTCTTTGGTGAAAAGGTAAATGTGTTTCTTTGTTTGTTTTCCAGTAAAGTATATATGTATAAATAGTGTATAGATATACTATATATAGTGAGCTGTGCATTTTCTGTGTTCTTTTCTTTTCTTTTTTTTTTTTGTTATTCGTTTGTTTCTTTAATTGCTTTCTTATTTGACTTGTCCAAGAGAACAGAAGGTATCTTTCTGTGATATTCAGGAAATACTATGTAAAATATTTTTAGATTACTTTGAAATTCCTCTTCAGAGCATAAGCTCATATGCAACTGTACACTGTCACAGTATCCCAAACCACTACAAATGGATCTGATTTTGCAGTCTAACGAAACAGGCAGAAGTTAACCATCTGATTATGTTGCTGACCTGCCTAAATACAAAAGCTTCTCATAGAATTTTTGTATAATTTTTTTACCCCTAGTACCAGAAGAATAATACTTCACTTCAGTTAGGCCTCTTTAACAGAAGGGGAAATAAAGCACAAAAATTGGCATTGGAGAATAAAAACATAAGCAGTTGCACTGAATCTGTATGAGGTGAGCACTGTCAGAACAGCTATAGCTACAAACAATATTCAGTAATAAGAAATGAGTGTTACATTAATGTTTCTTGGCCTGCTTTTGAGCAAGGCTATGTCAGTGATCTTAATGGCAGATTTAGACTCTTCTCCTGTAAATCACTCTGGCTGTAAATAACAATCTGTCTGTGTGGATGTCTTCACTGGATTTGGACCATTAAGTGTTGTATTTTTGCTGGAAAGATTATAAAACTCTTCAAACTGCAAAACTGAATGCATTTGGATACCAATCAGGCAGTTTTAGCACCAGCAAAACTCTCCCTAACTTGAAGGGAATTTTGTCTGTGTAGAGAACAGGATTAGCCAATCACACAGATATTTTCACAGAGCAAATATTAGTGGAATGAGACACAACGCATTTCTTCTAAAGTTGACATTATTTGCTCAAAGTAACTTTCTCATTTTTGGTATTTCTACATCCGTATAAATTCTGATTCGTGTTACCACATACATTGGAATTCTTCTGACTTAAGGAACTTCATCCTGCATTTAAATCCATGTCATGAGGCGCAGACATTGGATTGTGATCTATCTTGACAATACTTCCCAGATTTTTTATTCTGAAATTATCTTATCACTTATAAGAATATCCCACATCAGAACAAGTCTGGCACAGCTGCCTCTTAGAACTGCATGTGAACAATACTCTGAGTTCATGAAGTGTGGACATTTACTGATTCTGTAGAACCGAGATGCCTGTGAGTGGTAAGTGTATTTCCACTTCCTAGCTGATGTGTTACAAAAGGCAGCAAGACACATCTCAAGAACTAGTATATTCCTCGGCAGTCTCAACCAAAATAAATCTTTAGTAGGTTGAGAACATGAAAACCATGGTAGAAAATATCTGACAACACTGGTTACTTACGACATTTGAGGGTCCCATAGTAGTGGTTACTCAGCTGGCTGAACTAATACCATAGAAAAGAATCATTTTGAACTCCAACAATAACACTTATTTCACAAACACATGAAGGATTTGAGTTAATATCATGGCTTTTATGCTGCTCTAGAAAGGAGAGGAGACCACTGCAGAAATCTCCAGTCTGAATGCCAGTTTTCCTCTGAAAACAGTCATGTCATTTAGAGAGTAAACCAGACATCTAGTGACATGTCAAATTGTACATTTGCCACTAATTCTGTTATGTAGATCAAGAGAGGATTTCAGCCTCCAAATAACCCTCCAAAATTACTACTTTAGTGTGAGAATGGAATAGTCATATAACAGAATCATAGAAACACCAAAGTTGGAAAAGACCTCCAAGATCATCCATCCAACTACCCACCTACCCAATAAACCATGTCCCTTACTACAACATGTAAACATCTCTTGAACACCTCCAGGGACAGTGACTCCACCACCTCCCTGGGCCACCTATTCCAGTGTCTGACCAGAAGAAATTTTTCCTGATGTCCAACCTGAATCTCTCCTGGTGCAACTTGAGACATTCTTTCTGTGCTCTGAGAAGTAATGGGAAAGCTGTAGAAAGAAAAGTCCTTGTTTTGTATGTTTTGAAGGTACAGAAAGCACAATGGCTTTCCTATACCTCAGCATGTGTTGGGATGCACCCTATAAATATGACTGTTATGAACTAACCATAATCTGAAATGAACAGCTAGCAATGTGTGCACTGAACTCCAACAACGTAGTATTTATTCTTGTATATGTACCAATATCCCATGCTTATTTTACTATATCAGAGATGTTTCCTAGAGCAAAAGCATTTCAAATCAAATGGAAATAGTACTTTATGTCTAAAGGATTGTCATGGTTTTATGATTTTTGTTATTGGTATTCCACATCATAATATCATGTAGAGAACTGAGAGTTAAAAAGTTAATGCTCCAGTTCTGTGGACTGCCAATTTTCTGGGTACCTGGTTCTCAGAAGAGAAGAAGGACTACATACCCCAGAGGACTGTTCACTGTGTTGTTTCTGTTTTCCATTCAGAGGGAAAGATTAAACTTCACAAGTCATGGCACATCCCTTTTTTTCCCTTTCTACTCTTCTCTGCAGCATGTGAGCTCCCTAGCCATCTCACCTTCAGCATTAGAGTAAGATCTTCAGTTTTTGGACACTCTCTCTCCCAATTCCCCTTCCCCCGTTCCCCTTTTCCCTTTCCCAAGGGTGCAGGTCTGTGGGTCCACCCACCCTATTAGTCATGGAACTGAGCCAAACCAGACCATAAACCCATGACAACAATAAAGAATAATTTTGCTGTAATTACCTTCCTCTTTAAGAGGTTTCTACCTTGCCAGAAGTATATGTAACAAATCCTTGCTCATTTCCTTTCCAAGCTTCCTGAAAATCTTAGTTGGAGGGCCTCTCCCTTCACACACACATAAAAAAAGTTACTACTATTTTGTCTGAGGCAAGGACAGGAATAGAATAACTAACTGTTGTATCATCTTACTGCAATGCATACCAACAGCTATCACTGCCCCATGAGTTCTCAGATTCATCTTTTTGTCTGTTCACACTTTCATACCAATAGTTCTACAGTGCATTTCTTTTTCTCCATGTGGAAATATGGAAAAAAAATTATATCATGCAAATATTCTTCAGGTGATAGGTTCTTTATATTTCTGTCAGAATTTCAAGAGAAGCAGTGTAAACACCAGCCACAATTATTGAAAATGTTTCCTTGTGTTAACATTACTTAAAATAGTCCATTTTCAAATGCTTTAAACAGGAAGCTAGAGTGAAACTAACTCATATGAGCAGCCTATATTTTTGTAGCATAGAAAATGTTACCAGATAAAGAGTTTTGCGAGAAGAGTAAACTGCATCTAAAAAAAGTCAGCATTGACTAGGATTTAAGACCTATACGTTTACTGATTCGTTTTTGGTTGTGGTAAGAATATTGCACTCTATAGCAAAGGACTAATAGAATCAGTACAACATATTCTTTCCTGAAATAAACTCTTGGGGATTGGTATCATGGCAACTAGCACCCAAAAAGTGAGTGGACCTGCGCTTTATGTGAACATGTAGGTTTAGTACCTTTCTGGTACTTCCCATCTTTCTGAAATGTTGTGAAGAGTGTCTTGCTCTTCATGGAAACACAGAAGAATTCTGAAAAAACTGAATTTGTTCTTTGCCTGTTTCTGTCATAATTCAAAGGAAAGTATTTGTTTCCTCTGTCTCATATGTAGCACCGTCTTTCAAGTAAATCAGATAGAAAAGTGAGGAGAGAGAGAGAGACCTGGGAAAAAATGTGGAGAAGAGGTAGAAAGGCTACAACTGATCAGAATTAATGTACGTGCTAGGACTTTATGTATGACACATCCCTTGGAGTTCATTTCCTTTGAGTCTGACTCTCTGAACTGAGATTCACAAGAGTTTTATTACAGTAATCAGTACTGCTTCCTCAGGAAAACATCAGCAAACATTTCATATAATACAATTGATGGGCAATTTAGAAATTAAGACACACCATTCCATGTCCTAAACAAATTTCTAATTAATTAAATTGCCAGACTAGTAAGCATTTCATCATACTATAGAGTAAAATCTAAAAGGAATCTCAAATAAATAAATTTTACACCAAATCCATCAACTTCTACAGTTTAAATAAAAGGAGAAATAAATAACAAAGACAGAAAGGAGGGATGTAAAAGAGTGCTAACATATGAAATGTAAAATATGAGGTTTTAACAAAGGTTAAATAATTTTCTATAATTGTTGCCCTATGATGAACAGTTCTTTACATATAAAATGATTATAAAAATCAAATGAAAGGACATCAAATCTGGACCTACAAGTGCTTACATCGCATTGAGGAACATTTCAGAGATGTGGTTTCATGGTTTCATCACTTAATGAAGCATCAGTTATCTTTCTGGAGATGAATGGAGATTAGTGACATAGATTTGTATCTTCTTCCTCAGATACTTCCTGGTCAAAAATTAACTGCTGCATACCTCTTCTTTGCAGTCAATATTTTTACGGAAGTTCTCCTGTGATTTTTGTTGAAGGTCATTCATATTTAGCATAAATTACACCTTTGTTAACATTTTCTTTTGGATTCAGAGTATATTTTTGAACAGCAGCTCCCAGTGATCTTCATTTACCAGGCTCTGGTCCATGTTGCAGGACTATGTGTGTGAATGCAACTTGGATTCCTCAGAGGTAAAAGATCTTTAAATATCTCCATTTGTGAGAAGCTCTAATATATAGGAGTTCTAATAAACAGCTGTAATGCAGAGAACCAAACTAGATCTAGTTTGAAAGAATCCTTTTTGCACACACCAGGAAGGTAAACATTAAGAGATGTCTAGTATGGATACAGAACTCTCAGCACCAGCTGCTTTTCTCTACAGGTCTGACTGTTTACATTATGAAGGGGTCAAGCCAAGAGGAGCAGATTTGTAGAGGAGAACCACTAAAAACAGACCAAAGAAACTTTAGATTTATGTATGATTTAGTGGCTGATTCAACTCTGGAATAGTGCCAGTCTCCCCATTCATTTGAGAGCTGATTCTCCATGTCAAATGAGCTGTAACTAAAAATAACAAACACTTTCCTCTATCTCCCCAAGAATATACCTGTTGTTCATTTGCAAACTCACTTTTCTCTGTTTGATAATTATCCTCACTGTATTTCATGACTATCTTTTTCCTCAAAGGAGCAGTGCCACACATTAGGAGACTCCATCAGTCCCAGTTGGCCAGGTATTCACAAACTGCTTTGTCTGCTTTGTAATTTCATTAGGACTGTTGCCTTCACCTGCCTCCCAACCATGTGTGGGACTCATGAGGTGAGGCTGGTGCCTGAACTCTGCCCTGGGGGAGGAGAACTCAAGACCAGAATCCTGCTATTCCACACACTACTGCATGAACACAAAAAATTAGTGAGGACTTATGTCCTGAACAACAGCGTCTGTGATACTGTGAAAGTCAGCCAAAAACTACTGTGAGAAAATCATTCATTTTTTCTCATGGGCTCAAAGTTTATTCACTTGTAAGAAGTGCTCTACTCACAACAGCTGAAACCACGTTGTATAACAGGTTGTTGACTAACATTTCCTTCCTAAAGTTTTTTCATTTTAATATATTAAGTATATTTTTATGTACCTTGCATGACAAATAAAGAACTAAATAAACAACACTTGGAAGACCTGTCATCTGTTCACAGCAGGGATAGCAACAGTGGAGATGAACACAGCCACTGTAATCATAGGTATAGTTTAAATACTGCATAGTCATTCATGATTAAAATCACTAGGAGCAGAGGGAATCACCTCCCTTGCCCCACTGGCCACTTTTCTTTAGATGAAGCCCAAATTACAGTTGGCTTTCTGGACTACAAGCACACATTGACAACTTGCATCCCATTTTTCACCCACCACTACCCCCAAGTCCATCTCTACACAGCTGCTCTCAATCTGCTCTGCACCTGGTCCACACAGATGTTTGAGATTGACCCGATCTAGAGGCAGCAAATTGCACTTGGCCTTATTGAACTTCATGATGTTCAAGTGGTATTCCAGGACTTAAGGTCAGTCACTTCTAAGACTGCTCATTTAGATGCCACTGGTATTTTTTATTTTGGATTTAAACGCAACTAAGAACCTGATAGAAACAGACTGCCTTTGAGTTTTATTTATTTATTTGTTTTTTATTTCATAAGACCTACAATCATTTTCATTTTTTGACTGGAAGTTATTCAGCAAGATTTTTTGAGCTTACTTCCCTTCAGCTAACATAGCAGGTGTCTTCTCATCAAGTAAAGGTAGGTTTCCTACAGATACTAGTAGAATTTCCATGTGTCAAATTAGAGAAAATTATTTTATTTGGAAACAAGGGAAGCTGAAATTAGCTTTTTCTAAAAATTAAGCTGGCAGTATAAAAGATGTTCTACCATCACTAACGTAAAATTTTATAAAGCAAGTCCGAAGAAAAGGCTTAAGACTAAAGACTTAATTCTAGGAAAGTGGTCTTAGATCTTACAAAATATTTTTCCTGAGGAAGGAATATAGGAAATCTTGAGTAAGACACAGAAGAAAAGATAAAGCTCACTGATTGATGACTGTGATACACAAATGATTGTGATACCTAAACTGATATCAAACTGTTCTAGTTATGCTTCTACTAAAGAAATGACAGAATATGAGGGAGAGAAGGCAGCCATGTATCCTAAGTGATGGACAGTAGAAGAAAGACTGAGCTAGATGCTTGATTGTAAAAGATGAAGGAAATTCAATTCATTCCTCAAAAACTGTGTATGATATAGTACTAAAACTTTAAAAATCATTAATTAGAAGCAAGTAGAGGATTGGAAAATATGACAACAGAAAAATTAAGGCAGATAGATCCAGTAAAATTTCTATTTGTAAAGACTGAATAAGGGAATATTTAACAAACAGTCAAACAACCATAACTGAGTACTTGCAATTTGTCTGCTTAAGGTATGTGACCCCTTCAACTCCAAAGGAGTTGAACTTGTGGTACCACTGACATATTTATTTATTTTAATTTGTAGAAAAGTAAGACATACAGCATTACAAAATTTGAAAAAAAAAAAAAAAAGAAGAGGATTTCAGCTTTCAGAAATATTCTGATCTTTGGTAATTGGTGCTTCATATTCCATGGAGAGGAAGAACAGTACCAATAAACAGGCAGATAAATAAAAGTCCTATGAAATATGCACCATGAAGTAAATCTAACAAAGCTTACTGAAACTCACAGAACATCATTTTTTTCATTAAATTTTTTTCACAATAACAGACGCTCTTATTTAATAAGCTGAGAGTGTCCATAAGAATTTCTTGAAAAGTCTTGCTGTATGCAAATAAAGTTAAAAGAGCTAGCTGCACTACAATTGGATGCTGGTTAAACATTAGGCAGTATTAGCTTCCAGATTTTTACAATTTAAGGTTGCTTTAGAAGATGGTTATGACTTTATATTACTACCTGATAGGTTGTCTGCAAAGGGCATTAACAAACAGAACTGCTGCAAATAATAAAGGATCCTGGATTACCACAGGAATCTGTATTATGATAGGCATTCTTTAACTTCATTACTGATTTCAGGTAGATGGTAACAGAGCTGCTAATTTTCATAAATGATGTTGAAATGGGAGGAGCAGCCATAACTTGCAGGGAACAGAAATGTAATAGAAAAGGAAATCTAGAAGAATTAGATTTGTGAGTAGAAAGTAATTGGATAAGATTCAATTACAAAAAAAAAAAAGTAACAATTACTACATTTATCATAAATACCTTAAATTTAAGAACGAGACCTAAAATTGTTATGTGAATAAGATAGTAATTTAGGGTGAGAGACAGCTAGATGCTATTTAATAGAGTACAAAAAAAAAAAAAGAGCGCAGCAAATTTGGCCTCTTTATGCATGTCTATTGGATCAGGAAGCCAGGAGGTAACATCCTTATAAAATAACTGATTCAAAGTCCACTGAAGCAAATGGAAGGACTCCAACCCCTGTCAATAGGCTTGGATCAGGCCCTAGGCATGTCTGTGTGAAGTCACTTGGAACACTGCATTCCCTTTTTAGGCACAACCAATACCACAAAGACACTGAGAAACTGAAGGAGGGCCAGAAAACTCTACTACCACAGGCATAGGGACTGGAAAGACTGAATTCAGGGTGAATTGATTTAAATCAGAACACAGGAAGCTTGGATTTGTACAAATAAATACTGTCTTGTTATGTATTTGTTATTTATTTTCCTTAAAGAAATAAGTGAGCAGTATGACATGTTGGTAAATACAGTATATTTATTTTTTTAAGATCTCTTAAATTTGTAGTTGTTTTATTTAACTGACATCAGTTAATGCACTTATATAGATGTTTTTAATTTAGAACTGATTATCCTGAACGTACTCAGTAACAGAATCATTCTTTCTGGCTACAATGTCTGAGATTTAACAAGTAGTTATTCCTTTCCTCGAATTTCATTCTATTCCTCTGGTAGTTATTCATAGACTAGAAGAGAAAAAGAAGTATTCCGGCTTCTTAAAAGTTGCAATCGGTTTCTCAGCTCTGAAAATTGTAGCTAATGACCTGAACCTGTTAGAGAAACTGAAATAAAGGAAATTTTCTCTCTGGATCAATGGACACGACTGGTCTTAGAAACTGGATTAACTTTACAACAAATTCTGTCTTCATATACATATGGCTACTGACTTTCAGCAATATTGTAAGCTGTTTTGGTATTTTTCTCACACTTGTGTAGAATGTTTTTTTAAAAACATCTTGGGTTCAGTCTGTTTTGTAAACTTTTTTTTTTTTATGAGAGAGCAAAGTTAAGATGAAGACAGCTAATATAGCTGGGAAAAAAAAAGAAAAAGATGGTATGAGAAAAGAGGTATTGTTAATTCTGGACAGGCTTTTACTGACATAATCCCTGCCTACTTACCCCAAACCAAAAAAAGATGTTGGAAAACTGTGAAAAGACTCTGGAAAGCACAGGAATGTCTTGAGTTAGAGCTGAAAATGTGAGCAACAGTTTCCTACTCTTCACTTGTCTATACACACGTTACTTGACGAAGTACTAAAAGTTTAGTATTTATATTAAATATTTGTACCTAATCATAAGGATCTATTTACACAAATGGACAAGATGTAATGAGCCACTGACTGAAAATTATGACTAAAATATATATATATATATATATATATGGAAAGCAAGATGCTTGGGTCAGGAAGAGTTATACTTTTATTAAGATAAGGATGGAATCCTTGAGCTTTTTCCTATTATCACAAGAGTGGGATAAATAGAGGCTTTCAGATCATTTGGCTCCCTGGTCTATATCTTGCTTAAGGTGGCATTCACCACACTTATCTTTTAGGTGTATAAGGATTTGGGACGTCTATCTTGAGGGTGCAGAATCGATTTCTGGTGATGTCTATTTCTCTGTACTAACTTCAGAAGGAATCCAGATGACTAATTTAGCTTGGGACAGTTAAAGGTTGCACAAAAATTCTCTCATTGGCTTCCACTTCAGATCTTAGAATTTTATGATGAAAACCACTGAAATGAAATAAAATTCTACATTTAGGTTAAAGAAAAATAGAGTAGGAATATACATTTTTTAATATATTTTTAAATTATTAACTAATTTTCAGAACACACTGTGAAGAGTGTGGATGCAAAATATGTATCATCTCATAGCTTCGTGCTGCTAAAATAGGTATAATCTGGAGAAAGGAAAGAAAATCAAGCTACTTAAGTATGTTGACTGAAGCATTCTATAGCCTTTGGACTTCTCTCTATCATGGAGAAGACTGAAGAATTCGTGTAATGATAGATGATCTCTTGCAGTTACTGTTGTTCTGCCACCTGTTCTCAGTCAGCTGTGCCAGAAGTCCATTTAAAGTGAGCCTATGTAGCAGGTAAAATACACATCTGTAGGGGAACTGCTGAATCACAGCCTGAGCCACTGATTGATCACCTGAGGTGAGCATTGAGTCAGCCATGGGGCACAGGTGAAGGCAATGATACCTGTGTGATTGGAGGGGGGTGGAGCCTGGCTCCACCTCTCCCCAAGCCCCATTTAAGGGCTGGCCTCCACCGGGGAGGGATCTCTTTCTGGAGATCCCGCCCGAGTGGAGTATCCGCGAGCCTGCGTCATCTAAGGTGAGCCTTTTGTCTCTTTGTATTATCTCTCTGTACTATCTCATATACCACCTGTGTAAGATCCATCTAAATACACTATCTCTCATTATTCTGCTGAGAGAATTATTCTTGAGATCCTTAGCTCTACAACATCCCAGAGAAGATTTCTTCAGCCCAGTCTGTATATTCAGGAGCTATTTTCAAATGATTGCAATATTGTTTGTGTTTTATTTGACAATAAAAGCAAACACAATTCTGATGTAGACACAGAGCTTTCATTCAGATGTTGTCCTGGCTCCTCAAGCATGAGATGTTTCCACATCTCATATCTTGTACCTACATAATTAGCTTTTCATGTGAGTGTGAAATTTGTTCAGGAGCTGAGGACCTGAGCCAGGTTCTATGAAACAGTTTACTGTCTAATGACCGCCAAAATAAAACCACCACCACCACAAACAAGCACAAAAAAAAAAAACAAAAAAACAACAGATTAAAAGCTTTGAAACCATGACCACCATCCTACTGTCCTTAGAGGTATTAGATGAAATTCTGAGTATTGCATAGATCTTTTTGCACACTTCAGTTGCCAAGAGAAAAATGCAAGGTGTCAGAGAATGAGATTTTTTTAAATTAGAATTTTATCTTGTTGAAAAGAGTGCATTTAAGTGTCAGTAGCCATATAAACTTTATTTAATTTTGTATCAGACTGCAAAGATAGCTGGTTTCATCTTGGCCTCCAGCATATCTTGTCAGAAGGCGATGTGGCTACATAGGCTATGGTCTTTTCCAAAAATACTCAACATTTGGATCCTTGTGTTTCAGAGTATTAACCAGATTACAGGTCATAATCTGTAAAAGCTCCCCTGCCTCTGCCCTGTTTGACTCCATTCCAGATGAAATCTCTTCAAACAAATCCTGGATCATGATACTGCTTTGTGTGTCTACAGCCAAAAAGAGATCAGAAAGGAAGAGAAGGAGGGGAGTGTGGGGAAAAAAAGTAGTATATATACAAAGAGATGTTTGTTTCAAGGGTAAAGTCCATAATTAATGGAATCTTTCATTTATCATTTCTGGAATTTGAAAGTATCCATTCTTGTAAGAGAGGTCAATTATGATATTTAGGGTAGAGTAATTCAACTGGGTGAGCTCTCTTCCATTTGAAACTTCTTAATTTCTTGTGCTCTCTTCTGTGGATTCATAGTGTGAATACACCTAGGCATACGTCTGTTAGTTATGGCAATTTAAAGCAATTACTTAATTAGCTATGACATACGGTTTTGTTTCACGTTGAGGGCTTTTTTTTTTTAAAAGAGAAAAGAAAGCCTATATGCATAAAATACACATGAACATAATTAAATTAATTTGCTACATTGTATTAGGCCATTTAATGTTTACCACTCAAGACAGATAGGGATCCAATTACCTGTTGCTAAATCCTTCAATAAATTAATTTTAACTGCTTCCATTCATAACAAAGACAATACCGAATGCACAAGGCAGGGAGGACTACACTTTCAGTAAGTGGTACAGTTTAAGTAAAATGTATTTGTAGACTTGTTCACAGTATGACTCCTCATGCTATATGAATATACAGCCTCATCCCTTCAAAGAGGTGAATTTTGACAAAATTTAATTACAAAATGTAAGGATATACAGTAAAGATGGAGAAAGTAAGCTGTTTTTCCATGATTATTTAGGATTTTTGTGAAACATAGATAATGACCTCTTCATTTTAAGTGTCAGCCCACTGAATCTAAAACTTGTCATTTGTTTTACCATTCAAAGAAATGAAAGGAAAAAGAAAGCAGTCAGCTGTTTTGTCTGTACTTACTTGTGTAAAAATAAGTGTTTAACACTAAACCCGCTGAAATATTCATAAACCTGTAAACAATGTAGATGCTGGTCTTGCTTTAAGACATGTTTAAGTCCCACTGATATTCCTTTGGCAGCTGTTAAGTGCTTGAAGTCACTTCGAGGAAAAGGACTAAAGTGCCTGAGTCATCTGGTAGCCTTCAAAAATACAGGAAAAAAAAAAAAGTTTGATATGAAACTAAACATATTAAATAAACTCATCAAAGGAGAAATAATTGTTGCTTTTAGATACAATTTTCACACGATCAACAGCCCAAAATTTGTGAACTAATCCAGCAGTATTCCCACTACTACTGAATTCACTCTTGGTGCCTCCCACCGTTTTATTTATTCAAATGTGACACCAAAAGGAACCCACAAATCATTCCCATAATATATAAGGCATATAATGTGTCTCATAAGAGTCACAGATGCAAGATCTGGCTTTTGTGACTGTAACATTCAGGTTTGAGATCTTAGAAAGGAATCTTAATCTTTCTTGGTTTGTTGTTGTGGTTTTATTTGCTTTCTTGCTTTTTGTTTTGTTTTCATTTTGCACCACAGGAGATATTTTGCAGAGCAGTGTACAGCTGTTTTCAGTCTAAACCTTAAGTCTAGCTTTTCAGATTTCCCAAATACTTCAGGAATTCTCTTTATGGTTTAATAACAGTGATTTCTAGAAGTTCATTTTTGAAACGATTGATTCTAGCTGCTGACTTAAAAATATGCTGTCTTGCTGCACTGTACCTAGAACCTAGGGGCTTTCAGCACCTTCCTGGAAACAAGTCCTGGGAGTTAGAATAACCAACTTTAGTAGGGGAGCAGATCTTTGAGGAAAACATGGACTCCTGAGAGTTCATACCAGAGAAATTATTACTCTATGTGATATGTAATACTATTCCCTCAGTATCCAGTTTTGGCTATCTGGGTTTGCATTCTGTCCCTGAATAGCAAGTCTTGCTCCTTATTATTAAGGGGTGTAGTATTGACAGTGATAGTATTAGTAGCATGCCAGGAATCTTTATAGGGGAACAATGAGTATTGATGCTACATAAAATAAAAACAGTTTCTACAATACCTCGTTGACCACTCTCCAGACTTAATTTACTAAGAAAGGGTTTGTTCATGAGGTACTTACTGGTCAAACCACTAATGATCTGGTGGTATTTTTTCTATTCTCTTGCAATTCATACTGCATAAGTTAATATATCAAGCACTCCACGGTTTGACTCCCCACCCAAAAATAACTGTAGTATACATAAAGGAGGGTACCTAAAACGCCACTGGTATTCAAAGAGAACACACTGGAATGTGCCTAGGCAGAAGAAGATAGATATTTGTCTGAGGCAGAAATCAGAATGACAGAACCTATTGTTTCTACCAAACAATTATCTCTGGAAAACTGAAAGGAAAAACACAACAATTAGAAAAATGTTAAGACAGAGACTGGTGAAGAAGCTTTCTGGTTCTCTCAGCCGGCAGGGACCATGGAGGGCCACCCACAGGGCTTCAACTCCTTACCTTGTTAAACACTGCCTGGTTTCACCTGACATGATCTATAAAGCTGTAGAGTAGTCACACTTCAAGTGCCTTTCATGTGCTCTTCAAATTCTTTTCCTTTGGAGATATTCTTTACTAACAGTATTTCCCACTTTTGAAAAAGAGGTCTCTTTCAAAATATGACATAACCTCTCAAAAATACAGCAAAAAAGTTTATAAAAAAGGAAAAGGTGAGACCAAAACAGTAGTTTGGCACTGCTCTAAAAGGTGATAAGAACAGTTTTATTTTCACCTTTATTGCACAGAATTAATTTTTCACTTCAGTACTGCTGAAATGTATTTTTTTTCATGTAATGTATACTTACACAACAAATCATGTGACAGAATAAATGTGTCTGAAGGAGTCCTTCCATCCTTATCATTTGCATTTTGAACTGCCCACATGGGTTGTGCACAGTGTGGCTTGTTGCCAATGCGTTCAGTTACAGCACAAAATGTTTTCAAGTTCAAAGCTTGTATCACTGTTCACCTTACTTCTGTTTTATCACTAGAAGATGTTTTCCTTGTATCAATAAAATCCTTAATAACTTGCTCACTTAAAATGTGCAAGTCATAAATGGAAGAAAAGGAAAAAAAGAGACCAATACATACAGATAAAGAAAGATGCCAGCTTTGTGCAGCTGTTATATTCAGCTAATTTTAAAGAGTCAGTGTATGAGCATCCAGAATTGAACAATCAACAGCAATGTTATCGCTCTGTTAGTGACTTTGCCTCCCACCCCAGAGCTCGCATGCAGACCCTGTCACCAGGAGTGGTCTGTGGGGCCCTAGCACTTCAATGAGGAGCCTCCAGTTGCAACACCACAGCCTTTGTGCTGGCAGACTTTGACAGACTAAATATTATATTTTAAAAATATAGGTCAAGTTACCTGAGTATGCTCTACTTACATATACTATCAGTGGTCAGCTTTCTTTTGTAGGTTTTCTGGTATTAAATTATTCCCTTTCT
Organism: Odontophorus gujanensis; assembly: GCA_013399175.1. NCBI lineage: Eukaryota > Metazoa > Chordata > Aves > Galliformes > Odontophoridae > Odontophorus > Odontophorus gujanensis. The sequence goes on along the minus strand of VXAB01009747.1, from coordinate 770,786 downwards.
TAGCAAAGCTTTTTAAAAATAAATAAATATATAAATAAAACATTACAGAGCTGCTTTTCCCTTCTCAAAGTCAGGATCTCACTCTTGAGTAATAATTGGGGAGGGGGAGTACAATTCTAGCTTTGACTTTCTTGATTACATTTTCCTGCTAGTTGCAGTTTTTTATTTTCTTTATACATGCATAGTTGCAATGAGGACTGGTAACAAATTCCTCTTGAAAAGTACTTCTAGGTACCCTGAAAGTGTCTAAAAATAACACATATTATTGTGTGAAATATAAGAGCAGAAGAGTCTCTATAGGATCTAGAAATTCTTTGAGTTTTCTGATCATCCTAATTTATTCAGCAATATGCCCAGAACTTACTTATTGTGTGCCTAACCTTATGGCATCTATGACAATCTACAAAGATTAAGGATTACATTTGAGTATTCTCTGTTCTCTTGTGTTGCACACCTATTCCCTTTTTTATACTTCTGCTCATTATTTCCAAGAAGCACCTACCTTACAGGCATTTGTACTCACAACATACTGCTGGACCCATATGGTCTGAGAGATTGCATTAGGATACCTTTTTTTTTACAGAGTATATTTCATCTCACTTGAAATAGTGACATGGTACAAATACAAATCAATAGATCATGGTACACAACAGTTTGTGTTACATTCTAAGAACAGAGTGCTGTGGTGTCTTTAGGCATGCAGTCAATGGACCACTGATGTTCTGATTAGAATTCAGTGCTCAACCACATCCAGAATCTGTGCTGAGCTCTTAAAATCCAAACAATCCTACAAATGTAGGATATATTATTTGTATCACAGATTGTGAGTCTTTTTGTCTTAGAATAAAAAAAATACAATAAAAGAATTAGTATGAGAAAATTGACATAAAAATAATTTTTAAAAATAGTAATTTCAGAAAGAGTTCAGCCATTTTGTCTGTACTGCATTTGAAAATTTGTTTGTATTTAGCTCAGCACGTTAAAAATTATTCTAGAGTTACTCTAAGCATAAAGAAATGGTCCAGATTATTTGTTGTAATAACCCTACCCTTTTTAGTGAAGTGAAATTCTTTGGAAGATGCTCTGTGAAGCACATGCTCAACTATTTCCATTTGTGTGTATTTTTAACGAATGTGTCAGGTTATGCATGGGCTCAAGTTATGCTGAATCAGACCCTATGCGTACACAGGAAACAAAAGGCTCCCTGAAATTTGGAAATGACAACTTAAACTACACAGGAGAAGGAAAGAGGAAATGCTGACAAACAGATCAAAACTACTGAAACAGAACCTTTTCAGAAGGAGCTGGAAAACAGAAAGCTGAAGAGGAAGAGTGTGTATGAAAATTGTTAAGCGTCTGCAAAAGAAAGCATTTGGTGGAAGAAAAATGAGTTGGTGGCAGGAAAGAACTGCAGAAATGAGTGGTACAAAACTACACATAACCTGGGAGAGGCTTAAAGGAGAGGCTCTGAAAGTATCCTCCTTCTGCTTTCCTTACTTAATCCCCTCTTTCCCATATAGATTTTTACATGAACGCCTCAAAAGAAATCTTGGCCCAGGTTAAGTGAAATAGAGCTATGGCATTGGTTTCAGCTGAAGCTTCTAGACAGCCCAGCCACTTGCCAGGCTAGGAGGAGGGTGGCAAAGCTCAAGCATGGGTGGTTGGGATCACTTTTACTACTGAAGGATCCCACCCTGGGCTGCGGCTGCCACTCCAGGAGAGCAGTAGTCTCCTGAAGGACCAGCAAGCCCTGTGTGGATGGCTCAGGTACCCCGAGGCAACTCAGGGTCCTAGAAGACCATGATAAGGCTTGTGAATTTCACTCTAAATTCACTCCTCATGTACTTATCCAGAATATTGGAGCAGCTGACACTCATTTCAATGAATGCTCAAAAGCTGTATGAAATGAATAATCATGTGTTTGTGCTCAAAAGTTGTAAGTAGGAAAATGTACGTTTTACACCGTGTCTACATAGTAAAATTTAGCAGATCTACATACACTGGTCTATTCAGTACAATTTAATGTGTCTTTATGAATATTAAACATGTGTCCTTATGTCCAATATTTCCAATTTCAACTTAAAGAAATTAAGATATTTCAGAAGTGGAGAACATCTCTCTTTACTAACCATAAGAAGACAGTTAGAGCTGAGGACAATCACAGAAATCTTCAAGCTAGCAGATTGTTTGGGTCAGTGTCAAATGTTAAACCAGGTTGTACAGACAGAGAGCTGTAGTCCACACACTGGGGTGTTATTAAATTTCTGGAAAGTAATGAACTGGCACTGGAAGTGAAAAGGAAAAAAGGCAGTAATGTGGAATGGCCCCTTATTCAGGAAACTTTGAAAATGTGCAGCCATAATAGCTGTGGTGAAGTTCCTTTAAATGAGACCTTGGTATGCTGTGGAATAAAGTCAAAATAGGAGATTGTGGCATTCCAAGTCATACTGAATAAATGCATACATTTGGCCAAACTGTGGTCTTATTCACAAGGGAACATTTTTTCTCCCTTTTCAATTAAAAAAAAAATGTGCCGAGAACACTTTAAGATACAGGGCACAAATGTGTAATTATTCTTGGCTAACATGGTAGCTGTTGATCATTTAATGAAACCATAATTACCATATAATGGCAGGGTATTTATATGACAGATTACTACATTATTACAGGGTAAGTGCATGATTATTTCTGTCCTCAAAATCAGAATAAAAAACACATGGAAGTGGAAAAATAAGTTGAAAAAAGAGGGGGAAAAATTTGAATTTCCCAGTGCTATTCCCATATTGTTACTCTATCCCTACCTCAATCATACAGTGATGGCAATGGCCACTGGCATTCATACTGAAGCCAAATCTCTGCAGAAAATTCATGCCATAGTACAACAGATCATAAAGCTCTTTGCCAAATGGCTACAGCTCTAGGCTTCATTGTACTTGTAGTTAAACTGATTCAATAGCAATTTGGTCACTATTCTCTTGTCCTCAGAAAACACTGTACTGCTGCTTGCTTACAGAGAGAGTATATCTTAATGGATGTAAAAATCTACTCTAAGAGGTACTTAACTCCCATCGACATCTTTAATAGAGAATGGTGATAGCTAATGTCAATTTCAGAGCAATATAAGTTTTGATTGGGTAGGGATGTTGAATTCAACAGGATTACCTACGGGTTGAATAGCGTTTGGTGTGGTTTGAGTTCAGCTAACACTGCTAGTGTTCATCATTATGCAGAAATTTACCTGCTTAATAAAGTCTGAATTTAAGTGTAAAAAAAAAACCCACCACGATTCCTTATATGGACAAAAATAAATGGACAAGATTTTTGAAAGTTACACAGTTTTATATCCTAAATACAGTCCATCTCAAGGTTTTCAAACAGGATGGTAGGAAGGATGGTAGGATGTAGGAAGTATGCTTACTACAGCAAGCTGATGTTAAATATCCAGTACCAACAGGAAAGTTAAAAGAGCTCTGAGATAATCTGTTCTACCTGAAATTTTCCTCTAAATCTTCATAGTGTTATTCAGTTGTAGAGACAACCAGGCTAGCAGTCCCTGTTTCAAAAAAGCACTTCTAGAGCCAATATTGTAAGCTGCAAGTTATTCTAAGTACAAGAGCTTGACTCTGAATAATGACTTCAGAATTTGGCAGGTTTTTTGACTCTTGTTTTCCTAGTTTTTTATCCAAGAAGCAGAGTTGTTGCAGCTATTGCCATTCTTTTATTAGCTTGTTTGTTTTTGTTTGTTGTTTGTTTTGTTTTTTTTTGTTTTTCAGGAGTGGGAAATTATCTCAGGTAAAATCTACAAACTTTGAGGCCTGTTTACTCAGGGCTTATCCTATGTGTCTGTATACATCTGTAAGAGAAATACAAGTTGCAAGAGAGAAGAATTTGCAGGTGCTAAGGAATCAGCCTGTATACATTCACTTAGAAGGCAGTTGTAATTGCTCTACACTTGTAAATAGCTTGTAAATACAGGTTATTACTCTGAATGGTCAGTGATTGCTCATAATTTGCTGCTGCTAGGTTATTTCTCTTTATGGAGAAAAAAAAAAGCCATACCAGAGGTGTGCTTAAGAAGGCAGTGCACTCGTGATGCTGGTGGGAATTGCGTTGTGTTGGAGTCTGACTCTGCTCTCCCTGCAGTTCCAGCGTGCTCCCACAGAGTACTCATTCACAAAGAGTGGAAGTCTGTACTCTATTTCATTGATGCACTTAATTTCATGTGAAATTCCCTGTGAATTTTTTTAGTAGTTGTTCTTCGGTGTTCTTCACATAGCTTTTATTTTTATTTATTTTTGTAAAGTTAGATGTATCTAGACTATGAGTTATTTTAAAGTTTGCAAATTAAGCATACTCATAGTCCTCTCTTAAAAGGCTCCAGTTACAGTGGAAATAAACAAAAACTAAGGAATTCAGCATCAGAGTAGGAACAATCCTACTTTTTTTCCAGGAATAGAGTACTATCAGTATTTCCACTAGAAGGGTCATTTCTGAAGTCTGTCTTTAAAATTTTAACATGCCACCAGGATATGACGAAATCTTTGCTCTCTCTCCTCCCCATCCTCATTTTAAAATGGTATTCAAGTAATTTAATTTCGTGCTTCTTTTCAAATCCTTCACAGCTATTACAATACAGTTACCAAAAATTCCATCCGTCTGGCAGTTTCACTGACTTCAACATAACACGGTAGACTTCAAGCAAGTCCCATGAGGAGGGGCTTTGAAATAAAGTTCAAAATATTTCATTATTACTTCTTACAAGAGTGTTCTCTTTTATTTTCCTAGTGACCCATAGCTATTGTTGTCTTTACTTTTCCTCTTTCATCCATTTCTACGCAAAGGTCATATATTTGTAACTTTATTTACAGATTCTTCTGGCAAAAATTCAGGGATGCAGGAAACTTTCTCCCAAGCTCAAATAAGTCAACTGCCAGAGTTTCAAATTCTGGCAAACCAACTTCTCCAAGGCCTCGTAAAAATTCTAGGCTGTTATCTCCATATGCCTGATAGACTTTTTTTGTGTTCATAATTAAAACCGTCTGTCCTTTCTCTGTGACTTCAGGAGAATGGCAATGAGTCACAAGCTCTGAAAAAGCTAGAAGAACAGAGGCTGGAGTTATCAGCTCAGTGTCACTTAATCTGCTATATTTCATCCACAGACCTGTAGATGCAAAGCACTGCCACCTGCCTCTTAATTCAAATGTCTTAAGCACAAGTCCACCAGGGCAGAAGGCAGCATCACAGCATTAGGGGACAGAGTATGGGGTTTGTATGGAATTGTAAAAACATGAAAAATAAACTGATGTGTTTTATATGGAATGTTATTATCCTTAAAACAATTTATGCTCCTCTTGTATGATCTATTAGGCCTTCCCTGTTTTCAGTGATATGTGGATAGTACTTTTTTTTTTTTTTTAAATAAGAATACATGAAAAGTAGAATTTTAAGTGCAGGAAGCACAAAAGTAATGCTGAAAACATTCTGTTTTATTTTAGGGAGAAATATTTAACCTTCAAATCACCATTTGGAAAACTAATTTACTATGGTATTTTATTCTGTAGTATTTGTGACTCTGCTCTTATTTTTCACACCTTGATATTCACACTCCAAATGTAATTGATTTCCTGTCATTTTTGAGCTATCTTTACTTGCAAGGCTTTCTTGCTACTTAAAGAGAGCTTGTTCACCAGGTGGGTTACTTCCCAGCTCCTCTAGCTCTGATCTCCTCTTCTTTTAAAATAAGAATGAGTTTCAGTAACAAATTGGTCTAATGTTAGAAGATGCTGTTAGGAGATGCTGTGAAGTCTAAACTTAACGACAGCCATAACAAGCTAATAGCATTGCTGAGGTTTGTCTTCATAGGCAATCTGATGCTCAAGGTAGCAAAATGACTTTTTGATGTTGTGCTTGGAAGTTCAGTTTCTACCTGATTAATCAATTAGTTATGAAAACTAAACAAAGATACTGATATACTTCTGCTCTGTAATTCTCAGACTTGATATCATCATCTGCTTTGGCTCCCAAATTTGGGGGAGAAGTTGAATATCATGTTAGGATGACAGCATATGCCTGAGACATCAATATGCTCGCTGCCTGCTGAGGCTTGACCTTGGCACTCACAGGAGTTCAGAGGACCAAGCATCTCTAAAGGTGTGGATCTTGGGTTGTACTGTTTCTTGTTTTCAAAAGGAGTTTGGTATTTAGAACTCTCTGAGGACCTGGATCTAACTCTGCACAGGTCACGCTTTTTAAATGGAGTAAGGTTTGCTTTCAGAGATTGGATCTCTATCAGGGTGTGCAGAGCTGCCCTGACAAAGCAGAACATATATCTACAATGAAACAAATGCTTTAAAATGAACATATGTATTCCTGGTATCATTTCCTTATAATCAACGCATGAGACGGAATTAAAAGCAACCTTGTTAGGTCAAGTGTTTTAATAAGTATGTTTCTTCAACAGATAGTAATTTCAAAAAGGTTCTCCTATCATACTTTGTTTGATTTCATGGAAATATATACAACTATCAATATAAACAGGTTTATCATTCAATTTTCTATTGAGCAGTCTTTTTTGTTGTTTTATTTTCTCATTAGTTTCCTGTTTTATCATTCAGAAGGTTTGCACTGTATTCCTGTACATATTTGGTTTGGTGCCCAGAAATGTATTATTTTAACAGGGTTAGTTCATTAAAAGTTATTACTTTACAGGGGTTCTACCATGCATACATAACTATGTGTATGCCCTTCTACAATGAACATTGTGGTAAAGCTACCATTAAGAATCCTGTTTTTTTGGGTTGATCATATCTGCTATATTAAGTGACTCTGATCTGACCAATCTAGTCCCTAACTTTCAATTATTTTTTTAAGAAAGGCATTAAACGGTCAAAATATAGTTCTTATTATTTCTTCAATAACGTTAGTCCTTCAGAAGCTATCTGGATTGTGAATTATTCTCCCTTTTTATCATAGTTTTTTGTATGCAGAATTCTCTCAGTCAAAACCAGTAACCAGTTCAGTAACTTAGATATGGATTGACCATGATGTGACCTCAAAATCAAACTTTCAATCTATACATCTATATTTCTATAGCTTGCACGTTGTTTTGTTTTGTTTTTTTTGTTTGTTTGTTTGTTTTGCTTTTTTTTTGTTTGTTTGTTTTTTGGGAATACATCCAAGTATACAATACAACTCTTGTTTCTTTTTTTTAGAAGACTTGAATGAAGTTCTGAATTATCAACTTTCTGTTGAAGAGAATTGTATGGGAACTGCTGAGTCACAGCCTGAACCACTGAATGAGAACTTGAAGGAAAGATCTGGTCAGCCCTGGGAGCACAGGTGAAGGTGTTTCACCTGTGCAACCAGAAGGGGTGGAGCTGGCTCCACTGCTCTTAGACCTCATTTAAGGGCTGACTGCCACTGAGACGGTTTTGTTGTTAGAGATCCCTCCCCCTCCCTTTTTGGAGTTCCTTTCCTGTGATCCTAGATCTTCAGAGATGGGTGAGCACTCATTTTCTTTCTTTTTGAAGCACCTCCTTGCTTGTGCTGGTTTCATTTATTTATTTATTACTATTACTTTTTTTTTTTTGCCTTTACAACCTTTACAAGCATCTAGGTGAATTTGTGGGTTAAATGTACTTATAAAAATAATAAATCCGCAAAACTTTTGTGGAGAATTGGCATTGAAAGGCAGGGATTTAGTGTGAGTGATGTAACAAAGCACTGCACTAATGTAGCTGGTCAGGTGCCAGTGTTTTCAAGATGACCTGGATAGCATGTAATATGCTAGTGTGACTTCAAAGTTACATAAATATCTTCTGCAGTGAGATACCTGCCTTGCTTCCTGCAGTTAAGGCAAAATGAAGAAATTCATCTATTATGCTTGAAGGAGACAGGGCATTTAAGCATTTTGCTTCTTTTTTTCTCATCATTGCCCACCTGCAGTTTTGGAGGATAGGTTTGAGACTGTTTAAACTAATCTGCATCAGCTGACTTGGTTTTTTTTAAGTCATTTGTTAGCTGGGTTTCATGTATTATCTTTATATTTTCTTACCCTATACACTGATGAAGTTGAGTTGTGTGCCTTGTCCTGGTGTTTATGGGATATTCATTATTTGTACTTTCCACTGTAATGGTTCTATAATTATGTAATTCTTCTGAGCTACAAAGACACACATGGGTGTAAGGAACTAAGCATTCAATTAAATTTGGAAATGTTGTGCTTATGTCTTAAAGCATACAATTTTACTGTTATTTTTAATTGATGGAAAATAAGCCTGGAACACAGAAAGTAGATATCTGAGAGATATGGGAAGAAAAAAATAGTTTTGCAAACAGGTTATACAATCTGTAACCAGAACGAACAATTTACGTACTCCACATACCTAATTCTTGTCTGCATACTGTATTTCCTGTTGATGTTTTTTCTACTATAACGTAGTAATAGTATTGAAAGTTTGTGGAATCATAACATCCAAGAATTGGTAAAGGAAGGAGCTTGTACAAAACAGAGTATGATGATGTGAATTGTTCTAGTCATTTGAGAAGTGAATAGTTTTTAGATTTAAATTTTAAAGAAGTTGAAGCTTGTTTTTCTTGATAAGTGGTTTAATTTCTCCCTTGGTCAAATGTTACAAATCTTGTTTTGTCTGAGTACTTCAGTAAGGTGAAGATACTATTGCTCAGGTGACAGAAGACTATTCTTTCAGCTTGGGAGGGAAGGGCAGAGACTGGCTGTGTAGGGTGGATGCACTGATGGCTTTTTCTTGTTGTTGCAAGAGACAATGGACTCCATCGACATGATATTCATAGCTTTGTAGAAAAAGTGAAACACTGAGGTTAAAAGAGCATGTAATATGTTACCTTAACAACCATTTCTCTCTTGAAAATGTTCTGTAGTATTATGTGACCTGTGTTGTTAGATGATACTGTACACTTTTCCTGAAAATCTAATGGCAACATGTGTTTGCAGTTGCTCCACTGGAATCTACTGTACTGTGTTTCATTATATATTGTGTGAAATTGGTGATGCACAGCTTTCATATCTAACAAAGCTTTTATTTTCTTCAGAATAGGCTGTATTGGATGAAATTGCACTGTGAGGCAACTTTCTGTAGCCACTTCCTTTAGGGTTCATTGGCCAGCTATCGAAAATGAATCTCCAGAACTTTAACGAGATGTAGGTCTGATACCATTGGTCCACTGATTTCAGTAAAACGCTGCTTAAAAAAAGTTATTCTTAACTTCATTACTCACTTTTAGTAGCAATAGACCACTGAATCCACTACCATACTATCAAGGCCGAATACTCAAACACTTCACAAAGAAAAATAAACCTTCAACATACTTAAATGTGAAATTATTTCCTGTTGTTTACTGATTCTAGAGAATCAGTACCAAATATTGACTCATGAGGGGTGTTAGGCAGAAGCATCATGCAGTCTTTTTGCAAGTACCTCTCAATTTTTTTTTCTGAGGAGGGAGGGACAATGAATAAAGCTTATAATGATATTTTAAAAATCATAAGGATCTACCATCCTTCTTTTCCTCTATTAAAAAAAGGCACATTAAAGGTCCAATATAATTGTTTCTTTTTGTGTGTTTTTCTTTTGTAGTGTTTTGTTTTACTTTTCTGGCTTTTTGTTTTGCATTTTTTTTCCCTCCTGCTTGAGGAAACCACCAAATTCTTCCAAGAAGTTTGACTGACAATGCAGATAATTGAGGAGGACAAGCATGCCTGCTTGCTCTTTTGAAACAGGATACCATTCTGTTATTATTAATGTTCATGATTGAATAAGGTGTGTTGCACTACTCTCTACTAGAATGTTTTTCTTATTCTCCTTGGATTCACAGAGGACAAGTATAATCTGAACTTTTTTTTCATTCAGATCTCTGGTTTGGTAACTGTTCAAGATGCACATGGAACTGTGGTTATTTGTGTACTGCAATTAGCTGAATCTGAGCTCTTCAGAGTTTGTCATTTACGTAGATTTTTGTTGTAGCCACTGATTTAGCTTGATATCTATCCCTCTACATGCAAGACAAATTTTGCCGTTCTCCTTCAGAAGCCAGACAATTTATAGATGAGCTCAGACCAAATAAATCAGTGAAGATATATTTATAGGTCTAATATACCATATATATTAATATATATTTTTAATCGCCCTCAGACTGTCACCCTGTAGAAATAATTAGCTTCAAGCATGGCATACGCATCTGCTGTCTGAACAGATATTACTGCTGGTATCCAGGGTAGGACGCTTCAGAACAGCCAGTGTTTGGAATAGTCACTGCCACTCCTTGTCTCAGTGATGAGGCAAGCCTCTTTCATTTTTCTACACTAATTCACCTCAATGGCTGTGTAACTATAATTAACCTTAGACTGAGTGACTTTTCCATGAGAGGACATTTGCAGTAATTCTGAACAAAGAAATATAGATTCACTCTCACATTAACTTTGTGCTTCATGGAGGGAAGAGGCACCGATTCATTTCCTGTTCTTTAGATGCTTTTCTCTCAGCATAAAACCTCAAGAAATCCTCAGTCTGGCCTTTTGGGGAGTTGGGGAAGGACTACATCTCGGTGATCTTGGGTTCTCTAGATTTCTGACTATTCATGTATGAATACAAGTGGTTTGACTCCTAAAGATACTGATGCTCAGATCATTCTATGAGAAGTTACCTTGTGATGCAAGTCAAATTCTCATTTCTCCACAATTTTGATGGTGTGCATTCAACTCTGGGCCCATTTGAAAAGTTAAAAATTACTTTTATCTTCCTGCAGCATCATAATAAAAATTATGGAATGATGTGTATGGTAAAATGAACAATATAATAATTCAGACACCAGGGCTTTCATCTTAGGACAAAAAGAAGAAATGTAGACTAAAATTTATTCCATTAATGTTGAAAAAAGAAGTTATAATCTTCTTATATACGTTGATAGCCACCATACTATACATACTGTAATTAAATCTGTGGCTTTAAAATTGTAACCAGTGAATAATGGCTAAACTTTGTAACATTTAAAAAAATATATACTGATGAACAGGCAGACACATGCCTTATTTCCTTCAGTGTCCAGAGGATCTTCATCCATTATGTTGGCAATACCTAAGAGTGTATAAAAATAACATAATGTGATCCAGCAACAAAAAGAAAAAAAAATAAGTAGCATTTTGGGAGGCAATTCCAGTGAATACAGTGAAGTTAACAATTTTATTTAGGCAAAAACTACAGTCTAGTATACTTTCTATGAAGTACATAGTAAAATACTCTTAGAAGTTGTGATAGGGCTTATGACCAAGTAAAAAAATAATTAAAGGAAATAAATAATAATAAAAAAATGCATACGCAAAAGCAGAGAGCAGCTAACACCAAAAATTGAGTGCGTTTTGGATTCAGAGAAATTTGTGGCCAGACAGTGAGCTACTTGACCTGGGAAAATATGCTGGAATTATTTCAGATCATTTTACTTTTTTTGTCTAAATGAGAAATGCAAGGAATCCTGAAGACTGAAAAGTAAGGATATTTGGTTAAGCACTGCCTATCATATTTGCTCAGTTCTTCTCCGTGGTTGCAATGATATGGAAAGCAGTGACCACAGATAATGAGGTGTAACTTTGAAGTGAGTAAAGCTCTTTCTTTAAGATTTCTGATAGACCATGCATGGAAACTACATATAAGTTTGTTTTTAACCCAAGAGAAATCTGAAATTGAAAAAGTAAGATTTGAGCTGTTTAAACTTTGAAGGTCTCCTGCGAGGATGCTCAACACTAGAATTTCTTGACTGTGAAAAGAAAGCAGGGAGCAACTCAGACAATCAGCTTAACAGTGAGAACTGAAATTGCATAATAACAAATAACTATAAATACAGCTATCTATAAATAGTAAATAAGAATGGGTACGGTCTTAGAGATTTCTGTTCCTAGATGAAGATGCACTTTCAGAGGCTAACTTGCATGCAAGCCTTTGACATACATATTTCCTTACAAGTTTTAATTCTTGTTGGAAAAACACTAAGATCAGTGATCAAAGTATTTATTTCTGACTCTGCTTGAAGTTTCAGAAGATGTTTGGAGTCCCAGACTTACATGCCTGCCCACCTGGGACTGTACTGTGCAGAAACATAATGCACTGTTGTCTTCAGTGAATTGAAAGAAATAATGCTGTTGCTATAAACCAGGAAAAAAAAATAAAATGTGGGGAAGCATGGCTGTGAGGACCAAGCAGTTTTAAACTGCGCTGAAAGAACTGTTATTATGCTGTTGGTACTGTTTGGAACTTCCAACCTGGCCAGCAGGAAGGAAACAGGTATGTGTAGACTCATGAATTTTCATCTATTGTGTTTACTGTTGCAGGAATCACCGGTGCACTGTAGGTACCAAGGAGAAGAGACTATACTAGGCTTGTATGAAAGTGCTCGGAGAGTAAGCTTTTTTTTTTTGTATGTAAAATGATTTGGATTATTTCCACCAAAAAGGAGTTAAGAGAAACTGTATGCTTAGTTTCCATTTATTGTGAATTAGAATGGAACAACTGCTTAATAAGAGGAAGGACAAGGCTCCTCCACTAACCACAGTCCAGAATGACAGAATGGTTGAAGCTGGCAGGGGCCTCTGGCTCTGTCTGGTCTAAGCCTGGACACCAGTAGCAGGTGGGCCAGGAGTCAAAAACCTTAAGCTGCCACTTGCTTCATTTCCAGGAAACACAAACAGCTGTTTCTGCAAATTATTTTTGTTTAGGAACACTGACACAACCTGAGAAGAAAGATAAATAACAAAAAGGGAAAGTGTTGACTACTCCTGTGTCCTTTGTAAATTTCACTTTATTTTATAGACAAGTAGGATCAAAGGGAATTAGCAACTGAAACTCTGAATGTGGTGAGGCCACAGGATAAGATGCTGGTGTTTCTCAGTAGCCTGGGAGATTAAAAATAAATAAATAAAAAAGACATGATTTATTTTTCTACTTTCTTGAATTAAGCTTCTTATCAAACTGTGTGGTAAGAATCAAGTTTTTGTGGATGTGAAAGCAGCACAGTTTAGTTGTGGTCTCCGTGACCCCAGTTTGATGCCAATGAAAGCAGATTACTCTACTTTGGAAGACTGATACTGATCTTGAAGATGAGAGTAATGGAGACGCAGGTGCTAAAACTGCCTGGAGGATCATCACAGATGGCAGAACTCACAGATTCCAGACTTGCTGTCCATACATCTCTTGATCTTCTGCTGAAGCTGCCTGAAAACTTGGGTGAGATCAACACTGCGGGAGACTTCTGGTGCTAAAAGAGAATTTATTAACCAAACTCTGGGACAGAGTAAAGGATGCAACATGGGAGAAATTGTCTTTAATACTGGTGTTCAAGCCTTGGAAAATGAACAGTCCTTCATCATAGTGACAGTGAGTTAGAAGTGCTCTTTTTCTTTCACATAGAGGGAATTAGCATAGCTGATGACTGAGAAAAATGATCCCCTTTCTGAAACAGCTTTGGTGGTCAAAATGGAGGCTAGGTAAACACCTCTGGGCAAGTGAGCAATGTATCAGTCTCTCTCCACTGTGGACTCGCCATCCTCATAAGGCTCTCAGCTGCCAGTACCAATGAGTAAGATGCTAAGATTTGCCTCAAACCTTGGCTGTATTTTCCCAGTGGCAGTGCAGTGTGCTAATCGCTGAGCCATTGGGATAGCCCTGTAGGGCACTCTTCTAATAGTTTTTTTAGTTCTTCCACTGATGTCCTCATACATCTTTTATGATTTCGATAGTGATGCTACTTTCCCCAGGCACTCTCTTTCTTACTCTACGCTTGCTTTTCTTTTGAATATAGGGAGAGGGAACTACCTTAATCTTGCCCTTCATTGCAGTGCAACCTTTCAGAAAAGTAGTTTCCCTCATCTGCTCTTCCAACCCTGAGTACACATCAAGGAATTCTAAAGATGGAAAATATTTGAGTCTTCCTATTTAAGTTTTGATGGTCTTTTTCCTGCCTTTGCGTTCTATTTAGTTTTTTCTTCTAAATGGGCAAACAGCCAGTTCTCTTCATTTTAGAATTAAACTAAATATTTTCTCCAAATTGTACTCATTGCCTTTACAAAGGAATGAAAACAAAATGCAGCATCTGACAACATTTGAAGGAGAAAATCACATTACCTTATAGAGTTCTAGAAAGAAAGTACTTTTTTCTAACTGCAGTTCTTCTCTCATACTCACTGCTGATAAATAGTGAAAAGAAATTCTTTCCTAACTATATATTTCACTCATATTATACATAGATACATTCCTTTAGGAATAACTTGAGTAATATAACCTGGGATATGAAGTAGCTGATGTATGTGAGGTATTAATATGAAAAATATTTGCACTGTATGTATGTTGTAAAACTCTTGGAGTATTGCCAGCAATGAACGCATTGGTCACTTAAAGAGATGCCTTATCCCTGTTCTGCCTGTACTTTTTTTTTTTCCTGCTGGACTATCTTCCTTTGTTTTCCTGTTCTGTTATTCTCACGTCTCATCTCCCATTTGCCATTATGCAAGGTCCTTTTGAGGAGCATCTTTTCCTTCCTACTAACTATACATATATTGGTAGCAGCAGCTGAAGCAACAGTCAGTGGGCACTTGTAAAGGTGGTGTGTTGTAAAATAATATATCGAATATTTAATACTCCGAAGATGTGGACTTTATCTACACTTAATGGGTGGGGAGGCTGATTACTCATTCATAGCTACGCCACTTGTGAATGATGAGGTCACCCCTATCTCAGGAAGATAAATGCCATATCCTGTTATGACATATTCCTTTTGTATAAAATTAGTTCAATTTTCTCACTACTGAGGAATCAGTATAGCTGAGGAAAAAAAGTCACTTCAAGATAAAGGCATTTTTCTACTGTAATTCATTATATATCCTATTTTCATTTTATTTTATTTCTGTTCTGTTTTGTTCTATCTTATCCTGTTCTACGTATAGTATTTTACTCCCTACCTAAATGATATCTGACTAAAGTGAAGCAAAAATTAGATGATACAATGAAGCTTTGTAGCATTCTCTCTCATACCTGTCACAGGCTCCTTCCAACAGCAGATAATGAAAATTCAAAGTCAAACCATTTAACTTTAAGTAAATGGAAATGAATTTCCAGAGAAGAGTGATTTTTTTTTCCACAGGTAAAAAAAAGGAACAGCAGTACACTGACAATGCGAATCAAGATATAATATATAATTGTGACAGATAGGCATATGTAAAGCATAAATATTAAATGCTATTATATTGCATGCTGTCACGTGTTTTTAATTTTTCTTTACTGTGTTTTTTGCCTAAGAGAGGAAGATCTAGAGTGTGTTGTATGAAACAGTGGTACTGTATCAGAACATTTCTTCAGATCAATCAATACTAAAGCAACTTGTAGAATATCTTACAATGGCATAAGGTATTTAGACAAAAAGTATGTCACTTGGACACCAGAACCTGTCAATAATCTGAGCAATATAAGGAATAAATGCAATTAAAAATATGGGGCTGAATTCTCAGCTCTTTCACGCAAGTATGCTACACCAAATTCATTTTAATCCATCACACAGTGTTGTAGCACTGGTGAAATGTGTGGTGAATTGGGCCCACACAATTTAATGAGGTGCGGAGAAGAATCTTGATGGATATTTTCATCGGTGTGTAAAATGAGACGTCTCAAATTCTGTGTTTTACTGTTGTGATTAATTTGGGGACAAAAGATACTAACAATCAAAGTGGACTTTTCTGCAGATATGAGATAATGTTTTTCATTTAGTATCTTTTCAGGGTGATGAGAAAGAAGGTGCTTATGTATTCTGCAGACATTTGCAGACCTACCCTGGAATCCTGTTGGTCTCACAGCATACAAAACTATTTGTTGGTAGTTCCACTGACTCAATGGAGCTACTTGTGTGAGCAAAGTTACCAGGGATGCCTTTTCAGTCATGTTAACACCTAAATTCAGATACTAATCAATACTCACAAAAGATCTTAGAGAGAGGGAGAGCGTGAGTCTGGTTCTACTTCCTTGGATGAAAACTGGTGACTTTCAGGACAAAGTTGAAGTGGGTTTCACTAAAGGCTCTCTGTCCAAGCTGTCCCTTTGAAACATGAAAACCTGCCTGGAGTTGCCACTGTAGAGCAGAGAGTGACAGTCAATGGATGGGGACCTGGACATGATTATGTCCACTCTACTGCCCAGCCATACACTGATGGACAAAACTACTGTAATGGAATGATCATTTGGAAAATGGCTACTGCCCACATTTACATTCCTTTCAGTGTTGTTCCATAGCCAATTAGAGTGGTGGTCCAGCCTATATTCATGCCAGTCTTGTACTATATTGTAAGAAAAAGGAAAGGAGCAGCTCAGAAATCTTTAATTATTCCTCCAGCCATTTATTGACCTGCTCTCTAAAGGCCATATACAGGCCTTCATCTGCATGTAAAATTCCTATTGACATCATTGGGAGGGCCACAGGCAGATGGAAGGTACTTTGTAAACCTCACATTTTAAAGATGTTGTAAGAGAAAGGCGCAGAACTTGAGAATTCTTGAAAAGAAGTGAACAGTCTTATCTAATTTTGCTTTTTAAATGTGAAATTTGAATAATGTTTTTTCCTAGCGAGCAGTGTTCCCCCTCTTCTCTATGAGCAACCTAACCCACACGTTTCTGTAAAGTCTTCGTATTTAACACTCAAACAATTGATGTCCCTATAGTATAAACAAGATAGATAATGAATATAAGTGGGATAGAAAATTAATCCTACTTGCGAGGAAAGAGAGTCATAATTCACTTAGGCTTCTCAGCTCTTACGTTATGAGGTCTTCAGCTAACTCATGGGATCCATTCCACATCCCACAGATGCTCATTATGAATTCTTTTTATGTGCAACATGTGGGGACTAACCAGTTTCATATCTCCTGGTATTAGCTGCAATCCAAAGCATTTTGTATTAAAACAGAATGCAAACACAGATGCTATTTAATACAAAGGATTTGAATGCAGTCTCTGTTTTAACATCAAGTTGGTGCGTCTTAATTTGGTTTGGAACAGAAATGGA
Source organism: Odontophorus gujanensis (assembly GCA_013399175.1). Classification (NCBI taxonomy): domain Eukaryota; kingdom Metazoa; phylum Chordata; class Aves; order Galliformes; family Odontophoridae; genus Odontophorus; species Odontophorus gujanensis. The sequence continues at coordinate 753,716 of VXAB01009747.1, read as the reverse complement.
AAGAAAAGTCAAGATGAGAGGATACCGTTAGATTAGGAGCCAAGCTGAGATTCCAGGAGGTACGCATGGGAAACGGGGAGAGGGGGCCAGGTGACAGCTCTGATTTATGGAAGCAGAGGATCCGGTGCCTTCGGGGCGGCAGGGCCCCTCCAGCACCGTGCAAGCCGGGGCACTCCTGGCGTCCTGTCCCAGGGCACTGTGAGCTGCGCTTCCCCGGCCTACAGCCGGCAGCGGGCTGCTGCGGTGCAAGGTGCACCGCCGCGCGCCTGGCTCGCGATGTCCCCTCGCTGTTTTGCAAAGTGCGCGGCAACGCACTTTTCGCACCGGCACGCAGCAGCCCGCAGCTACAGGTCTGTAGTTCCGGAGCGCCCCGACGCGCTGAGACAATCGCTGGGACTCTCCTGCGGGGGGGACCCTCATGTCCCCTTTCCCTCGCTCCCCGGGCGCGCTGTGGGCCCGCGGTCCGCGGCCGGGGTGCCAGCCGACCCGGGCCCGGGAGGGGACGGCGCGGGCGGGGAGGTGGCGGCGGCACAAAGGCTCCGAGCCCGCTCATCCCGCGGGGCGGCCGGGGAGGAGGTGCGGGGCTCGGCTCGGCGCGGTGCGTGCCGTGTGCGGAGGGTTTCGCGTGCTGTGATCGGTGCATTCACGCACGGCGCACACCTTACAAGTTTCAGCGGCAGTAACATTGCTGCACACTAGGAGGGGAGGAGAGTCAGTCCTTATAATAGGAACAAACTCCGCTGTTGCACAAAAGCGGCGTGTTTCCTCGCTCGAGAAAACCGTCCCTTCAGAGAGAANCAGCGTGCCCGGCTCCGCCGCTGCAGCCGCCGGAGGGAGAGCCGCTGCCGCTGCGCCTCTTCGCCGAGAGCCGCCGGGTGCTGAGCCGCGGGGATGATCAGGATCTNGCATTCACGCACGGCGCACACCTTACAAGTTTCAGCGGCAGTAACATTGCTGCACACTAGGAGGGGAGGAGAGTCAGTCCTTATAATAGGAACAAACTCCGCTGTTGCACAAAAGCGGCGTGTTTCCTCGCTCGAGAAACCCGTCCCTTCAGAGAGAAAGGAGGGGGGGAAGGAGGGGGAAGCAAAAGCAAAAGCAAGTTACCAAGAGCGAGAACTTGCGCAGCAACCATCCGCCGCTCTTCCTCCTCTCCTCGGGATCGGAACGGGGCTCTCCCCCTCCCCCCTGGCGCGGGCCCAGCCGCGCTCCGCCGCCTTTCTTATNCCGCAGAACGTGCAGGGCATCACCTCGTACCAACAACGGTGAGCAGCGGGCGGGAGCGGGCGCGTGGCTCTTCCCCGGGCTCCCTCACTTGCTTTTTCTTTGTGCTTTTGTGTTTCTTTGTTTTCTCTCTCTCTCTCTCCCTCTCTCTCTCTC
>VXAB01009747.1:695667-749063 GCA_013399175.1 Odontophorus gujanensis | reverse complement strand
AGCCCACAGCGTGCCGGCGCCCCCCGGGGCGGGCGGAGCGGTGTTGGGCCGCGAGCGGGCGGGAGCCGGGCGGCGGGGAGGGGGCGCGGGGCTCCATCCGGCCGCCCATGGGACTTTTGTTGGGGAGAGCGCTCGCTGCGAACGCGCTGCGCTGCTGACAAGGATCGCCCGTAGCGGATCTGTTATAGCGAAATGAATCTTTCTAGAAGTGACCAGGAGGAAACAAGAGTGCAAGTTCATGCGGTGTTACTTTGTGCTCCTTACTAAAGTGCTCCGAGCTGCGGTGCTGCGCTGCGAGGAGGGGTGCGCCCAGAAGCGGGGGGCCGGGGGAGTCTTTTTCCACCTCTTTCCTTCCCTTCTGAAGTGAACTTGGGGGTGAAGGTTAAGGAGGGTTCCTTGTTTGCTGTAAAAATGAAAATTAACATTTAGACAGCTCTGAAAAGTAGTTGGGCTGCGTGTTGCTTGCTGTATACTTCCCAGCACTGAAAAATACTTTAACAAAAATAAAGTGTAGTGGGCCAGTTCACTTTTAATCTTCATTTCAGACTTCCGTTTTTGAGTAGGATCAGCATTTCTAGTACAACTTCTAAACCCCGTGGATTCTGTCTGGATTCTGTCTCTGTTATTTTTCAAGGGAGGCAGGCTGCCCCGCACCAGAAACTGAGCCCAGAAACACTGAGCGTGGGGCGTGTTGGCATTAACTGTTGCGCTGGGACAAGGCTGTATTGACATACAGCTGATTGGGAGATGCGTGCAATGGGAACAAAGTGTGTTCTCACAAGTCAGTAAATTACAGATTTTCATCTCCCAACTATAAATATTTTTTAAAAATCCTCATTCTGACAGCTGTAGAGGCATCTCATCTCTGCTGCGTTCGCACCACTTCCAGCAGCAGCTTCGCTGCCTTAGAGTTCTTTGTTGGGAAACAATTTGTATCAGTAAGTCCTGTCCCCCCCATACACAATTCCGCTGCCTCCTTTCTAAGCACCATACTGTATTAGCACGAAGTGCATTCGCCAGGATAGCTTCAGTAATCTCTCCGGCAGAAGCATATTTGTGTGCCATTTTGGGAATTTCTCTGAGATAGGAATCTGGAAGATAGAATTAATTTCTAGGGGAAACTTCATAGCCTGTGCATGAGTGCTTTCTTTATCACCTGTCTCCATTTGGCATTCGGAGAAGGTAAATCAAAGTGCGCGATTTGTTATTCTGCTCCACTTGAGAGCTGAACTAAATAACACTTGGTCTGAAATTCTGATTGAAGTTGTAGGAGGATATACTGTATTTAATTTAATGCCCTTTAATAGCATCTTCTTGTTCAGCTCTGGTGCTGTCATTTTAAAGGTTGGATCCAAGTGGTTTTTCCCTGTAGGGAGTGGGAGGAGTAATGATTTCAGGGGAAAAAAGTCGTCTGGATTCCTCGAGCACTGTAGCCACAAAGTTGGCCTGGTGGCCGAGCGGCTGCGCTGTGCCCTTGGGGTTCCCCTTCTTATCGCCTCTCGCAGTGCTCCAGTGTGGGTGTAAATATTGCACGTAGGGGCTGAGGACATTTTTCGTATCAGAAATAATGTCAGTCTACTGTTCTTTAAGAAAGTTTCTGGAAAGCTGTAGCAGCGTTTCAATGCTCATGCCGGCATGTCCTTTTTCTTAAAAAATTCAGTGCTGTGGCTCCGAAGCCCTGCATTAACTGCTAATTTAAGCTGTCTGTACACATCCTTCCCACAGTATGTGTCAGTCTCCTCGAGCTGTGGCACTCGGCCATCACTGAAGGGGTTCTGCAGGCTCTTCCCCAGATACTGTCTCCCTAAAAGGAGTTCTGGGGGTGAGGGATCCCGGAGGTACATTCTGTGGTACGTTCTGCATTTGGTCTCAGTTTCCACAATATTTAGGTGAATTGTGTTACTGTTTCCAGCATGAGGTTAGTAATTATGAAACAACTGTGGGAGGTGGTAGTCCTTGCTGCAAGCAGGCGTCTGATTGTTTTGAAACTTTTCCACCTGTTCAGGGTTTGGAAAGGATGTTTGAAAAGTTACACACATAATTTGATTTTCTTTTAAACTCTGTGAGTTAGCAAATGTTACAGTTACAGTAGGAGTTTGGGGTTTTTCAATTGTGCGGATATTTAACCAAGAAAATTAAATAGACAGGAGTGTCATGCACATGATATGCCAGTATCGATTTGTAAAGCATATCATCATATCAGAGTGCTATTGGCTTACAGCGAAAGAGAAAAAAAACCTTTATTTTGGCATTTCTTTCTAGAGCGTGAGCTTAAACATAGCAGTGATAAATGATGATATGCATTGTCTAACACTTGCTTTTATATAAATAGCTCCAGAAGATTGCTTAAATGATAATCGAAAATATGAAATAGGGTGGCCTTCATATCACAAGGCCAAGGGTCTACAAATGGAAAAACTGAAATAATGAAATATTTCCAAGGCAACAGACTGTCAACAAGAACAGTAATGCATGGGCATATCATAGAGCTACCAGAGAGGATATTAGATCTTATAGCTCTAGAGCCAGGAGTTATAATGACCTTTATTAAATAGAGCCCTCCCACATTACAACAATCTTTCCGATTCCTGATTTATGGATTAGCAGTCATACCGCTCTTCATAATTTGAAACATTCTCCCACCATTTGCTGCATTTTTCTCCACTGGAATCATACATTATTTAGAACTTACACGAGAGTATTGATCAACAAAAGTTATATTACATATTTTCGGTAACTAATGGGATTCTGAATAACAAGGTTTTGTCTGCAGCACTGTTTCTACATTCTTTACGGCACAACCACTTTTTTTTTTTTTTTCCTTACAAGTTATATCCAGTTAACTTTTTCTGTATCGATATAGGGCTACAGTGTGTTATAAATACATTATAATAATTAGAGGGTTATGAAAACAGATTCATCCAGTGCTCAGAACTGTAGGTATTTTAAAGAGAATGCCAGGATGAATTGTCAGCATCCGTCTCCTTTTATTAGTGTCTCCCTTGAATTTCAGGGTCTTACATACTGGCGGTTTCAAATCACATTCGTTTGAAACTTGGCAAACGAGTTGCCAGCCCAGATGGGAATTTTACTGTGAGAAGGATGTAAAACAGTTGTTGGAAAACTTAAGTCTGAGGCATTCGTTTCATCAGCATCCTTGCTAAAAAGTACAGTTAGTTTAAATAAACATTTCTTTCATAAAACTATCTTTGTAATGATACCTTCGTTATTAGAAAATGTGTTCTAAGTCCAAATAACTGATACTGACCACGAACATTAACTCTCATAATTTCATAAACATTTTGGGATCAGTTCTGCTCATTCTGTGTTAAGTTGAAGCTTTTTTGCCAACGTGGTGAAATTTTAATTTAGTATCAATTAAGTAATTTTTTCCCTAAGTTTAAAGTCATCAGACATTTCCTGAAGTCTCTTCTCATGTGAGCAAACCTGACGATCATTCCGTCAATCAGATTCATTTTACATTACTGTCAGCGTTAAGTCTCACAGGTGTAGAAGCACCTCCTGTGAGATGAGATTTCAGCAGTAGTCAGGTTATTTTAAAATAAACTAAGTGAAATTATTCTTTGGAGATTCAGCCTGGAAATTTGTTTTTATATTTTAAATTTAAGGTGCATAGCTAATATTTTGCCTTTTTCCCCCAATTATTTCTAGGTGGCTTTTTTTGTTTTGTTTGTTGATCTATGCCTATTTTTGTGTTTTGTTTTTTTTTTTGAAAGAGGCTGCCAAAGGTTCATGCCAATAGTAAGAAGTGTTTTGAAATTTCATTTCTATTGTAATTGCATTTTTTTTTTTCAGGACAGACAGTTTGTTTCGGTATAATATTTATCAGGTTACTGCATGTTATCTTTATTATAGAAAGTCCCTGTAGTACAAGTGAGGTGTGTGACTTCTTGTTTAATAGGATTTTGCATAATAAGGATTATTTGTAATAATATTGCATTTTGCTGCATAAGAAGTTGTGTCATAGTAAGAATAAAATGGTTGCTGCCATGTCCTATATGACTAGAGCATTGTTCTGCGACTAGCTGGAGCAGTAGTTTTGCAAAACACAAAGTCCTAGGCAAATGAATAGGAGCGTTGTGCCATTGATTTGAACAGGGCTCCGAGGAGTAAAAATGTCATTAATTTTGTATGCGACGATAGGCTATTACATAGGACAAAGAAGGTTTGGTAAAGGTAGGATAGTATTTGTGTCCGTAATTTGGCAGAACTGGACCCTGCCTTTGAAGAATATTGTGTTCAAGTTGTACCTTAATCTTTAGAAGTGTTCCAAATGAAATTACACATATAATTAAAGTACGCTACAGAGAATCACAAGCAAGGATAAGTCTCTTTACCATATAATTCAATAGATGTGAATTCGTTCTCTGTGAAATGACAGTGACAAACTTTATGTACTTTAATGGGAGGAGGATGGGATTTTGCATCTGTGTTTTATTATAAAACATGAAAGTCTTGAGATTCTCAATGAAAGGTGGAACAGTCCTCAAAGAGATTCCGATCTCAGCCTGCTGCAGCCCGATACTGAGAGTTATGTATCTGACGTGCAGGCAAGAGTCAGTCGCATTAAAGAACAAGTGATATGTAAGCAAGAATTTGAAATAGATTAGTGAAAGCAGAGTTTTGAAGATTTGTTACAGGCGATTTTTCCAACATTTTTTGTGTCGCATTTTGGACTTTCGCTCTTTGGCCATATCTTGCCATTTGTCTGTTCCAGGGAACTTCTCACTGATGTCATTCAACATCTGAAGAATACTTTAGTATTAATGTCAAGTATTTCTGTTTTGTCATTTTTTATTTTTTCATAAAGCTTACTGTGCTTTGAAAAGGGTTTCAGCACGGTTCAGCACGTTTTACTGATGAGATAGTTAGACGCAAAACATTTTTGAGAACTAGCAGAAGTGACAGAAGATACCAATGCTAGCAGTAAGAATAAAATTGCAGCCCCCATTTTTGAGTTCATATTCAAAGATTATACTGCCTTCGTTAGAGGGATTTACATTTCTTTTTCAGGAAAAACCTCTGCTGAAATAAAGTACTTTCAGAGAATGGCTTGATTGCAACTTAAAATTAGCTGTTCGCTTGATATATAATAGAAGTTCAGCACTTGTGTTAAATAATTTAAGTATAAAAGTACTGTTCCATTACCTGCAGGCATCATAGGTTTACATATGTATATAGTGAACTTACGGGATGTGGTCTGAATAATATGTATGTATGTAATCTGCAATAATGTCCCTGGGGCTTGAGTTTTCTAAGGAGCCTATTGGGTTTAGGCATCTAGCACATACTGCATTTCAGTGAAATATGGGCACCTAAATCCTATAAGCCCCTTTTTAAATACTTGCCTGGGCATTTTGTCTCTAAAAGGAATTTAGAACAAGCTTCGTTACACAATACACTGTTTTAAACTGAATTTTATTGAGTAATGAATAGTCTTTGAACAGTCATTTTGGATTATATCCTAAAGGAGTATTGTTTTGCTCAAATTCAAGCACAGAACTGATAGATTTCTGCTTTGACTGGGAGAGGGCTTCATCTTATCGTGTATGTATTCATATTTATCTTTGGCTTACTCGCAGCCTAGGCTTGTCTGAGCTAGGTGGCTCAGAATTATCCTTCCAAGGCTGTAATTCATTTAGCAAAAGTGTAACATAGCAGATTTGAGAAGAGTGCTGGTTAGAAAGCTGTCTTTTCCCAGAGATTATGGGATGCTGAATATGTTACTTTGTGGGGAAAAAAAAATGCAAGTGGGCAGTCTTTACAGGTCAAGGTTGAGGTCAGTATAGAACGAACGGAGTGACTGAATCTGTACAGCTCTGGCAGCTGGATTAAAAAAGAAAAAAAAATCTTAAAAAAGAGAATAGCTGCTAGGGGCACTTATCCTTCAACCTTCACAGCTGCAAAAAAGTAGCTGATTTTATTTGTCTGAGTGTAGTCAGATTGGCATGTTTGCTTCACCTTTGCATAAATTACTCACAGTACATGGACAAAAGGTTTTTAAAAAATATTTACATTGTAAAAAATACAAAACCCGAACTGTTTTCTCTTGGTAGGTAACAAATAGAAGATGAGCATAAAAAGAGAAACAGATGCTGCTTTATTTATTCATTCTTTCTGAGCTAATACTCGGACTTGCAGCAAAACTTGTATCAAAAGTACAGTTTTTGCTGTTTGTTTTTTTTTTTTCCTCAGTGGCTAAGTGATCCAGATAAATGGTGCTCAAGTAGCAGTGTTTGAAGAATCCAAGCAGTTTACTAAAGTATCTTAATTGAATGTTCACTGTAATAGTGAGGTTTTCCTGTTTGTAGGCAGTGCTTTGTAACAAGGACATACTTTTGGTACGTAGATTATACATATGATTTGAGGCCTGTTTTTATTCAAGATCTGTTTTTACTAATCAACTGCTTTAGGTTAACAAACAAGAAATAAATGAAGTGACAGAAAATACAGACTTCACATGAGAGGAATGATAGAAAAGATACAGCAGATTCTGGATCTGTCAGGCATATATGCTATTCCTTTTATTACTTACTCACACTCAGGTTTTGAAATCAAGAGGTTCCCTCATTCATTTTATTTCTTAGTTAACAGAAAGAAAAATCCTACAATTGTGATTTGGAAACTGTTATTCTGTGTTTTCCCAGGGCTGTTACTCAGTTTTTGTTTTTGTATGACATCTCAAGATTGCAGGCTGCAGGATACAGCAAACACTGGAAATTTATTCTTCCCCAAAAAATGATTTGGCACACTGAAGGTGCATCTTTAGGAACCTTCATTATTTATAGTCTTCCCTCGTTAAGGAAACATTTTGGAATGATCCTCTTGTTTTATTTTTATTTTTAAAATAATATTTTGCTTAATGCTTTTGCAATGTTATTTCAAAGTATTTAAATCCTGTTCATGACTTATTATTATTATTATTTTTTGCTGCGTGAATTACCATGTATTACAGTATTTGTTTAGTTCAAATAGGAAAAAAAGAGCAACATGACTGGGGAAAAATGTCTTCTATCTGGTAGGGAATGACTGAATATCCCACCTGAAAAGCAAGATTAGAATCCTGTTTATTTATTCTGCTTGTTGCTACTTGTGAGGAAAACTTTAAAAATATTCCGCTGACTTCTAAACATGTATTCTGTAAAGTGTGGGCATATGTTGTATGTTAGATAGACACAGTATATATATTTACTTGAAAGGAAATAATGCTGGTTGATTGTCCTCAACATGCTATAAATGTCTTACTTTAGATAAAGTTAAATGTAAATACATGCATTGGAATGGCGATTTTTTTTCCTCTAATGCTGTGAGGGAAAAGTAGGCTCATCTTTTTTTTTTTTTTCTTTCACATTTTTATTGTTCTGTGTAAATGTAATTTGTTAATCCTGTGAAATTTGTCATAGATAAATTTGCTTGGATTATCTTGTCACCACCGTATCTGCATTCTTTTGTTCATTGCTTATTCATAATTTAACAGTCTGGCAGTGAGCCTTTTTGGGATGCTCACAAAAGATATATGACCTCTACCAGCTGCTACTATAACCTGCAGAATGCACAGCAAGACATTAGAAACGTGAGGATTCCTCTACTGATTAAAGTGCTCTTCATTTAAACAGTCTGTTCATAAGAATCTCAGGAATCTTTGTGGTTAGCAGTTTTGATTTTTCATTTCTCACAAAATTAGTTCTAACAATTTTTTTTTTCTCCAAGTGGGAAAGCTAACATTGAATCTTAAGATGGTGGTGCTTTGCTTTCAAATGGACTAATGGAAATTAAATCCCTCATTATATATGTATATGTATACATAAGTGTGCGTGTGCATATACACATTTGCAAATATCTTTACCTGGCTCTCTATATGCACACATATGTGCATTTCCTGGAATTTTACGGTGGGAGAAATTGGTGCCTGTGTGTGTTATGTTAAAGCTAACTTCTCTATTAGGATATTTTTTCAATACATTTATTATTATCCAGTACTAATTTACAGAAGAGTTGTCTGATTTAACCCTGCTTTAGTCCCAGCATCTTACAGAATGCATTGTGTAAATACTTAGTATTATACAGTACATGAAAGACATTAAATAGGATGTTACTTGAAGTGTAACAACATTTTAGATTTTCATTATTCTCCTGACTCAGTTTAGCATATAAATTTTTCCCCCCTTTTAGTTTTTTTTTTTCTTTTTCTTATCTGCAGATCAGCTTGTGAGTAATGGCTAGTTTTTACCTCCCCTTTGTGCTGGCACATGATTATAGTTCAAAATAATTCATTGCTAATCCATGCAGTATTGGTTCATCTCCATCACTCTGTTTTATGATTAGAGCCTCAGGCCTGTAAGAACATCCTTCTGCACAGTTTTCTGCCCTGATTTTCTTTGACTGCAACCCATATTTTAAAGAGTTCTGTCATTACTGTTCACCAGACAATCCTGTTACATTTTTCAAATAGTATCAATTACAATAAATTAATATTTTGGTGGGGTTGTTTTTCAAAGGTTTGTGAAAAGTACTTGTTTTTCACTGCAGTAAGTCTGCAGCAGTGGTGTATAGGGCTTGGTTCATCTCAGTCGATGATGGAAATCTGACTTGAGTTTTTCATTTTTTCTTAGCAGTCTGAATTTCCTGTGTACTTATTTACATTAGGTGCCTCAGAAAGTCAGGGACCTTAAAAAAGAAACACCGTGCCTTTTTGAAACAGACTATGGGAGAAGAGTGATTACAGCCTTGTCATTTTTAAAACAACATTTCAGTCAGCACTGGTATAAAATAAAGCTGAAAGAAGAACTTTTAAAATAGATAGGGCCTGAACCTACTGTGAACACTCTTGTTGAAGTCGGTGTTTACTGGGTCAGATATGAACTGTTGTGATGTTAGAGCTGGCTGACACGATATAATGATATCATACCTATCATACCTGATATAATGATATCAGATTTAAGTTTAATATTTCCAGATTATGAAGCAAATTCATCTTTTTATTTCACATCAAATAATGCTAGTTTTTTGAGAAGGTCATCCAAAAGATTTTTCAAGACTGTTTCAGCATTGAGTAGTCCTGTGTTCTTTTTAATAATTACTTTCATCTCATTGTAGCTGTGTGTTTGAAAGTGTAGGTCAATAAGGATGATCGCATTCAGAATTTCATGATCTGTGTAGTGGAACAAATTGAAAGCAAAGCCTGTATCAATCACTGTGAAGGGAGGGTTAATTGTTACTGCTTCTCAAGCCTCTGGACAGATAAACCAGTAATGAAATACTTATTGCTCTGATATGTGAATGGTTAAGGATGAAACAATGGAAACAGAAGCAGTCTACAAAGATAACCAAAAAAAGCAAAGAGAAAACAGTAATCTGGACTAAAGTAAGATGCTGTATTTTAACATTTTTAAAGTAATTTTTTTTCATCTAATGCAGCCTTCTGGTAATGATGTAAGAGAACAGAAAGTATTCGGTTTCTAAAGTGAGTACAAAATATGACTTTAAAAGCTTTTTATTATGCAAATGATTTGAAATGCTTTACACTATGTCTGAGTCTTAGGTAAAAGTAACATTTCTAGCATTAAGTGTTTTCTTTTCTTTGTTTTTCATTTGTGATACCATTAAGTAGTAGTAGTTGTTGTTTCTTTTTTTTTTTAAAAGCACAGCTGTATTTACTAAACTAAGTTATGTTTTATTTCCTGGTGAAGTCATTTGAAAGCATTTTGTCTACAGCCAACCAGGACACTAAAGGAGTGTTTAAAGATAGAAGCAGCAAAATAAAATCGCGTGCAAAAACAAATTATGATATTACAGTAAACATTTAAGTACTTCTAGAATGTGAACTTAACATTTTAAACATCTGTTAGTTACTTATATGTTGAAATATATGCAAAAATATTTAGTCAAATTGAAGTCTTAGGCCCATGACAATCATCTCAACACAGTGGGTAGTTCTGAAAATTAATGAGAATGATAATACTGTAAAGACTGTTCCAGAGTTTGCCCAAATTCATTATCTAAGACTCTTGTTAAGAACATCTCAAAGAATTTTAACCAGGAAAATATATTAATGGTTCAAAAGCATTTTTCAAAACGGTGATTTATAAAAGTATAATGGAATTATATATGCAAGAGCTATAGTTAGAAAAACAAATAATACAGGAGCAGCACATTATGAGGGAGTATTTTCCAATAGCTGAGGTACTTGGCTTTGATTTTGTCCATACATGTCAAACTCCCCTTATTGATTTATATTTTGGTGTGGAGGAAATGAAAAAGTGAAGGCAACTTCACAAAATACATATTTGTGACTCCTTGTTAGTTACTTAATGAGGCCCAGAGCTGCTAAAAAGCTCAGTAAAGTAATTAATAATTTTTGAACTAGTGTAAACGTCTTTTAGACAATTGAAAAGCACTTTTAGGAGGAAGGGTGATGAGACACATCTTTAGATTTCTCTTCAGAATGTTAAGAATTTCCTGTTGCCTGTTTCCTGATGGGATTGACGCAGCTGTGTATCATATGGAATGAAAGAGGAACTGAGTGCCTGACTTTGTTTCATGCAAGTTCTTTCTGTAAAGAAAATGTATGTGTTGATTTTGCCTGTTTTTTCAGACATTCCCTCATATGAATGCTGTACACAAAATTATCCAAGTGGGAGCTAATTGTAATTAATTTATCTATTTTCTAAGGGATTATGAATAACTGAAGTATATTAGTTAAGAATGTTTCCTTCTTTTCTTTCCTTCCTTCTTTTCTTTCCTTCCTTCTTTTCTTTCCTTCCTTCGTTTCCTTCCTTCCTTCTTTTCCTTCCTTCCTTCTTTTCCTTCCTTCCTTCTTTTCCTTCCTTCCTTCTTTTCCTTCCTTCCTTCTTTTCCTTCCTTCCTTCTTTTCCTTCCTTCCTTCTTTCCTCTCTTTCTCTCTCTTGCTCTTTCTTTCCTTTGTCCTTCCTTTATTTCTGCTTTTTATTTTTCTCTCTTTCTTCCTTTCTTTGTACAATAAAAATGAAATAATGCTTGGAAGATTACTGTATCATTTCTATTTGTATTTTTAGATCTTACTGATATACAGGAGTGTATGTGAGTGTATGAGTATGCATGTATAGTCATTGGAAAACTGATCAGAGAACAGGTTTTTACTCATTTTTACCCGTTTTGCAATCCATAGCGCATTTACACAACAGTTTTTATGGTACATGTGAACACAAAATAGAGAAGAATGGGAGGATCCAAGACTGATTTTAAATAGTACTATTCATCTAGGCTGTCCCACTCCACAGACAGATTCTCTGAAAAGATTTCATGGTGGAAAATGAATTCATGGTGGTAAACTGCATTAATTACATTTTTCAGTAATTCTCATCAATGGTGAGAGGAAGTTTAGCAGAAGATGGTTATCATGGTTAACTGATCTGGAGGTGGCTGGGGACAAGGAGCTGCAGATGCATGGCAGCGCAGTCATCGTTCTACTTGTGGCTCCTGCGAGAGTCAGGAGCTGTGTGTTGCAAATTTGTGTGATATTCTGTTCCAGATAGAATTTTTACTATCTCTGTCAGTGTTAATTTCTGCTGAGAAGACTATATGAGGCAAATCTGTTTGTTTAAAAAAAAAAAAAAAGGGTCAAATGCAATGATAAGAGTAAAGAGGCTGCTTAGCAATGTACTGTGCTCCTGTGCTGCTAAAACAGACCAATCAAAAAGGAGGTGTGTTTTAAGTAAAGTGCAGTAGTGCTAAGGGCATGTTAAAAGGCAGAGCAGACTTGTATACAACTAAGTGGGGTGATTGCAGTGTTGCTTCTGAGAGTGCCTCCCCATACAAGAAATTGACTTCCAAACCACTTTGCAAAAATTGAGCTTCCAGTCTTAAGCTTTGATCCTCTCAACCTGCAAATCTGCTTTGAAACAGTTGACCATTCTTTCCCTGTTCTTTCTGTGCTGTGACTTTTTGGCCAGTGTCATCTTTCTGCTGCCTTTGGACGCTTTGATCACTTCAGTGTATTCTTCAGGGGATCTTTCTCATTCCCCATCCTTCTTCATGTGGGAGCTCTACAATGTGTTGTCTCTCAGCCATCCCCATTTTTTTTCCTACATTCTACTCTTCATCTTTGCATAATCTCATGTGGTAGCGCAATTAAAGTATCATCTCATTACAGATGATTCACATGACATTTCTATTTCAGCAGAAATCCAGTCTGATTTCTCTCTTTTTTATTTCCCAGCTTAGACTCACACAGACAAAACACATCTAGAGTTCTTTCCAAGCATTTCATCTACTTTCTGGGATAACATCGCTGTATTTTCTCTTGGAACAGGCCTGTAATTTGACAGTCTCACTGGTACACACCTCTTTTTCATAGCTTAGCAAATATTAAAAAGATAAAGTGAATATTTGAAATTAGTAGAAAAGAAACAGAAAAAAAACCCTGAAAACATAAACACTGATAAAATTGTTAGCCTATAAATCTACAATCTGTGCAGTCAGTGTATTGTGCTCGAACTTTTCTTCAAAATAATTTCAAAAAGATTCTGTAGTTTGAAATAAGGTCATAAATAAGAAATAAAGTATATGAAAGTGGTTTTGTCAAAGAAATTATAGAATGGTTAAGGTTGGAAGGGACCTTTAAGATCATTTCATTCCAACTGCTCTGCTAAAGGCAGGGTACCTCCTTCTAGACCAGGTTGCTCGAAGTCCCATCTAGTCTGGCCTTGAATTCTTCCAGGGAGGGTGCACATGCAACCTGTTCTAGTGTCTCACCACTCTCAAAGTAAAGAATTTCTTCCTAATATCTATGCAACCTCTCTAAGTTTAAAGTCATTTCCCCTTGTCCTGCCACTTATGTCCTTATAAAAAGCTCCTCCCCCAGCTTTTCTGTAGATCACCTTCATGAGAAGTTAAATAAGTTAGAACACTCAATCTTTGAAAAGGGGCGAATGAGGATAATTGTCTATAGCATAATACAAAGCTTCAAAAAGATAATTAGGGAATAATAATTAATTCTAATCTAATAAGAACAAGGAAACATCCTATGCAATTCTCAGGAAACCGTTTTAAAACGTTTAACAGAAGTCTCTTTATTTCCTTTCCTTTTTTTTTTTTTTCCCCATTTTGCCACATAACATACAACTAACAGTGGAATTTCTTTTCTCATTAATCTAGCCATGTCTTTATTTAGCTCCACTGGCTTTCCTTCTCTGGTGAGTGCATCAAATATTAGCAACTGAGCATAAGTTTCTAGTCCTTCTTCACTCAAATGCATCTTAGTTATTTTCTCTTTGTCAAAGTTATCCTTCATGTTATGAGACCAGTCCTGTTTACTACATTCACAAATAACGATTTTTATGCTACCCCTTGTGCATAGGCTCCTTTATAACCTCACTTTTTGAGTTGGTGCACTGCTTTATCTCTCTAACCAAGATGCTCCTTACCTGAAATGTCTGTAAGGGCATGGATGCATCAAACTATTTTAATAAGCTATAATTGCTGGTAGTGCTAAATGTTCTAACCTTGTTGGTTCTCAATTGTTTCCTGTCTTATGTGATACTTACACTGTAAGATGTCTGGGACTAAGGATAGGGGTTTTGTTCTTTGTCAATTAATTACCTAGTAGATATTACAATTACTTTGCTTATCTGAATATTTTTGTTAACAAAAAGAAAATATTTTATGTATTAAAAATCTTTACTTTTCTGTGTGCATGTCAGATCTGGGGTTCTGAGTACCTGTAAGAGGAACTGATATCTTTAAGTGGATTTGAATATGACAAGCTATTATGAATTTCAGAGGGGATGGGCGAAATAATACTTGAGGAATCCAGTAATTACTACTTAATACATAGAAGACACATCCATCCAAGGAAAGTGCCTGCATTGAGAAGTATTGGATAACAAAAGTGCTTGGAGGGAGTGTATGAGAACTGCTGAATCACGGCCTGAACCACTGATTGGTCACCTGAGGTGCGCACCGAGTCAGCCACGGGGGCACAGGTGGAGGTGATAATACCTGTGTGATTGGAAGGGGTGGAGCCTGGCTCCACCTCTCCCCAAACCCCATTTAAGGGCTGATCACCACGAGGAAAGGGTCTCTTCTTGGAGATCTCTCCTGTGTAGAGTCTACTGTGAGCCTTTGTCATCATAAAGGTGAGCCATCTTCCTTTTTGTATTATTTGTGTACCATCTATATAGACCTATTTAAATATACCATCGTCTATACTATTTTTGAGTATCATCTTTGAGATTATTCATGTTACAGGGTGTATCATGTGTTGATTTTTCTTGAATGTTGTTGTTTTGTTTGTTTGTTTTGTTTTTTTTTCTTAGATTGTTCCCTGCAATTGTATCTGGGAATTGCTGGAGATGTGATATGGGAAATGCTTGTATTACCCAGTGCACTCATTCTTGTGTTGTGTAGGATGTTTCTGGAATGCGTAGAGAGTCTTCTGGTGTTTCTCTCTTTTGGAAAACCATTGAAGAAAATAACCTCAACTAAGTAGTTTTAGTTAGCATTTTTTGCAGCATATTCCATAAATAGATGTGAGATGTGCACTGTCATGGTTTAATTACAGTGCTTCTTGGTGTATTTTTTTGCCTCATGTTTTAGGGGACTTAAGCATCTCCCTTACAAGTAAAGGTTGAGAGACCCAGGACTCTTCAGCCTGAAGAAGAGGAAACTGAGGGGGTGGTCATATCAATGTTTATAAATATCTAAAGGGCAGAAGTCAAGGAGTTAGGGTCAGATTCTTTTCAGTGATGCATAGTGATAGGACAAGGGGCAACAGACACAAACTATAACATAAGAAGTTCCATACAAATATGAGGAAAAAATTATTTACTGTGAGAGTGACAGCTGGAACAGGCTGCCCAGGGAGATTATGAGGTCTTATTCTCTAAGAGATATTCAAAACCTGCCTGGAGACTTTCCTGTGTAACCTGTTGTAGGGAACCTGCTTTAGCAGAGTGGTTGGACTCATGGGTGTCCAACTTTTTGGCTTGCCTGGGCCTCACTGAGAAAAGAGGGATTATTTTCTGCCAGTCATTTGGTTGTTGCTGAGTAACAGGTGCAGGCTTGGGGCCTGGCCAGGCCACATGGCAGGAAAGAGCTGCTGCCATGATGGCGTGGGGCAGGGGGTGGGGATAGTCACTAGCTGTCCTGACCTAGATGATCTCCAGAGGTCCCTTCCAGCCCCTACGATTTTGTGTCTGTGATTCCATATTGATAATGACTAAGCAACTCTTTTCAATGGTTTGTAATATCAGTTCCCATATAATTACTTAATTTCTGCCAGTTTTAGAGACATAAATGATCGTTTATTCTCCTAAATATGCAAGCTTACATACCAGAAGTGTGACTGACTAAATCCCTTGTGACACAATGTGAGTTAGTGAATAAACTCTTAGAAGTGGAAGAAAACTCTTTGGAGATGAGGAGGGTCACGTGATGTGACTATGAAACTGAGGGAATAATGAAATGAAGATCTTGTGCAGCTTCAAACATCTGCCAGTATCTTCTTGATATTAAGGATTATCCCTCCATGCATGATGTGTATAAAAGAACCTCAACAGAAAATGTTTGACTCTGACAGAGACAGGTTAGTATGCGTGTAAATTGTCCTGTACTTAGCGGTGTTCCTGAGGGGTTGGTGCTCGATCTGGTCCTGTTCAACATCTTCATCAATGAGCTCAGCAAGTTTGCTGATGATACAAAGCTGGGAGGAATGGCTGACATGCCAGAAGGCTGTGCTACCATTCAGTGAGACCTGGACAGGCTGGAGAGTTGGACAGAAAGAAACCAGATGAGGGTTAACAAAAGCAAGTGTAGAGTCTTACCCCTAGAGAGGAATAACTGCATACACTGGGTACAGACAGTGTACAGGGTAGACTGGGAGATGACCTGTTGGAAAGGTACTCTGAGGAGAGGGACCTGGGTGTCCTGGTGGATGACAGGTTGGCCATGAGCCAGCAGTGTGCCCTGGTGGCCAAGAAGGCCAATGGGATCCTGGGGTGCATTAAAAAGAGCATGGCCAGCAGGTCAAGGGAGGTGATTCTCCCCCTCTACTCTGCCCCGGTGAGGGATCGCCTGGAATATTGTGTCCAGTTCTTGGCTCTCCAGTACAGAGAAGACAGGAATGTCCTCAAAAGAGTTCAGCAGAGGGCTACAAAGATGATAAAGGATGTGGAACACCTCCGTTATGAGGAGAGGCTGAGAGGCCTGGGTCTGTTCAGCCTTGATAAAAGAAAACTCAGGGGATCTGATCCACATCTAAAAATATCTTAAGGAGCGGGAGGCAAAGGTATGAGGCTGAACTCTTCTGTGTGGTGATAGGACAAGGGGAAATGGTCACAAACTGAAGTATAGGAAGTTCTGCACAAATGCGTGTGGGAACTTCTTCACAGTAAGGGTGATGGAGCACTGGAGCAGGCTGCCCAGAGAGGTGGTCGAGTCTCCTTCTCTGGAGATGTTCAGGAGCTGCCTGGATGCTTAACCTGTGCAACCTGGGCTAGGGAGCTTCTTTGGCAGGGGGACTGGACTCAATGATCTCTAGAGGTCCCTTTCAACCCCTACAATTATGTAAATTAACTATACAAGCATTTGAATTCACATTCTACTGTTGTGTAAGTGTAAGCTTGGCTCTATTAGAAAGGCTTAAGATTACTGAGGTAGCAGGTGCTGTAAACTCAGCTCCTTGCAAGTTCTTCTGTCTTGAAATAATTCTTCTCATTTTGATTTGTTTAAGAAAGAGGAGGGAAAAGTAAATGGATGGAATGCTGTTCATGAGAATGTATCTGTACCAGACTGTAAAGTGAATATCTGATAAGCAGGTCTTGAGTCAGGAGGAGAGATTTCGTAGGGTTCCAGAAAGGGAAATCAGAACTTGGTTACACATCTCCTAGGAAAGTGATAGAGAAAACTGCTGGTGTTCAAGCAGAAAATGTTAAGGATAAGTCAATAGTAGCAGTGATTTTGTATAGCAGAATTAACCCTGGTTAAAAGATATGACACAGCAAATGGTCAGTCTTCATCTGTGATTGAATTTATCTGCAGTACTGAATATCATGATTCAGGAATTGCGTATTGAGTGTAAGTTATAGAAATTCACTGGCAATAAAAAGTGTAAATGAACATCTAGGGTCAAAAGATTAAATCACATTCTTTGCAATTGCTGGAGATCATCGTGTATAATAAGAGTGTGGCTGTAGCACAGTCCACAAGATAATGAGCATGATCTGAAAAGGAGAAATCCCAGGAAGTTACTAATCAAGAGTGTTGCTTTATGCCCAACCTTATTCAAAAATATCCTGAGAACTGCAGAATTCTGTTTATTCCTCTTACACTTAACACTGTGGACAGATATAATAACAAATGGAAGCATGTTGCGGATGTTCACTGGTTCAGGCTGAAATAAATGTCTACGTTTTTAAACTGCCCTGAGCATCGATAGGTCTCCTGCCATCTGAGAAACATTTTTATGGTTAGTATGTGTATATATCTATGTATTCTGGAAGAAACCAAAAAAGTCAGTTCTGTATTGCAGGGGATAGATAATTTGATGTGAATTAGAATTTTTCAGAGGTCCACCATGTTTTGATAAAGGAGAAGCAGGAAATGGAAAATTAAAAGAAAAAAATGTTTCACTTCCGTTAGAAATATGTATAAGAGAACGTTGCAAATAACTTCAAAAATGTAACGAAAGTTGCGGTTACTGACATTTGAGTTAGCTATGTTTTATGTGTCTCCTAAAGATATGCTTCAAGATGCTTGAAGAATGGAAAAAATAGGATTAAATAGTAAAATTTCCCGTCATGGTGCAAGGATGTTTTACATCACAGTGGCAGTGTAGCAATACACTGAATAAAGCAGAGTGGTTGAATAATTTTTAACAACTACTTCAGGATATTTAAAAAGAGCTCCTGTGAACATCCAGTACTTCAAAGACTAATTTTTCAACCAGTGTTGCAGTCCATGTTGATTCCTGTTATTGACCTGGACACAGAATTATTACAAGAGAATAAATCCTTCTTCTCTGGAAGAAGCAAATTCCTGAGGAATTGCTTGCTGCTCAGATGGGCAGGAAAGAATTTCAAGCGTGTTTAAGGGGGCATTTTGTTCTTGAAATCGATAAAAGATTTTGCTGGCTTCATAGTATGAATGGCCATTACTAGCGTTTTAAGGTTGTGTTTTAGTCTGCAGTCATGACTTTGCTGTTCACCATAAAACAAGTCATAATGCCTGCTTGCATGTCTTGTGCTTTCTTTAGAGTTGGAGCAGTGCACTTGTGTGTGGGAGGGCTGAAAAGAAAATTATTGGGGCAAACTGGAGTTCTTGAGTGGAAGAGTTACCTTCGTCTGAGTGGAAGTACTACAGCGTATTATGAGTCTTCTAGCATTGTCCAGCTTTTTCTAAAAAGACCAGATTACAGGCCCTGCAAATTTATTCCTCTAACCTAAAGGCTGGAGTGAGAGTAGAAAGAGAAGTTCTTTCAGGTTGCAGAAGAGAAGAGAACATGTTCATCAGTGGGACAGTATTTTTCCTGGAAAGCCTCTTAGCCTCCAGCTGGAATTATTCAGGTCTGTAGACCACATAGACAATTCCCAGTTCTCCTCATGATCCCCTGGGCAAAATGAATCCATTGTATCATGATGGCTATGTGCATCTGTCTTTATGTGGTAAGACAGGACCAGTTAAGTGACCAGTGTGGTGGTCTACTTGCTACTGTTTTTGTTCTTAAGGAACCTGGGACAAGGGCAAGACTATATGCCTACTGAATGATTTGATGAACTTGACTGTTGTTCAAATAATAGCTCTCTTATTTATGAAGGTGAAGGCAGGACAAGGCATAATCTATTTTATCATGAAAGTTTCATTTGTAATGAAATAGAAACAAGTGTTTTTAGAGTACTGTGTTTCTCCATCGCAGCAGTTGGATAGAAGATGTAGGTGACTGACTTGAGGTTACTCTAGAAAGCAATAGCAGAACAGAATGCAAGCGTGAGACCAGACCTTGGACGCTCAGTAGTGTCCAGCAGTTTGTGCTTGATAGGCAACATTTTTAATTTTGGAAGGTAAAATGTACTATAATCAAAATCCGTGAGTACTTCTAAAAAGGAAAGAAAATAGGTATGCCTTCATGTTTTCTATGAGTCCATGCTTTTAATTGCCTTTAAATTGGTATGAGAATCCTGAGGTCTCTTACAGGTTTATGTTATCAACCCAACTCCTTTTGTAAGTGGAAGTATGTAATGTAGTGCAACGTGCAGTGCAGTACTATTTTTATTTCATTCGCAAAATTTTACAAATGGTTTCTCAACAGACTGAATTAAAATGATTATACAGTTTCATGTGTTTAAATACCTGGTCTGAACAGATATTTCCATTCTTTCCTTTAATTCTTTTTTTCTTTTCTTTAATTCTCTTAGTCAAGTATTAAGGATGCTGAAGTCAGTATTTCCCTTGACTTCAATGTGATCAGATGTTACTCTTGGTTCACTGAGGAGCTTGGAAACATTGAACAGGGGAGGTAGACTTAGATTAATTATAATTATAACTTTTTGGATACGCTATGAGTTGTTGGTCTTTGCACTTCGTATTGGAAACTGTGAGGTGATAGCTGTAGAAACTGGCACAGGGTTTGTTAAATTTGGACCTTTTTAGCAATATAATAAATATTTAATATTTTATATATATATTTTGAAAATACTGAAAATCTTTTACAGTATTTAAAGTATGTGGAAACTATCAAACTGTAGGAAACTTATTCTGAAGGAAACAGTATGTTCAGTCCACTTTTCCACTGAAGTGGAACAGCACAAACTACTTCATAAAGAAATAATCAGATATTTTAAAAGTACCTTGTGACAATACCTGAGATGTACCTCTCTTAATGAGACTATTTTAAGATCAAATATTGACAGATACATTTTTAACAGTGTTTGAAATTATGTCAAACCTGAAATTTATTGTCCCTGGAGAGTTCTTAAAAATTTTTTTCTAATAAACTCTCTGTTACTATAAAGTGATGAGATTCTGAGAGATGAAATTTGAGTATTTCATTAAGGGAAAAATCTCAACTTTGCATAGGGTCAGCAGCTGTAAACCCACTGAATTTTGAATGCTTAATATTGAGTTTTTACTTCTATGGTATGATTCAGGTAGAAGAACGAATTGTTGCTGTACATGTCTCCACATTGGATTTTCAAAGTAATTTCTTTTAGTGAGATCATCAACTTCTTTGATTACTTCATGTCCATCTTTATTTTCTGACACATGTAATGTAAGGTATTAATTGCTTTTATGTATTTGTATTCTTAATGAAATATATACCTTTTGTACATAGAGATAGCAAGACACTGTTTTTGATCAAGAAAACGTAATGCTGAGATAACATACAATTAGCTTCTGGTAAACAGATATCACTTGTATAGTACCAGTTTAGAAAAGTAATAAATCATCTGAAGTAGTTCAAAATATACATTTATCACTCTTACTAAAAGGGAACCTATAAAAAAGAGTTAACTGCTGCCTCTTTATAAGGTAAAGACGTTGAATTTGTGAAGCAGATTAAGTTCTATTTTTAATAAATCAACGTCCATAATATTTGAAACCAAATACTATAAGTTGTCTTTTGCTTACTGGGGAGGTCTTCATTTCTTAAAAAAATTGCCACTCAGATATGTTTTCACAAATCCAGACTGTAGTTAAGACTAAATAAGTTATGGTGGGTAAATAAGTATATATATTATATATACTACATATCCAGGTAATAATAATGTTGTACTTGTGTAAAAGATACGACTATTAACAATGCCAAAGAAAAGGAGCAGTAAGTCCTTCACAAATAATTCCCTTCCCAGGGAGCACGAAACTTCTCTCAGAGGATGTGACTCTGTGAGCAAGGAAGAGGGGCTGAGTGGAATGTGCTATGATGGAGCCATCAGCATTTACACGGTTTTTTTTCTTATTGGAAGGGTGTTCATTACTGTTGCGATAATGACTTTACTACTGTACTCTGTAAAAGACTTTGACAGATGTGCCTTATATTGATAAGTTAATGTAAATCCAACCCCAAATGTTTTTTTTTTTTTGAGAGCTTTGCTGTGCAGCGGAAGTATACTAAACCTTTTAAAAGCTTTTAGTGAAAAATTCTAGCCTAAACATTAGAGGAAGAAACATCAGGTTATCAGCATTTTTTTCATGCGGTAATAAACAGATTGCTGTAGTTAAGTCAGTTAATTTATCTGAACTGATTAAAAGGATGGAAATAATTAGATTGAAAAAAAAAAAAAAAAGGTTAATATTATAACAATTATCCTGGAAATTGAAATTAATTCCTGGAATATTTTCATTGCTTCTCAGTAATAGTATCTAAGAATCTAATGGCAGTGCTGATGGAAATGAGGTCAAATATTCACAGTGTCAGAGGAGTTTGTATATATTCAAAAAAAATAACTGGAGTAACATCAGGGAAGGCCAGCTTGTTAGAAATACTGAG
The DNA here is from genome assembly GCA_013399175.1 of Odontophorus gujanensis. Taxonomy (NCBI): domain Eukaryota; kingdom Metazoa; phylum Chordata; class Aves; order Galliformes; family Odontophoridae; genus Odontophorus; species Odontophorus gujanensis. The sequence continues at coordinate 727,582 of VXAB01009747.1, read as the reverse complement.
GATTCTTACAAACCAAAGAGTTTGAGGGAAAATTTGTGCAACTCTTACCTAATCTTGCACTTAGTTCAAAATCCAAGCCTATCCAGAGTGATTTGATTTGATCCGTTGATATTAAAATCTTCAAGAGAGCAATGGTACTAGCATTCTTCCACTTAAATAGGATTTAGTGGTAACAAAAATGTCAAAATGACTGAAATTTGCATTTCCCAGGCTTTAGTATCCTACTGGAATCATAGGAGTGGATTAATCATGAGCTCTCTTCTCTCTGATAGAAAGTACTCAGAAAAAGTAGTTGTTAGCCATGAATCATTTTTTGCCATTAGTTATATCCAAACAGTTCCACTGGTGTTAATGAAGTTGCAGAGTGTAATTGAAAATAGAAATTGGCCCTCTGCCGTTGAAACTTAATAAATGTTCTAAAAATGTTTTCTAGGAAAAATAAATTAGTTCTACCAATAATTTAAGGAAAAGGTGGGAGTTGCTTAGCTTTAGGTTACAGTCTTGATGGGGTGAACCCTTTTTGCCTCAAAGTTTGATGATTATTTGATTAATACAGTGGTGTTAATTTTCAGTTTATCAGTGAGATGCCCCCAAGAAGAAGTGGAATTGGGAAAAAAAATAAAAATAAAAAAGATTAATTGCTGCTCATAATTAAACACATTGAAATAATAATAATAAAAAAGAATGGTGTTGATATTTTATTTTATTTTAGTGCTGGACTCCTGTGAGACAAGATTAATTGAAAGAAGAAAGAGGCAAGCCCTTAAGGCTGGATAATGTATTGCTTTCAATTTCACTTGCTAGTATAAACAAGGCAAATGCTGAAGTTGCTCAAGAAATTGAAATTAGGTCTGGAGATATGTTTAAGTGAAAATCTTAAGTTCTAGTAAATTATATTAAAATTACTAAGTTAAGGCTTATAGTACTCTAAAGCAAACAAATTCATTGAATAAAATTTGAAGTTGCAGCCAAAGTCATTCAGAACCTGAAGTCTCATTTTCAGATATGATTTATGTACACAAACTTCAGTCTCACTGAAAAGCACAAAGATGTGTGAATACTTAAGGTTTATTTTGAAAACTGTGACCTTGGTTTCCTAATCAATACTGTTTTTTAATTGTTGTCCGTTAGCAATAAAATGTCACTTGCTTTGTGCTTTTCTCCAAGGAAAATGTTGGTAACATGGGAGAACTTCATGCAGTTTTCATAAGAGGTTGGCTTGAGTTCTTTCTTTTTGGCAGAGTGGGATACTTTTGAAAGAACTGGTCAATTCTTTATAGGTTAGAATATTCCCATTCAAGTAAATAGCAAAGGATACCAGCATTTTGCATGTTTACATTTAGAATCTAATAACACAGTATGCAATATTCAGGTGCTGTCAGTTCAATTTTAAAACTGGCTCTGTGCTATCACATGTTTTTTAGGTTTAATAGTGTTCACTATGCACTGGTGCTCTGCTTAGTCTGCTGATGCTTCAAAAATAGTCACATCCATTATCTTCTTTTGTAGAAGGTGTGGCCTAGCCTTTCGAATTAATGTTAAAGTACAGGGATTTTACTGAATTAAAGATTTTCACTATCAATTGTATACTTAATGAATATGTGCCACTCAGTGGCACCATACAGTGTGCCAGGACATGAAGTTATCCAATGAGCAGAGCATTCATTTAGTATTTATTTAAATTTGAAATGAACCAAACTAGACAAACTGTGGAATGAATACATTGCTCCATGAGTTTTACATAATGTAGAAAAAGCAGGCCAAGAGTATAACATCGTGTTAAATATATTCTTCAGTTTAAGGAATTCTTAAACCTCTAATTATCTTGTAAAGGAGATCTGTTTTATCCTCTATCTTAGTTCAGTGACAAGCAGACAGAGTCAGAATATTTACATTACCATCTAGCCTTTTCTTTTCATTACTTTAGGAGCATTGTGCAAGTTTAGTTTTGCTGGTTGTGTGGCTAGGGAAGTTATAAATGCCTCCCCGGAAAGCTGGCTGTCCTCCGAGCCAATTGAGACATTCTGTTCTGCCAGCTCCTAGGGCCAGGGAACCACTCTGCTGGCAGGAGCACCTGGTATTTCTCATGGACATTCCCTATTGTGTTCAGGCCATGCCATGTTCACTCTGAATAGTTGAGATTAATGTGTAGCAAAAAAGGGAGAGTTTCTGCCAAGCAGTATAGTATCAAAAGATCTGTGTGAAAGCTATATTAAAGATTATTGAAGGGGGTGGCTTTTCTTCTGTCATGATAAGGGTACAGTAATAATAATAATAATAACTGAATTTCACTTTGTAACATACATTGGAGCATGATCAGTTCAGGACACCTTCAAAGCTCATAGAGATCAATCAGTGGAAAGACTACCAGTGATTTCAGGTAATTTTAGATCATACTCTTAGTCAAACTTTCTTAAAAACTCTCCTTCAGCAGTAGCTTTAATGTGTTTAATAGTATTAATTAGACTTGAAGTGAAGAGTGAGAAAATCAATGAATTTTACTTTACTTTGATCCTTAATAAATTATCAGGATAGTCAACACACTAAATAGTGTCCGCAAAACGGACATTACTTCACAGAAATCATCTGTAATTCCTGAAGTTTAGAACAGTACTTTTAGTACTTTTCACTTTACAGACATAGGAAAAATGTAAAAAAGTAGAAAATTATATTGGCTAGCAGGTAGACTTTGGTAGGAATTTCCAAAAAACCAATCCATCCAAGGCTTCATGTTATACATTTTATTCAGGTGTAAAGTAACTTTCAAAAGGTTTTTAAAAGAATGAACTCCCACTGACTAAACCATTTTGGTAGTTTTAAAGTTTAAATTTTCATTATAAAGAAAGAAAATTAGATTGTTAAAATCCTTAAGTACCAAGCTGATTATGAGTTATTCAAATCTGAACTGTCCAACAGTGCCAGTATTGATGTGTGTGAATTTCTCAGTGTCCAGCCTACTTCACACATTCAAGTACCTCCTTCAGTGCTGTATTGAGGCTCACAGGCCTCTGTCAATAGGCTTTCCTCCATTTCTGCAGAGTACTAAGGCACATATTGCCATGAGTGCTGTGCACACAGCTAGGAAAAATTCTCATTCTGAATCTCCTAACAGCAAGGTTACACGAGGCTTTATTGTTCTGTCGTTAACCCTCTTTGTCCCTTCATCATTTATTTTGATTTGCATGGAAGATATAAGAATTCCCAAACACCATTTTATTAATCAGGGTCACTATTTATTTTAATCTCCTTGGTGTGAAAGTTTGTGCTTATTTTTGTCTTGGCTTCAGTAGATAGAACCAGATGATTAATTAGGGTTAAGTACTATGGCTCCATTGACTCCAGTGGAGTGTTGTCCTGTTGCACAAGCGGAGTATGTACAATGCAGCTAGGAAATTCAAAGAAAAATCATTCCATTTATTTTTTCTGCTTTTTCTATTATTTCCTCTCCGTTTGTAAAGAGGTCATTCACTGTAAGGCTTTATGACATAGATGTAAAAACTTTAACCAACGTTGGTACTAGAGCCAAAATTTTATGTATCTTGATACTGGTGACCAAATTGAGCCTGTGCTGGTAAGATGCTCAGAACCTCTTAGAAGTTTGTCACTTCTATGTAGGATGTCTGATTTATTTTATTTTTTTTTCCATCACTTGGAACTTACTACAGGTGAAATCAGTGAGACTTATTTAGTTTCAATGAAAGCTTGGTCATACTGTCAATTCTATAATTCCAATCTGTAGATAGATTCTAGAAGACTATTGTATGCATGCAAGTATAATTATGTGAGCCTTAGAAAACATCAGATTTCTATTGCTGACATCTGATAAATGTTTGGTATGTAGTAAGGTATATATAGAGAGACTTATTTAATATAAATACACAGTATGCCTTGAACCTGTTTCCCTTCCTTTTCTTAGTTATCTTTTGTAAATGCTTGTGATGCTCTTTGGAGAGTCAGTTTTCAACTTATATAGCCTTGGGTGAAGAGCAGAATTCTCACAAAAATCTCATTATATTAGGACTATTGGCCAAAGGAACAGCTCTAAGTCCTGAGTAAGAATGTTTCATTGTTAATGCTAGTTATTTAAAATGTTATTATTTGATAGTAAAAATTGGTATTTCCAAAAGGCTCTGAGGTGTTGAGTTTTATTTTTGAGCTCTTTGGGTGACTATTTACTGAAATCATGATGGAGAAAATCCACTGACTCTCTTCTCTTAATATGTAACCTATATTTATATATATATTTTTGAGCTTCACTCATATTAACCAGAGCATCTTAATCAGTACTTTTTATTTCTCTGCTTTTGACGAGTGAGATAATTTTGCTGAAACTTTTAGAAAGACTCTTGTCCTCTCCGAGGTGATGTAAGGTGGATCATAAATATATTTTACCTTTTTCTTAAGAAAAATTCCTTATCCCCTTGGGAAGTGCTGGAGTAGCAAAAGCCAGCCAGAAGCTCATGGTAGAATATAGGCCATGCTTTCAAAGCATCGGTGATGCCTTTGTATTTTGCAAGATGATGGCCTGGAGGTTGGCGAGGGGTAGCTATCAGTAGACACAAAAAGATGTAGCAGGTAAACTCTGTTTTCTCCTTTCACGGTGAAGCAAAGTTTAAAAAAAAATATATATATACACAAAATAAATTTGAAAAGAAGATCACTTACAAAATGATGGAATGTAAGTGCTTTAATTAAAAGAGGGGTATGATTTGTTATATAGAAATATATGAAAATGAGGAGACACAAGGGTGAATGTTAAATTACAAGGTACATATGGTAACATATATAGGAGTATTTTTGCAAAATATGTACAAAAATGTATAAGTTGCCAAAAGTGAGAAAGCTGTGATCAAAAAGAAGTTTTGAGAAGTGAAAGCTACATTTATTCAAAAATAAAAAAAGGTTATATTTAGATGATGAGTAAAAACCACGTTAGTTATAGAATTAACAAGATTGTCTTCATCATATTTGGATTTTGGGGTGGAAATGAGATGTTACTTTGGTTTGTTTTGCTTCCTTTTGTCTTCACACTTTGTAAGCTGCTGACCAGTGCTGCCCAGAGGCTGTGCCCTGGGCACACCAAAGCCTGGAGCTTGATTAGCCTTTGGGTTCTACTGAATTGTAAATAATGACTAAAATATTAATCTGGAAAGAAAACAAACAGATGAATAACTTAGTATAAATTGAGGCCTAATTCAGACAGAATGAGTTTTTTTCAATTTAGAACTACAGGGAGAGTTGGTTGGTTTGGCAGAAATTCTGCTAGGAAGTGGTTTTGGTTTACAGCTATGGTAGTTGCAAGGAATTGGAACTGGGCGTTCCTTGAAATGCAAATTTTTGCCAGGGGATTTTGAACTAGGCCAGGAGGCTTAGGTACTCACTGGCATTTCCCACCCTTTTTGTGGCCCTCTGTAATTAAGGGCCCATCAGTCTGGAGTGCCTGATTGGGGAAACAGAAAGCTCTTTCTTAAGTGGAAATATGCTTTCTCTGACTCAGATCTACCCTCTGCATCTCATTCCGGGTTGTCTGGATTGTCAAGTTTAGTTAATTGTATGTTCTTGGTGAGTAGGAAAACTGGAAAAGCTCTTTCTTTGGGTTTGTGTTTTTGTATTTTCTGAGCCTTGCATTTTTTTTCTTGGACTCCAAGAAAGCTGTTGCAAAAGCTGAATCAGTAGCTTGAAAAATGTGAGTTATTATTGACTGGCAGAATTGGTTTCAGCATAAACAATTGGATTGGTCTGAAGGGAAGATCTCACTCACAGAAATGAAATTTCCCTTTTTTTTTCTTCTTTTTTTCTTCTTTTTTCCCCGTGTGTGGATTTGATTGAGCTTTACCTCACTTAAAAAATATAATGAAGAGCTGCATGTTAAATTTTCTACAATGTCATGAATTATAATACTGAATCCAGTGTCATTAAATTGTAGTTTTTTTGTTTCTTGTCAGCTACAACAATTTTAGCAGAGCACAGTCCGTGTGAAAGTATGAATAAAATTCAGGGAGTAGCATCAAGGACTTCTGAGCTCAGGAAACTGAGTTTGGCAGTACTAATTTGTATTAAAGTTGTTGTTGCATGACAGCAGGAAAAAGATTTAATGCTTGCCACCTGAATCAAGCCATGGAACATTGGTTTCTATAACTGCCATGAATTTGAATCAAGGCCAGTATCTCTAAATTTGAAATAAACTGATACTCTGTCTTGAAAGAAGATACAGGCCACTTATGTTACCGAAGGTATTTAGATAATGTATTTCAATTTAATTTTTAGCAGTATATATCTTTCAAAGTTTTAGGTCCTTTAGTACTGGCCTTTTTTGCTTTGCCTGTATTTCAGCAAATCCGCAGCCTTTCAGTCATTTATTTATCAATGCCCAGTCTTGAACTAGTACTGATTTGCACAAGACCACAGATGCTGATTTTACTCCTGCTATCACTGCACAGCCACTTACTTTAATCTGAAACTCGTTTTTCTCTTTCATATGACTGTATTAATGGGGGAAATCAGATTTCAAGCCAAGTGGTCACACACTCACAGACTTTAAAGGCTTCAAATAAAAGCTTTGTACCCTGAACGTAACGTAACAATGTTGCCTTTACAATGCCATGGTGTTGCTACCTTGCTCTCTGAAGGATCCCCAAATTCTTTACAGCAGGAAGGTAAATTGTAGGATTTCTTGGCTTCTTTTCAGAAGACTGGCGTGAGTTAGAAAACTGGCTTTGAATCTGTGTAACCACCACACATTTAACCACTGAGATTATTTACCATTGAACAAGAATAATTTGAATATTTACGCAGTATCTGCAAACAGAACTTAAACAAAGCCTTTAGTTGCTAAATGTAAATTGAATTTTGAATGTTCTTCTGTGGGTGAATGCACATGGTTTGTGAAGTTTCAGGACTGGACATCTGAAGACTGAACCCAGCAGTGCTTGAACCCAGCTGTTTTATTCCTGCCTGTACACTCTTACCATCAGTTTCTGTTTTTCATTGGGTACATAAGGTCCAGATAATTGATCCATTACGTTGGAATAACTTAATCCACCATTGTAATTCAGCAGTCCAGGTTGCAGTGCAGCAGCTGTTTCGTAGCGCGTAAGAGCAGTGCACAAAGATTTTGTAATAGAAGGGGAAAAAGATATGGTGTGCATCTGAAAGTGTCTGGGAAACTTGGAGAGGTAGAAGGCAGCTATTCCACTAAAATTATTTGATGTCTTTGTTGTCATATAACATACTTTCTTGAGTTGTCTTTCATGTCCCTGATGGAGCCCTGAGGATATACTCCATTTCAGCCCTGTTTTTAACCTCTTGCTATGCTCAAAGACACAGCCTCCTTGGTGAGGAGGATGGGATTCTCTTCAGAGCCTATCAGTGCTTCTCCTTAATCAGTTGGAGTGGTGTTGATATGATAACAAGAGGTGCTAGTCTAACCCCAGGTTGTGCCAGCTTGGGAAACTATAGAGCAGCGGGAAATGTAACCCAGATCTGTGGCATGGTAATACAGAGCAGAGCATTACCTTTAGGCTACCAGGCCTAGCTACAGTCCATAGTTGAAATTTAAAATGATTTTAAAAAATGCATTCAATTTGAAATGCCCCAAGGTTCCTATCATTTTGTGAAGCTGTATCTCTTTCAAAATATTATGAGCAACATTGAATTCTTGCTTATGGTGGATATGCTATAAGAATGAAGAATGATAAACTGTAGGGATGACTAGTAGTGGAGGAATGTTAAGGAAAACTCGCACTGTTAAGAGCTATTGCTGTCATTGAAGCATCTACACAGCATTAGAGCTGGGGACAACTGTTATCGAGTTTATACGAGAGACTTCATGAAATTAAGACACACCGTTCATAATTTATGCATTTTTAAAATGTGTAGGAGGTAAACTTCCTTTTTGACATCGTCTTTCTGCTGAGCATGAAAGCTGTTCTTCAGTATTTACTGTAGTTATATACTCCTATATTTGTCTAGCTGCCTCTCTGTACATGCTTGCTCTTTTTTTGTGTATAGTGTTAGTGCATTCTCAGTTGTAATACAATATATATAGTATATCTTATCAAAATATGTTGTACACCATATTATCACTGTTTCATAGTACTGTCCTCTTCTAGTATCAAATTGCTGTGAAATAAGCTATATTTATATATTGAGGTGAAATAAGCTTGTTAAGCATGTTAAGAAGATATAACAATCTTAATTTTTTGTTCTTTTGTTGTGTTTTTTTCTCCACAACAGCTCCAAATCAATGGTTAGGATGCATGCAGAAACACTGCTGTTTACCTTCCTCTGTTCAGCAATTCTGCCTGCAGATGATAATCTTGCTTTATTTTCACATTTAAAAACCCTACCTTCAGCCTGTTCCTCTGAAGTATTTTAACGTACTTTCCTTCAAAAGCAGTCCCACTTTTTCCCCTTTCATACATCAATGCTTTTTAATAAGTATATGGCACAGTGTTCATGGTGGACAACAGGCTAATATTGTGCTTTCAATAGATGCTGTTGCTGCATCTATTGAGCAAAAGTTCTCTTCAAAAATCTATTACCATAAAGCAGCTGATTGTCTTTCTTGGGATAATTTAATTTATTTTGTCATGTCAGAGGGAAGAAGGAGTAATTAAAAGGGCGCTTTTCTTGACTGCCAGTGCCACAAGCTCAACCTGGAATTTGAAAGTCTAGCTGTGTTCTTTCTGGTTCATGGATCACCAACAATGAGGGCTCCACAGCTGGAACTCTGCTTCCCATTCTGCTGATGCATGAGCCAGAAGAGGATCCAGTGTGCTCTGCCATAGCCAGTCTCCGTAAAAGAGAAATAAAGAGCAGAAAAATATTCATTCCTATTAATGCAATTCCAATTGCTCTCAGGGAATGAAGAAGATGGTACAGTTTTTAAACAAATCTGTCAATATTTCAAGTGGTAGTAACAGTTGCATCCCTTCCTGTCATCAGATCTTTTGGAGAACTGATTTAAAGTAATAGCTAGACTTTGCTATACTGTTAAAAATCTACTGGGATCCTTTCCCTCCTCTTCACAGCACAAGATTTGGGTCCCTGTTCCAGTTTACACTTGGGATGCCAGTAGTGTCCCAATACCTTCTGGCAGCACCTGCTCCAGAAGTATTTCTGTGGGAAAGATAATAGAAAATAGGCCTCTCCTGTTTCACTTTCTGTGACAAAAATTGTTCACAGTGACTGCTCAACCTCCCAGTTTCTCTCTCTCAATGTGTTTCTATCCAGTGAAGTTGGTTGTGGTTTCTTCACAAGAAACATTTGTTTAAGCTGCACGATTTTTAATATTGAGCCTAAATAATATAGGTGTTGAAGTAAGCAACAAAAGAAAAAGAAAACCCCTTCCAGGAAAATGTTGCAGTTTTTGAGAACAATATGGCATTTACTTACTTGAAACATGGTACGTTTTAGGCATAGAACGTGTTGCAGGCAGTGAACTAATTAGTAAGCATGCAGGAAATAGGCAATGCTTGTGTCTATTGTAGATGGTAAGGAGACATCCTTGTGTTCTGTATGTTATTTTATTGTATCTGTACACACATACACTTTCACTCAGTCTTAACTGTATTGCTGTAACTGACATATTAGTCCAGTAATGACATCCAATAACAAGCTTAACAGGAAAGCGTCTCTGTAAATACTGGTACTTACAGAATGTGTTGGTACTAACAACTGAGATAACAGTTGGAACATTGTGATGCAAAACAGACAAAATAGGTATATCTGTGTATATGTACTATGCGATTTTTTTTACTGATAACAGTTGACTATATCAGGTCCAATGTAAGCTCTATTAAGGCTGGGTTTAACATTCTGACTACACAGCCATTTTTAAAATAGATAGCATTTTTTAAAGTACTTGCTAAGTGTGTTCTTATTTTCTTGCAAATATGGCAGGCTTCTTTTCTGTCTCTCCCAGAGTGACATTTTCTAATAATGCCTTTGGCTTATTAGAGCTCTTCTGTACATGAGAATGCCGCAGTTCTAAAGCTGAATGTCTTGAAGCTCTTCAGGGATAGACTCAAAGTTTTTCATAACATTGGAAGTTAAGGAGTTATGTTTAAAGCATTTTATTTGTTATTTATTTATTTATTGCAGGTAGAATTATCCTAAATATATTTAGAATAAAATGTGCCAAGCTTTGCTCCTTATAAGAGGAGATTCTGTCCTGTTCCTGAATCATGGTGATGATTATTTTAAGCAGTTTTACCTTATTATGGCTTCTCTTTATGTCCACAATTTTGTCATAGCTCATACAGTAAAGGTATATTTGCATTCTGTGTAGAGTACTGTTTCATACTGTGAGAATTCAGCAGATTTGCAGAAACTAAAGGTATTACTAGTACACGTCCTATGAAGTATTTCTTTTGTTGAGAACTTCTCAATATTTCTTTTTTTCCCTTCCTGCGCTTAGCTGGGAGTGGTGAAACGTAACTACACTGCAGCATAACACAAGGCTTGGTAATTGTGTGGTATTCTTGCCTTGCCAAGGCTCTAGTGTGGAATTGCAGGTCTTTACAGTAGATAAGATTTCATTTTTGTGGGGTGCAGAAGCACGTGAGGAATGGATTTATGTTTTATACCTTGCCCAAATAGTGGACTTCTCTGTGATACAAGCTATTAAGTTGGAGAGGCTTTGCTGTGTAGCTGCCCTGTGGTGCTGAAAGTAAGTTATGAATGCCGTACTGTTTAAGAGCAGAAAGGTTTGCCTGGAAGAGAGTGGTGTGCCTGGGCCCCCTCCTATTGAGAAGATGCCAGTCAGAAATGAAAACGTCTTTCATGAAACTATAGCGAACTTCCCTGTGATACAGTACAATAATAGAAGGAATTTTTAGTCAAAATCCGTAAAAATAAATATAATATCTTGGAAGTTCCAAAGAGGTACTTGCTTATAAGGTATTATTTTAAGAGGTCATTGTGAAAAATGTATGGTTTTGACACATGGCTTTAGAAGTGACAGGACTGAAGGTTTAAGCCATTCCTCCCCCCACTCCTTCCCTTTGAGTTCTCCAGTTTCTTTTGCCTTTTGGTTACAACTACAAAAGATGTCTTCTGAGAAAAATGCTTTCTGCATGACATCAGAATAAAAGAATGTTCCACACTATTCAGCATGCCTAAAAGTATTGGTTCACTGAAATAACATTACATTTAAAATGAATGCTGAACAGAAGGGCAGTTAAGGGAGAAAACAGAGCAGATCATGTTTTTGCAAACTTTTATCTTCAAGAAACTGATTTATTGGACTTTTCTTTAAAATAACAATGTTATACTGTGTGGAGCATGGTAAAATAAAGAGAAGCCCTGTTTTGTTGTGTAATAGAATGCATGTAGTCATAGGTAAATTTGAAACATTTGGAATGAGAACATAAAATTGCTTATGTGTAAGTGTTAAGGCAGTATTATGGATAGGAAAAAAATGTAAGAAAATATTTTGTTTTTTTTTTAAATTTTAGGGCATTTTCATTGTCAGTTGTTACATTTTATTTTGTCTGACTTCAATTTATTTTCCCTTTAATATTAATAATAGAAGCTAGTTATTCATACAGTTCATTCACTTATAAAAATGTTTATTTTTCTTGAATAATAACTAACGCGTTATTGCTTGGACACTAGACTTCATGTTATTCTCATATACATAAACATATTATGTTTTCCTCTGGCACCTAGAATAGGCAAAGAAAGAACTGGAAGAATGTTAAAAATAACAAAAAGGTAACTTTTAACCAAATGTCTTTAAAACTGTCAGTGGTTTTGTCATGGTTTTGTCAAAGCATGACAAAAGCAAACAATGTATATATAATAAATGGTAGTGATACAAATATTTATTTTGAATTAAGAAATTTATCAGTTATAAATGTAGGAATCACGTTGGCCAGAATCTGAAAATGTTAATTTAATTACTGCTTGCAGGGTTAATGGACGCCCATTATAAATCAGTGGATCTCTTCCCTTGTTGGGGAGAACAGGAGGCTTAAGGTGTACTGCAGTTAGTGAGGAGAACTTGAGTTTGCAGAAACAGATAGTAAATAGTTTCATATCAAACCACTGTTGTATGGCTATGAGAATCTGTCTGGCTTTGTAGGGCAGAACAGAAATCGACACCCTGGCCAGAAGAGCACATGCTGTCAGAAGTTTAAGAAACACAGATTTTAGCAAGCTGAATCTCGCTCACCCCTGCAGATTTAGGGTAAGAACCTGGCTGACCTGGGGGAGTGGTGGACCCAGGTGTCCAACAGCCTGAGTACTCATGGAGTTACCACAGTGAAAGGAAGCTGGGAATTCTAGATTTTTTTTTTTTTCAGAAATGCAAGTTTCCATATGGCTTTGCAGTAAGCATTTGTGAGAAAAGCATATGTGTTTTTATAAATCTTGTGGAAAAAGGAACAAGAGAGAAAGAATTGCATGATAAGGATTGCTACAGTATTGCCAAATCTCATCTAATTATGAGTTAATTAGATGATGTTTTACTTAAAATCCTCAGGCTTCATGTGTTTGTACATCCCTTTTATGCTTTCTCATGCAAGTCTGAGAACTTTAAAGGCTCAAAACCAAAAGACTTACACCTTTAAATTTATTGGTATTATTACTAATGTAATTATTGTTATTATGGAATCTCATGAGATTTTTATTGCTGCAGTTGTCTGCCCTTCTGTGCTGGATAAATTTTTGGTGAACATACACAATGTCTCACACCAGATGAGCCACCACTTATTTTTGCCATTTGCAACCTGAAAAGCATGATGGTGTATGGGAAGCAGAATGGAGGAAGGGGACGTTCTGTCCTCTGCAGCAAGTCACAGGTGCATAGCAAAGTATTTAGGATAGAAGAGTTTTGCTGTCTGTTTGAATAATGAATTTACATTTCTTGTAGACAAGTTTGGGGAGATACCTAGAATAAACTTGAGCTTAAAAAAAATAAAAATAGTGGTAATAAATAAATTTACATTGTTACTTTAAACTTTGCATTTTGGAAATAAATAGTGAAGTGGGGAGTATAGCACCATCAGGCAGACAGCAGGTGGGCCAAGCAGCAGGAGGGAAATGACAGTTACCGCACCTGCTTTGCACACTTTAAATTATAAATAAATAAATAAAAGGGGGAGGAAGAAAATTTAGCAATTTCAGCATGACACCTAAATTTATTCTGCTGTTTCATTTCTATATTTTCTTAGGTCATTTTAAATACCTGGGAGGAAGATCTGGAGGTTTCAGATTGCTTCAATCTGAACCTTTGTAAAATCTGTTCATTTTCACTTTATTTATGAGATTGAGCTCCTTTTGGGAAAACCTGCTTTTAAAATGTTAAAAGATATATATATATACACATACATACATATATATATATTCTTAGTTTATCACTACAGTACCTTCAGTATATTTTGGTGCTAAGAAATTAACCCTTTTTTTTTTTTCCACATGTTAGAAGTAGTCTACTACTGTTATTCCCATTTTACAGATGGTCAAAAACTAAGTGCAGAAGGAGGCCGGTTTAACTGCAAACAAAACTTACAGGTTATGGCTAAATTACATAGGAGAGGGGGCCAGTGGGAAAAACAAAACAAAAAAAGCATTAGTTTCTTTTTACTCTCTTACTTCTTTACTAGTTTAATACCCCAGAACTTCACTGAAGAGTTGGCTGTCTGGTCTAATTTCAGATGGATTGGAAACAGCTGCTAGCATCAGAAAGTACATCAAATATTAGTGTGACAAAGAGGCAATGCCTAGCCTACGTTTTTGTTGTAACTAGCAGTAGTTGAGCTCTTGGTTCGCTGAGTGGAATAAGATCACCTGTTAACTAGTCAAGGCAGGAGTACCCAATGAAGTCATTAAGGCTATTGCTGAGCAGCTGTTGCAAATCAGCCAGATGGTACCAGCAGGTAGGACTCTTAAGTTGATTCTTAGAGCTGATCTGAGATCTGTTTTCAGAGATAATTTAATCATAAATACATTCTCCAGACAAACTGTTTCTGGATTCTAGTTTTGGACCACTACAATTCATTTCAAGTGAGCTTAGGTAAGTCTTTCTTCATCTATTTTCCCTCCCCTTTTTTTCTTTTTCTCATTCTTGTTTCTTGGTGGAATTTTGCCCCATTACCTAACACAGACGGTACAACTGTTACTTGATGTGTAGTACTTTGACCCTATAATTTGTCCTAAGACATGTTAGTACTGTTTGTCTTATTATACTGAAATTATTCCTCACAAGTTCTCTGCTACAGAATATAGCACATACAGGGATTCTTAATTTGACATTAGTACTGAGATGTATTGAGTAACGGGTATTGAATAAATTAAGACGAGAATTCACTGTCTAGTTTGTCTCCTGGTGACTGTGATTATTGAGAAAATTTCTGCCTTCATAAGGTGGATAATGCTTAATATATCAGTAAAAACTATTTGAAATGTAAGTAGTTCATGCTCTTTGATAGAAACAATCTTTCTTAATGTGAGGAATTTTGCAGCACAGGGCTCTAATCTTGTAAATAAATGCTCCAAGGTGTAGACCAGAATTACAGTATGAAAAGTCAAATTAAGAAACAAACAAACAAAAAACCTGAAAATCTTCATAAAATTAAGCACTATGACTAGCGATAAGAAAGGTAGGGCAGGGTCATATCTGGTAGGAATTATTTCTTTGCTATGTTTACTAAATAACTTTTTGTTTGTCAAGGGTGATTGAGGTTTTATCTATGTTAAAATTTTTGCCTTTATTCAGGACCTAGTTGTGGCATTCTTGTATTTGTTCGTGGCTCCTTAAAAGTAGTAGAGGTACTGCTTTTCTGTTTGATGCTCTTCTCTTTCTGAAACAGATGACAGATGGCTGAACAACTTACTATAACTGAAGGTAGCGCACAGACAGTTGTCTGAGGGTGATGACGCTCTTGCCTTAGGAAAATGAGCTACTTCTTATTAAGATAGCACAAAAACTTCTAGTTGAGTGATAAACTGCAATTGGCTTGAAATAAGAATAATAACTTGATTGAGTAGATGAGCTAGGTGCTGTATTATTCTTCAGATGAGAGCTCCCACTGTTTATCTTCCAGATGCATGAAGTGTGCGTTTCATTCAATCTCTGTGTGCATGTTGGTGGAAGAGCCTGTCCTGACCACAAAAATGTGGGTTGTAGTTTAAGGCTCTTCCCCTTTGTCCTATGATTATTAGTCCAGGTAAAAACTTGCTCCTGTAAAAGAGTAAAGGAGAGTCTTTTTTTGAAATAGAAAAAGTTGGGGAAGGAAAGTGGTTTATTATTGTTTCTGGATTATTTTTTCCTCAAAGAATGTTATGTAATTGAGTAGTTATGAAACTTTTGTTTCAGAATGTACAGTACTGTGGCTAGAAGAGATGTGTTACTGAAGAGAGGCTTTTAGGTTATTTGGCTTCTTTGCACTTCAGCAGGAAGAAATTTCCCTTTCCTTCTAGTACAGACTTTTTTTTGTAAGCTGACAGTAAATACTCTTCAGAGTGAAGAAGGTGTTGCTGCCTTGGTTTCGGCTATTCATTGCCTGTGAAGTTTTAATCACTGAGCTGGCTGAAGATGAAGTCCTGTTTCTTCATAGGTCATTTGTAGCACTGGTAGTCACAATGAAAGCTTCTGTAACTTGGTCTGCTTAAGAAGACAACTCTTGTCTGAGTTAGAAAAGCAGAAAACACTAATTTTTATTTATCTCTTTTGAGAGATCTGATCAAGTCTGTACTTCTGTAATCCTTTTTATAGGAGCAAGTGGTATAACTGTATTTGAAAATAAGTTTTTCGTATGCTATTGCACCTAAAAATCAATTGAACATCTTGCTCCATGTTATTTCTTTGGAGCTTGCCTCGTAACCTACACTCATACACTTCCAATCTGTATTTTTCTCCTAGCTGTGTAACTTCAGCGATGTCTACTTTTTGTGAGAAACACGCGTATGTATTTTTGTTGGCATTGTTTTAGCTGTTCCATTCTGTTCATATACTACAAAAGAAACAGTATTTTTAACACAGTATACGTTTTGTTTGTTTGTTTTTTAAGACATTCTGAATTTCTTTGGAAAAACAAAATTGTCATTCCTAGTTTTGAAGTTGTAAATAATCAGTCTATAGACCACTGACTGCTGTAGTGCTGCAAAGCTATTTGTTTAGATGGTTCTGTCCTTGGTATTGTAGTACATCATCTTTGTAAATTCATCTGATAACTGGAAATCCTTGTGCAGTGTAGGTGCAGGGACTGATAATAAAGCTTTTTGTGTTTTTGTAACCAAGGCATCTGAGGAAAGATGGAGAAAGTAATTGCTTCTCTTTGGATTGTCATCAAAATACATGACTCTAGCTGAAAGAATATGGTGTGCTAACACACTATCTGTGCCATGCACTGAGGACTAAATGCTTTCTATATCACACAATAGTAATGACAAGTAATTGGGGAGCTCTGCAGGATACAGAGAAAGTTTTAATTTGTATCTGCTAAAGACTGATGAAAAGACGCATCATTTCTTGCTTTCCCTTTGATGCTGTGACCACGTCTGGTTTCTTTTGCCAGCACCATAGGCTTTCTGCTTGCTGTAGGTCCGTAAAGCTACCCTTCTGGAAAGGAGGTTGCTCTTGATTTTTATTTCAGCAGCTTCCCCTTCCTGCTGGCTTTCAACTTCGTTTGTCTTTTGCCAATGCTGACAAAAGTGGTTGCAGATAATGGCCTGTACTGTCTCGTTTTGTGGCATGTACCATAGGATGATATTCTTATACCCATAAGTATTGTTGGGGGTCTGCTGGAGAATGGGAGAGGAAGTACTTTTTCTCCATAGTAACTTGTCTACAACGCTATACTATAAAGATGAGTTTTACATGTTGGTTGAAGGCTACTAATATGGCCTACGCAAAATAATTAGGCTTCTGTTAGCTCTAAGTCAGCGAATAATTCCATTGTCTGTAGTGTGATTGTACTTACTTAAAATATTTAAGTGCTTTTCCAGGCTGGAGTCTTTATTAATAAGTTGTAATTTGTGTGCGTAGTTTGAGTATACAGGATACCCATGTAGTGAATTATTCCTTTTATGTTTTATGTATCTGTCTGCTATACTCATTTTTTAATGTGTTAATAACATTCATCTTGTCTATCTGTGGCATTTTTAATGTGCCCATCTGTATGGGAACTGTTGAATCATGGCCTGAACCACTGATTGATCACTTGAGGTGAGCACTGAGTCAGCCACAAGGGGCACAGGTGAAGGTGATATACCTGTGTGATTGGAAGGGGTGGAGTCTGGCTCCACCTCTCCCAAACCCCATTTAAGGGCTGACCACCACCAGGGAAGGATCTCTCCTTGGAGATCCCTCCTGCGTGGAGACCACGGCAAGCCTCTATCATCCTAAAGGTGAGCCACCCTCTTTTGCTAGCTATCTGTGTACCATCTATATAGGCCTGTTAAAATATACCATCCTCCATACTATTTTCAGTGAAGTACCATCCTTCGGGGTTATTTACCCTGCACCATCACTGGGGTATCTGCATGTATCTTCTGCAAAATAAATGCCTCTGAAGAGGAGATAGGAATGGTAATACATGTATAATTTTTTATATTTTTATTGAAAAATAGTACCTTTCTTTCCTCCTTCACCTCTCCATCCCGCCTATGTTTATTTTTTCCTAGTGACAAAATCTGCAGCAGAGAGCACCAAGCAACAAGTTTATCAATTTGAGCAGGCCAACTGCGCAACTAAATGTATGTGAAACTTAACAAATCTCTTGGGGAGGCTGACTGTAAGAATTTCCTAGTCTGTGTCAAGTTACTGAGGTGCAACACGTTGGATTGAACTTAATGCCTTAGGCAAGCACAGTCAAATAGAGAGAGTTTAAGATTTTGCTGTGTCCACGAAGGGATCTGCTGGTAGTTGTCTAAATTAAGCTTTCAGAAAAGAATATAACACTATCATGAGCTCTTTCCCTTGAATATTTTGGCAGGTTATTCTGGTTTAAAAGAAATCCAAGTAGGATTTCCTCTGTGTAAGCCTCAGAGCATTTGCAAAAATATGGAAGGGTTATTTCTCTCACTAGGAACAGCAAAATGCTGGAACAGGAATTTTCTGTTACAGTTTTTTTTTTAAAAAAAAGCAAAGTTGTACCATCACAGTCAAATCAAGGATCTGCCTCTTCTATGGGAGCTGACTGCTATGACCTGCTAACTGCTGCAAAGAGTGCAGGCACTGCACATCTGCCATGATTTTTTTCACCACTTCCTTTCTTCTTGCTTGTGTTTCAGTGGGGGGAAAACTGATCCTAGTGATTGGTCCGGCCTTAGTGACCTTTCTGATTCTGTAGTAGCACTGTAGAAGTCAGCAGCTTATGAAGGAATCGTGCTACAGGGGTGAAGCAATGTATTCCTGTCGTTATGTAGATGTAAGAAGACTGAGGGCCACCAGGAGGTGAGGGAAAAGAGCAGCTGAAGTTGCTGCTATGCCTAGGACCTGGATGGAGGGGCAGGTTTTGATCTGCTGTAGTTACAGCCTACAAGAGTGACAAAGCCGAGGTGTTCTTCACCTCATTGAAAAAGACTGACTGACATCTTTGACTTCTCTCTGTGCTGGTTTTGTTCTTTGCCCTTGTTCTCCAACTATTTTATTGTTCTTCTAAATTAGGTGGGTAGTATTTTGTCCTATACAACTTGGGAAGGAAAATTTATTATGTACCTGTTACTTTGGTTATTTGAAGGCAGTGTGGGTCTGAGGCACTGTGGTGTGCTTGTCAGCTCTGCTTAGATATCAATATTCCTTTATTTCTTTGCAGTACCAGTAGTGATGCTGATCTCAGCTGTAGAATGGATCTATGCCCTTTACTCATTTGTTAACCCATGAGCTCCAGCAATTAGCTAGTCAAATATCATGGGACAGAAGAATGATGCAGATGTCTCCAGTGGGGTCATGTGTTTACACTGAACCATTACTTTTTTTTTTAATTAGACAAAAAGAGTTGGTGCTGTCATAGAAGGCTGTTGATCAGGTGTCGTTTCTGAAAGCCACTGATAGTACCCCAGTTTCTGGTTGCAGGGAGGTGAAACGCTACTTCAAAAGAAGTGCAGGAAGAGGGATTTAGGAATATGGACAAGTGTGTTAAATCTGTCTCCTCTTGCTCAGAGGAGGCAGTAGTTTGTCAGTACAGTGACCGTTCCCTAGTTAATTACTATAATTCATTAGCAAAGCCTCACTTCCTGGCTGATTTGAGATGATTAGTAGACACTTTGTTCTATCACCTTTTTTGGCTGAGTATTCAGTTAGATTTCAGACTCCAAAGATATAATAGATTTACATGTAGCACTTACACAGCAGGGAGAAACAATTGAAATCTAATGCAACCTGATGCTTTTCATGTAGCCTTTGGGACTTCGTGCAAGGATAATGGGAGCTTTTTAACTCTGAACAGAGAAACTCTTCCCTTCTTTCCAGGAGCTTCCCCTCTGAGTTCTGGGAGCTTATTCCATGAGCTGATTGTGGCTGACCACATTTGAAGAACATAAAATAATTTTTCTGTAATGCTAATAACATTGAAGAAGCTTGTAGATCTTCCTGTAGGAGAGCAGGAGCTGTTTAAGTTGACTGTGGCACTGATAACTATATGTTGATGTGAACCATTATTCTTCAGATAGAGGAAAAAAGTCACTTGCCTTTTACCACTGAGTGATTTGAGGATAACCAGTCTTTTATTTGCTTGTGTGTTTTAGTAGACTGTGGACCTGTAAGTCCTGAGGCTATGGGGAAATTGCAGTAACGTCAGAGAATGTACAACTTGCAGTGAATTCAATATATGCACAGATTTTATTATGGTTTAATGACTGCTCTACATGTAGACTTCAGGTTTGATGGTTTTTTTTTAATGTTCAGACAGACATTACTTGGTTTGCCTATGGACAAATAAAGCCCATGATATATAGCGCTACTTTAAATATCTTGTCCAACTTAATATGAATTACAGTCCATATCTGCTCTTCCTTATATTGTTGTCTGAGAACGTAACACGTTGAGTTTTTTTATTCTACTGTTTAGTTATATAAGTAGTTAAAAATATTTTTGAAGACAGGCTTAAAAGAAAAAAAACATTCCTTTTACATTCTGCAGCAATACTTTGAGGAAGAAATTAACAGACATAGTTTTAAATATTGAGCAGAGAGTACAACACTTGGTGTGGGGAATGAGTTCTTTTTTTTTCCACATTAAAAGAATCATAGAATCACCAAGGTTGGAAAAGGCCTCTGAGATCGTCCAGCCCAACTGTCAACCCATCACCAAAATTTTCTGCTAAACTTGTCAGTCAGTATTACAACTAAATGTTTCTTGAACACCTTCAGCGACAGTGACTTTACCACCTCCCTGGGCAGCCTGTCACAGCACCCAACCACTCTTTCAGAAAAGAAATTTTTCCTAACATCCAGCCTGAATCTCTCCTGGTGCAACTTGAGGCCATCCCTTCTAGTTGTATTGCTAATTACATGGCAGAAGAAACTGACCCCCACCTTGCTGCAGCCTCCTTCGAGGTAGTTCTGAGAGTGATAAGGTCTTCCCCGAGCATCCTCAAAACTGAACAATCCCAGTTCCCTCAGCTGATCTTCATAGGACTTGTGCTCCATACTTCTCATAGCATTTTTGTCCTTCTCTGAACATGCTCCAGGGTCTCAGTGTCTTTCTTGTGGGGAGGGGCCCCAAACTGAATGCAGTGCTTGAGGTGTGGTCTTGATAGTGTTGAGTACAGAGGGATGATGACTTCCTTATTCCTGGTAGCAACACTATTTCTGATATGATGCAGGATGCCATTGGCCTTCTTGTCCACCTGGGCCCATTGCTGGCTCATGTTTAGCTGGGTGTCAACCAACACCCCCAGGTCTGTTTCCTCCATGCAGTCTTTTAGCTGTTCTGCCCCAAGCCTGTAGCTTGGGTTGGACTGCATTTCTTTGGTGTTTGGTCTATATTGTGTTTTGCCTTGGGCTTTCATTATTTACTACTTCAAGGACAATTGGTTGTCAGATAATATTGTACTGTGAGTTACTGTATTCCAATAAAGCTGTGGCCTTGGCCTTTAATCTGATCACTGGAGATCTGTGTGTTGTCTGTGTAGTCCAGAGTAGCATCTGCAATGTAACAAACATTTTAAAAACTTACTTTCTTCTGGTTTATATAGAACGTTGTTCCTACTTAGTTCCCCTAAAGAAGTATACCTCTTCAAATACTTGTTGGTTTTTTTTTGTACGTATCATAAATTGCTGACTAGCTTTACATGCTTTAAGGGTGTTCTGACTAAAAAGAGAGGCTTTCCAATTTTGTTTGAAGAACTTGACAGTGATCTTTCTATTAAAAGTAGGTATTTGGTAGAGGAAGTTGACCAAAGTTCTTGGAAAAGCAAGCATTTCAGAACATATTAACTTGGGCATGTTAATTCTTCTAGGCTTTGAAGCTTATTTTTTAGTAATGAAAGTAATTCTGTAACACAACAGTATTCGTATTGGCTACAATTTACGCTCTGTGAAAAGGTGAGTAAAATATTTATCAGAGTATAGCAATAGGACAAGAGGCAATGGTTTTAATCTAAAAGAGTAGATTTAGACTAGGTGTTGAGAAAAAATTGCTGTGAAGGTGACAAGGCGCTGTTGCAGGGGAACAGGTTGCCCTGAAAAGCTGTGAATGTCCCATTCCTGAAGTGGTCAAAGCCAGTCTGGATGAGACTTTGAGCAGCCAGAACTAGTAGAAGGTGCATGTGGCAGGGAGTTGGAACTAAGTGGTCTCTGACCTCCCTTCCTAACCATTTTACTTCTATGATATACATTATTTTAGCTCAAAACCCTTAAAATATTTAAATGCAATAGAAACAAACAACAGTAGTAATGGGAGTTTAAACTGACTTTAGACCTTTGCTAGTTGTTGAGTTCTTCTAGAGATCTGTGACGCTGAAGAGGTGTGCCAGATTCAGAGCTTGGTGTAAGGTGAACATAACTGAATACGAAGATGGAAGGGCTTGGAGATTGGCAAAGTGTAGCTCTGCCTTTCATCCACTGATAAGCAGATCTGACCCTCTTCCCAATGATAAAGATAATATGATACTGTATCCTGGACAGCTGGTATAACCACAACTGTGTGCATTCCTTTCAGATATTTGCAGTGCATCCTACCATGCTTTGTTGTATTCTGTCTGTGCAATGTTATTCTATTCAAACTGACTGGATTTCTAATTTGTAAATACTTAGAGCATTATTAATTAGAAACTTCTGCCAAACTTAAATGGTTAAAGTTTGTGTAGCAGTGTTCTCCATCTATCCTGGTGAGCAACTGAAATGCGCTTCGCTTATTATGCTCCAGGAAATGCCATTGTAGCTAGTGGGAAGTAAATACTAATTTATAATATAGTAATTCTCACTATGAAATGTTGTTTTTGTTGTTTTGTATTTATTTTTCCTGAAGCACATTAGGTATTCAGGAGTTTAGATTTAAGAATTTTTGTAAATTATTCCAGATCTGAGCTGCACTGTTTCTGAGAATAGTGGGGATGAGAAATATAAGCTTTTTCAATTGTTGGCTTATGTTGGTTTTGACTTCCTGATTGAACTGATGCAACTTTTAAAATTAGGTATTCTAAATGACAGTGATTACAAACTCAGTGGTAAGCAAAGCACCTTCATGTTTCCCTACACAAGTCTGTCAGGAAACCAGTTTGCCAACACTAGTAGAAAATAACCACAAAATAGCACGTGAATATCAGAGAAATTAAGTTGCTGAAACACTAAAGCAAATGTTTATCAAACATTTTATGCAGGGTAGGAGCAGAAATAAATGCAAATAAATGGCTGTATGTGAAGAAATATACTTTGGATAAGAATAACTCATTTTGAGTATTTCTTCTAATATGCTAAATTTCTGCCCCCTTCTGTCCTTCTTCCTTCCAAGTAAAATGCTCTATAAATTCTTTATCTCCTCTCAGTAATAGCATAAACATCCGCTGACACTAATGGCAATTACAATTATGCTTAGTACTGGAGAAGTATCACTTCTTCTGGGGTCAAATTAACTACATTTGCATAAAACCATGGTCCCTAAAAGACCCACTGCTGAAATACAGTGTACTGTGTATACTGTATAGCTTTTCAAGTCACTCCTCCAGTTGCTTGGCCTCATTAACCTCTCTCTAGCATTTCCACAGCCTCCACTTGGCTAGTTCTCAGATGTTTTTTAATTGATTTTTGTGGCATTTCTGGTTGTCAGATAGGAGTTTGTACGGCTTTCGATAGATATGTATCCCGTTATTAAAAGCAGCGGATTTGAAGAAAGCACACTTGAGTGAACTCAGAATTGGTAGGCAGCTTTCTGTAGGAAGCAGGTGTGTGCTGAACTGATGTGAAGATAGCTGGCAGCTCTTTACAGAAACATTAACAAGGGGTTAGGCACTAACTTTGCTAGTACAAAGAATGGAAGTTTAATGTGCGTCTGGTGTGACTAAGTGTTACCTAAAACTTAAATGATGCCAAATGCTGAATTTAGTTAGATTATTATCTATGAGTATAGAAGAATGGGATGGAAAAGCAGATATAAATTTTGAAAGAGAAACTTGTGAAAGGTAGCAATAACATGAAACAGTCAGACTGTAGTTGTCAAACTTCCCTTTTTTTTTCAGTAGCAGAAGGTAGGTAGGAGAGAAACGAGGTGTGTACTATATCATGATTTTAATAAATGTATTTTAGTGAAGATCCTAGCTTTTGATAAATATATTTATTTTGTTTGCAGTAGTGACATGGTTTTATGATTTTTGTTATTGGTATTTCATGTGATAACATCATGTGGTGCACTGGGAGTTAAAGAGTTAATGCTTCAGTTCTGTGGGCTGATGGTATTTCCAAGTATACCTGTCTCAGAAGAGAAAAACAACTACATATCCCAAATATGTTCACTGTTCTGTTTCCTATTTACATTCAGAGGGAAGGATAAAACTATCCATATGTCATAAGATGCCTGTTTTCCTTTTCTGCTTGTCTCTGCAGCATGTGTGCTCCCTAGCTGTCTTGCCTTCAACACTAGAATAAGACCTTCAGGTTTTGGATGTTCTCTTATTTTACTTGATTTATTAGCTTCAATTCCAATTATATTATATTGTGTTATCTTGTATTTCAATATCTTATTTAGTAAAATTAACTTTCCTCCTCAAATCACTGCCACTGTTTTTTTTTTTTTGACTCATCTTCCTGCCCTTTCCACTTTTTCCCCTTCCTGGGGCATGGATCTGTGATTTCTCTCACTCCATTAGTCATGGGACTGGGCCAAACTGGCCCGTAAACCACTGACAAGTAGTTACTTAGAACTACTAGCAGCAGAGTTATCTTTATTTTATATCTTAATTATATCTTGATTTATATAAATATCTATATACTTATAGAGAATCTTCTGAGTACTTTGGATTGTAGGGCTGGAATTCAAAAATATATTGTTAAATATACAGTCTTTAAAATATTGACTAGTAGTGTTCTGTGTATTGCCTGGAGCTGGAACTAGGAAATGGAAGAAAACCACAACAACCCTTTGTCTCAGTCACACATGAGCATGTTCTAACATTGTAGAAGGCCAGGAAAAAAACAAACAAACAACTTTTTGGTACATGTTTTGTTCAACAATGAATACAGTTGGTATTAAATTATTTATTGCTATGTAACCTACTGATAAACACTTACTGTTCATGATACTTCCCAACCATCTTCACGTTGCCGTTAGAGTATCAATATAGCATATACATAAAGAAAATGATTACTGTGACATTGGTGTGTAGTCAGTGTTAACTGAATGTGTGTTAGAATGGTATATTTTAGACATGCATTTGGGTTTTAATTTTGCACAAAGAAAATGGTCTATAAGGGTAGGCAACAAAATATTACATGTGAGTTGGAAGATGATACCAGATTGTTGTTATATCTGGGTTTTCCGTGTTCTCCATGATGGTGATAGGTATTGTTGCCTTGAAAGACAGCTTTTGTCTTTGAGCTTCTATATGGTTACAATGTATTTGTCTTGCTGTCATGCGCAGTCATTTAGGGTGAGTATGAACAGCATCATTTTGATTTGGTTGTAAAAAATCTTTCTAAAAACTTCACTTTCTCACAAATTACAAATATTTCTGGTTTGGTAAGTTAGTTTTCTGTGCTATGCACTGGAAAAGATTAAATAAACCTCAGAACTACTAAATCATGAAATTGAAATGTAGAAAAGACCATTTAAATTATCTAGTCTTTCTGCTAATACACACTGAATTGCTACACTTTTTCCTGGTCTTTGTCTTTTTCTAAAAGTCAAAAGCCAATAGACTTCTGTCATTTACCCACCAAGGCTGTTCTATGACCTAAAACATTCAGAAGTTTTTCATGACGACGTATTTTCATCCTTTAATCTCTTCATTCTAGTTTTTCTCACTGTTTCTTTATGTTTAATTAAATTATTCCCATCATGAGCATGGCATTTCCTGTACTAAATGCTTGCTTTTTTCACAAGAAGTGAATTTCATGGGATCACTAATGATAATTTGATCAAAATGTAATAGCTGACTTCTTTGGATGCCACCTTGTACCGGTGAAGTGGATAGAAGATTACCAGCTGCAGTTATGGCATCATAGGTAGCCCTTTGTAAATACAGCATGATGTTCCTGTCTGTCAACACAGAATCTGTATGTATTTACCTAGGCTGTTGTAATTTGTTGCATATCCAAAGCTGACCACCTTAGGAGACTAATTAAACTATAGTTTCACATTGCTTGTGAGTGCCTTGGACAAGCTAAATAGGCTAAGAACATATCTATCTTCCCTTACTGACTTTATTTGACCTATTTAGGACATTCAAATATGGTATAGCATGCAATACCAGAATTTCTGTGGTTAAAAATTAGATACCCACATGTGCCAAAACAATGTGGAAGTTGCAGACTGCAAATGTAGCAAACAAAAATGTAGGCTGACTTTCTTGCAAATTCAGTTCTGAACCACTGAGTGGGCTGATCGTAGCGTAGTTGTTGACATATAAAGCGAAGTCTGTTCCTTCTTTATGTGAGAGGTATAGTTTTTTTGGTAAGCTCAGTGTTCAATGAATAAGTCTCTCAAAATCAAACTTTACTATTTGCCAAGCAATTAACTATTATAAGCATTAAGAGGCAGCTTTTTGATGAAAGCTGCATAATAGTGATTTGAAGAAAGTTGGGGCAGTGCTATCTGAAAAGTCAGTTGACTGCATCCACTACATATTTGTTCAGTGATAATGAAGGTGATGCTTCTGGTAGTTATTTGAATATTTTAAGTAGAAGGGGTAAAAGAATTTGAGCCCTGAGCTTAGAAGTTCGTAGAATAAAATGAAGTTTTGTAATTCTATTGGATGCTGAAGAAGGCTTTTTATTTTTTTAAGTAACATAACACTTCAGACTTGTCTCTAGATTTTGGTCCTGCAATCGGACACGCACACTACCCCCTGTACTTCTGTAAAGTCAGAGAAAGATAGACAGGGATTCAAATAATGATGCATGTCTTCATGGAAGATTAAGGCCTGAGCTATTTTATCTGTCGTTCTGAAATACTTCTACCAATAACTGTTATTGGAATTTGCCTTATCTTTCAGAATTATCATCATTCCTTTACTTCAGTGGTGTATTTTGTGGAACATAAAATGTCTTAGGTTGAAAAGGACCTTTAGACATCCTCCTGTGGGAAGGGTTGCTAACCACTAGAACAGGCTGCTGAATACCCCATCCAACCTGACTTCGAATGCCTCCAGGGATGGGGTATCCACAGCTTCACTGGCAACCTATTCCTTACTGCCTTCTAAGTGAAGAATTTCCCCCTAACATCTAAAGGAAATCTCCCCTCTTTAAGTTTAAAGCTATTCCTCCTTGTCCTATCACTACTAGGTGGTGTAAAAATCAGTCTCCCTCCTGCTTGTAAGATCTCCTTAGTTTCAGGAAGTCCACAATGAGGTCTTCCTGGAGGCTTCTTTTCTGCATGGTAAGCAAACACAATGTATTCAGCTGTTCTTTATGAGAGATGTTCCAGCCCTCTGATAATCTTTGTGACCCTCCTCTGGAACTACTCCAGAAACTGTGTCTTTCTTGTGCTGGAGACCACAGACCTGGATGCAGTGTTCCAGGTGTCTCTTTCTGAGAGCAGAGTATTAGGGGATGATCAGCTCCTTCATCCTGCTGGCCACCTCTCTTTTAATTCATCCTCGGATATCGTTGGCCTTCTGGGCAGCGCGAGCACACAGTTGGCTTATGTCCAGCTTTTTGTCCACCAGGACCACTAAGTCCTTCTCTGTGGGCCTACTCTCAAGGAGTTCTTCTCCCAGTATGTACTCATATCTGGGATTGCCCAACTTTTCAAGCTTATCCAGGTCCCTCTGGATGATATCCCTTCTTTTTACTGTGTCAACTACATCACATAGCTTCATGGAAGACTGGATGTGGCTCTGGGCAGCCTGATCTACTGTTTACAACCTTGCCCACAACTGGGGTGTTGGAACTAGGATCATCTTTGAGGTCCTTTTCAGCCCAGGCCATTCTATGATTCTGTGTCATCAGCAAACTTACAGTGGGATTGACTGTACCCTCAGTTGGTGTTATTGCTAAAGATGCTGAAGAGCGCTGGTCCCAAGACAGACCAGTGGACATCTCTTGTGACCGATGTAGAACCATTTGCCACAAATCTCTGGCTGTGACCATCCAACCAATTATTTATCCACCGAACAGCTCAGCTGTCAAATCTGTATTTCTCTAAGAGAGGTTATTCACATGGCAAGTGGTTGACTCAGTGCCCCTCAGTGTGGAGTCCTCGATTAGTAAGACCTTTTGCTAGGTCTTAGTGGCTTATGGTGACCAAATGTGGATTTACAGAAACCTAGAAACAAAAATATGTTTAATTTTTTAGTAGAATTGTCAACCTTTTTATTTGCCTGGTAGCTGACTTAGACACTGTCCGTATATATCTTTAACTGTGTGGACAATTGCTGCAGGAGGTGAAGCTTAGGGGGGGCAGTGAGAGCAGAGCACTAGGTTAGGAAAACTCATGATTTTACTTACTGTGGGCTGGATCCTGGATGTCACAGCAGCTGCAGCTTGCTGGCACTTTTCTCAATGCAGTGGTGTAACAGAACAGCAGTGGTTGGATTTATTTGGAGAGAAGGATGATGTGAAGGGCAGCATTGAAGTTGCTGATGGTTGTCATGTGTCATGGGATATGACTTAACACATCCCATTCTCTATGTCCAGTGCTGTCTACAGGGTGTAATGTGTTCTATGGCCTCTGTGCATCATCAGTAGGAAAGAAGGGGAAAAAAAAGGACACAGAAGCAAATAATACACACTGAACTTTGATTATTTATAATATCATAAAGATTAGTACATTAAACCAGACACTGTTGCATGTGCTCTTCAAAGAATGAGTCTTCTGAACTGAAATAAAGTAAATTTGTTCTTTCTTCTGTAATGGAGTTGTCTAAAATTAGTATCCAGTGAAGACTCAAGGGAAGAGTTTACTGATAAAAAATGCTCTATGTTTATTTCTTCCATGCCGCATCAACTTTGTGTTAAATTTCTTAGAATATCAGTAAGCACCCCTCCTCCATTCCTCCCCAGATTAAAAAAATTTGTTTTGAAAATGCTAAGTGCTGCAGTGCTACTTGGAGATCTAGAGTGATCATAATGATAGAATCAGTTGTTAGGCTGTTTTGGCTTTGTTTAGGAATCATGTATTTTGTCCTTGTTTGGAAAAACAATTCTGTTTTGAGCATCAAAGCCTGGGGCATTACTGCACATGTAAAGCACTATCCAGCACTAACAGTGGTGTTCTGCAGATTGCTTCAGTCTCATTTAAAGTGATTACACTGAATACAGGACTGTAGACAAATGGTTCTTAGTGTTGAAAAATAAATTAAGTAAAATGAAGGATGCAAGAAAAATGCGTGGAGGTCATTCTGACTATGTCTGTGAAAAACCAGTGCTGGCACTGAGTTTCTGTCAGTGGGATTGCAGAAGTGTAATTTGAGTATACTTAAGAAGTTGAATAGATGAAGCCAGTAATGTCCCAGTGGTCCTTTGAATTTGGCCCCATGAAATTAATTTCCACCTCAGCTTGTACACAGAATAAATTAATTCATACAGACCCAGTACTGCACTTCTATAATCTGTGTAATTGCTTGTTTATTCCAGCACCTGGTAGGTCTCTTTATCTCTGAACTTTTGTGCTCTGCAATATTAGCTTGTCTAAGGCTGTAAAATTAAAAGTTACTTAAGGATTTTATTGAGCTGAAACGATTGTGTTTTCCAGCCATAGAGGGTTTGTTTACTTAGCAGTGATTCCACCCCACCCAGTTGTAAGGCCAGCCCAAGCTGTTATCACACAATAGGACTTGGTGTTTGACCATAACTGCACGTCTCACTCAACAGGCAATCAGCATTTTAATTAGTGATTAAAGGAAAGTCATTGTACTCTAGCTGCTTTATCACAATAGCCTAATAATTTTGTGTTGAATAAATAGATAATGCAGAAGAGAAACCTCCCCTCATAATGTTGTTGTCATTAAGGGCTCTTTTACTCATTTGTGGATGTATTAAAACACATGACATGAATAGAGGTAATTATAATTACTACAGGTTTTTTAGCAGATTAGCTGACATTTTTTCATTGTAAACCTTTTTCTTTATAATGCCACTCCAAAATGAATGCAGTATTTAAAAGTTCAGATAAAGGTAAGTAGTGGTGGCTCCGTCTTACCAATGTGAATAGATGTGAATGATTGATTTGCTGTATGCATCACTGGAATTAGGTAACTTGCATCATGACTGTGATGTACCGCGTAATTGATGCAAGCCCTTTCATAGCATTCTGAGATTGAAATCAATATTTATTTGGGGTGCAACAAATGTAATAAGCAGCTTTTCTTTGTAAATGTTGCTCTAGATCCATTTTTTAGTTTGGTTTTGCAGATCGTTCAGAAGCAGCTGATGCACGTTTTGGTGTGGTTAAAGAATTAGTTAAGAGGATACAAGCAAGACATGGAAGACAATCCAGTCTGAAGCTATAAAGTTATAAGTGCACAGAATTATCATTCTTTGTTTTGTTAATGACAATATCAATACTTTATTCGTAATTTTGTTCACTCACTTCTGCAAATGTTGTTCATCTGCATAAGGTATCAGAAAGTATGCAACTAAGCTTTGCTATGCTTTTACCTATACTAATAGCAAATATCAGTTACTAAGACATGTAATAGTTGGTAGACAATTAAGAAAACCTTCTAAAATATGGTCACTTGTTTTCATCGTAATATACAGATAGAACTACAGTACTCTTAAAAGTTGTTTGGTTTTGTTTTATAGCAAGGGTATGTCTTTGCCTGGGGTGACACAGTATTTTTTGTTGTTTGTTGTATCGTCCTTTGATTAAAATCACTCTAATTTTTAATGCAGTTGGCCTTTTCTAACCCAACAATTGTAGGGCATGGTAGCTAAAAGAACACTGTCAAAAGGATTATTTTAGGCACTTTGCTAGGGATTTGTTTGCTCGGTTTTTATTACCTAGAGCAGGCACTTGTTTTCATCTGTCCCTGCTTTAAGCTGTTGTGTTCAGGTATTAAGAATCAGAGAACTGTGAGGGCAGGCAGTTTTCTCAGTCCCATTGCTTTGCTTCTTCCTTTTGAGAGTAAACACCCACTCCATTCTCTCTTGATGTTTAGTAATCCTCTCTGCTGGCATCTTTGATGTGTTGAGTCAACAAACTCACTCACACTTGACTTGATAAAAGGTGCTGTGAGATACTTGCAATGGTAATGTGCCCCTAGATTTGAGAAGTGGTGTTAACTCATTTTCGTGTGTTATGTTCTTGGAGATGTCAGAAGCATTAAGTGAATGGTATAAAGGACAGCTTTCATGCACAGAGTTTTTGATATATATATATATTTGTTCTCCACCACACTATTGACTTCTTGTCCCTTCTTTCCTGAACATATGAGAGGTCTATGGAGATGTTGAAACGGACAGAAACTGCAGCACAGGAGGTTCCGCACGAATGTGTGCAAGAACCTCTTTACGGTGAGGGTGACGGAGCACTGGCACAGGCTGCCCAGGGGGGTTGTGGAATATTCTTCTCAGGAGATATTCAAGACCCGCCTGGACCCCTACCTGTGTGACCTTGTGTAGGGAACCTGCTTTGGCAGGGGGATTGGACTCAATTTCGAGGTCCCTTTCAACCCCTGTGATTCTATGGTTCTATGTTTGTATCTCATGGTGCTGAAATAGGCAGTAACTGCTGCTGAGTTCCTGCCTCCCCATTAGTGACCATTAGTGGGATTGTGATTAGCTTTTAGAAGTATTCATACAAATACCTTAAACCCTCATGAATGTGGGGAGAAATAAATATTTAATTTAAAGTGTAGATAACCAGCATTAGGTGCAAACAGCAAGGGAGAAAGATCAGTCATGCAAGCTCTAGTTAGATTGGAGAGAGAGAGAGATGGAGGCTGTTAAGTCCACCTGTACAGATTTAGAAATGTTGGCTTTCATTTTAAGACTTTTGAAAGACTTCTTATTATTGGGAACAATGAAATCATCTTCAATATGTGGAGAAAGCCTAATCTTCTTCTATGCTTGTTTGTTTTTTTAATGGTATGTCCAATTACTTCATGTGTAAATAAATAATATGCTGCAAGTTGTACTTCATTCTTTGTAGTAGGAATTGCTAGAGATTGGTTAACAATCTGAGATTTTTATAACCGGGTTGTCTTTGGAACTCTGCAGAAGCACAGGGGTTGGAAGGGACCTCAAGGGATCAAGTCCAAATCCCCTGCCAAAGCAAACTTTACCTTTTAAATAGAGTTGCAGGATGTAGTTTAATGGGAACAGTGCATATGGAATACATGAGGTATGAGTGCTATCATTTGGTATTAAA